>JABFDZ020000002.1:6808529-6825902 GCA_019775955.2 Pollimyrus isidori
GACTGGTGTGATGTGCAGGTTGTCCTTTCCTTCTGCCCTATGTGTCTTGCAGCTGACTGGCGTGATGTGCAGGTTGTTCTTGCCTTCTGTCCTGTGTGTCCTGCAGCTGACTGGCGTGATGTGCAGGTTGTCCTTTCCTTCTGCCCTGTTTGTCCTGCAGCTGAGTGACATGCAGTGCAGTTTCTTTTTTAATAATGTTGCCAAGCTATTTAATTTTTTATTTTACTATTTGAGATTCGTACAAAATTATGGTAAAAGAAAATCAGAACTACAGAGCATTAGTGGGTAAATCCTGGTCTGATCCTAGATATCAGTCATTAATCCTGATGCATACATTAACATGCCTTTGGAGAAGATTGTTGTTGTTGGAATGTTGTTGTCCTCGGTTTTCAGCTCGACTGTCTTGTGTGACATTTCTATGTTCTTTCTTGGTTCCCTTGACTCGTCTCCCACAATCATAAAATATGCCGCTCTAGTGCAGCGTTTTCCGATCTGGTCCTCAGGGACCCACAGACGCTCCATGCTTCAACTCCGTAAATCACGTCAAGCCGAATTCGCCGCTAATGCATGTTACCACTTCTTCAGTGAAAGGTTTTATCTTGCAGAAGTGGTACTGCTGCAGTAGGCCTACACTGCATGCGGAATTTAAAATACATACAATATCGGGAAGCATATTACAATGCTAAGGTAATGTGCTTAGGAGTGTAGGGGTGGGAGCCTATCTGATCTATCTGCTGCATGTCACTTTGGATAAAAGCATTTGCCAAATTAATATATGCAAATCGATATCCGATAATTATAATTACAAGTACCTGTTTGAAGAATACAAATGACTGAAAAGGCTGCTTTATTACAGATTTTGACACTTATTAAAAATCTTGTTTTTTCTAACGAATGTAAAGGAAAGAAGAACTAATAAAAAGTTTAAAGCACTTAATTTTCTAAAAGGGGAAAAATGTAATTTAATAACAGCTGGGATAATTTTTTTATATGTATTATTTTTTTACTTTATTGTAATAATAATAATGTGAAATACATAACAAAAGTTAAACGTACATAAGTTATACGGGTATACAATGACGGGTATACAGGTCGACGTTTTACTGGAATTAAGCCGGTCGACGTAATAGGTTACGTTTTGTCACGCAAAGGGGTGGGGTTTGGACTTCGTGGTGCAGTGACTGAATGAGACCTTACCTTAACATATATACGCATATATCTATATAATATCTCTGTGCGTAGTGCAACCGCAGACGCAGCCTGAAGCTAATTAAAATTGCATTATTTATTTGAGCGAGTGTTGCCGCAATTCCCGGTTGGAAGGTGCGCATGCGCACTGTTTCCTCCTGCTTTATTAATTTTTAATGGAAATGGCTGCCTTTCCAATCTAAACCTCTCTGCAAAAGGAAAAACCAAATCTCGAAAATAACGAAGGATTGCATTATTCACTGGACTAGAAGGATATTCGATGAAAGGGTAATGATAAACTGCACGCGATTCATTGTAAAAATGACTCCATTTTAGGGTTTTAATGATGGGAAATATATCATTTTTATATTTAACCCTTTAGGTCCCATGATCCCCAAACAATTAAGGTACAGTATGCGTTTAATATTTTGGTTGTTTTTATAAAAGGTTGTACTGTGTAAGAACCGCGCTTTATATTCAACTTGTATTACTTTTAACTGCGAGTAGTGTACGTGGTGAATTATGGTACGATAATTTTAATATTGCGTGAGGGAAATAAAACCTATTGTTCGTTTACGGTATATTGGGCTGCTCAGAAAAAAATATTCGGATTAATATTTGGGTTTTTAGCATCTGATAACAGTCTTTTTGATAGAGATGGTAGTGTCCGTAAGGGTAATAGCTGGGTCGGACCCCACGCCGCCTCGCCCGGCGTTACGCTGCCTTGGTGCCGCCGGCCTCTGCCCTCTTCATATTAGTGCCGCTGCCATTTTATAAAGTGCAACTTATGTTAGTTTTCAAAAGTTACCAGGTTGTTATTATTGCAGCCTAGGTTTCATATTGATTATTAATGCTTTCTGCAAATATTTCTCCTGGTGCGTTGGTTTATATTTCACTTAAGAGCATTTCTACTCGACCCCAATAATGACAATCTCTGCATTTCCTTGTGTTTTCCCATCAGCAGAAAATGATGCGCCAGGTTGCCAACAACAACGACTACTGCATGCCTGGCAGGGCCTCCTGCCTGGCAGAAGATGGCCGACACCCCGCCTCTCACTTTGACCTGTGCGCCTCGCAGCCTAGCAAGTTCTATCCGCCCGCCCCGCCCGCATCCCTGCAGCTGTCGCTGCCCCCGCTGCCCCCGCTGGCGCAGAGCCCGCTGAAGGCCGTGTCGTGTCAGACGCTGGACGCCCGCAACGACGCCCACCTCCAGGCGGTGGGGCTCAAAGCCGGCGAGGAGGCTGACGACTCCAAGAAGAAGAAGGGCACCGGCAGGTCTGGGAGACGGGGCAGGCCCTCAGGGACCACGAAGTCCGCGGGCTACAGAACCAGCACTGGGCGCCCTCTGGGAACTACAAAAGCGGCTGGGTTCAAAACCAGTCCGGGGCGGCCTCTGGGCACTACCAAGGCTGCGGGCTACAAGGTAAGCCCAGGCCGGCCGCCGGGCAGCATCAAGGCCCTGTCTCGCCTCAACAAACTGGCCTATGGGACCTGCAGTGCGGCCGCCTTCCCCTACACAATGATGCATAAGCAGGGCTTGTGTGAACCCTCTGGCAAGGAAAAGGAAGCTAATGAGTGAAGCCTGGCTGCACGTCCGGCTGGGGCTCCCTGCTATAAAGAGTGTGTTTAAACTGGCAGGTGTTTTACTGTCTGACCAGCCTCAAATGAATCTTTTTTTTTTATTTTTTGGTATGTCAGTATGTTAAACTTTGTGTTTAAGATGAGAATCACGACGATATCACATTGGAGGGGTCACTGTTTATCTGCCGCGGGACTGGTCGTATTTGCGTTAAAGCGTGCCCACTTTTCTTTGTATGGAAGCCGCCGGTTGCATGCTGGGTCGCGTCCCAATGAGCGTAGTGCTGGAGAAGAAGTGTTTGCACATTTATCGTTTAGCGTTTTCTTACTGCAGCAGTCTGAGAGAGATATTAAACAGCGGTAAATAGTTTAGATCTTGCACTCCAAGATATTTAATTGATTAATAGGCATTTATTTAACATAAATTCTGTATTTGTATATTAAAGAATATTTTTCTGAAGAGTTTTGCCCTAATATACATGTATTTTCCTTTGAGCAAAATCATGTTACCACACTTATTGAGTATAACTAGTACGATGGAAGAAAATATTGTGTAAAAACACTATTTAATCTGCAAAGTGTTTCATTTTACTCCTCTTTGTATAGGCTGATGGGATTTCTAAAGTGATGGGCTTGTTTTAATGGGCCATTTTGTGGCTTCAGAACTCGAACACCCTCCAAAAGTTTGCTGTGGTCACCATTCGATGCGCACTAGTTGAGGTAGGCTTTGAATGACTCGTCAATTTGTTAGTTGTACACGACAAATTAAGGAACGATTATTCACCGTTTTTTTATGTGGAAAAGAATCTCGAGGGACAAAATACTATGAGAATATGTCTAATTTCTAATGTTTCGCCGGGTACTTTGAAATTCACACGAAAGACTAAAGTACGAGCATGTTCTAGATATAGGTTACACCACATTAAAATAAAAAGAAAAATTTGGTTAAATTATTGTCTATCTACTGAATTTTCATCTGTCAAACAACATAGAATATGAATCGGGTGAACACGGAGTTTTGAAATGAATGCAGAGTTAGACTGAGAAGTTCTTCTGCTGTAGGATATGGACACGCTGCTCGTTCATTTGGAGTAAAGATGCTGCTGTCTGTGGGCTTCATATTATAAGGGTATTAATATTTTGGGGGGGGATTTTCTTATTTCCCATTCATATATTCTTCTAAGGGGAACAAGCTACGCTTTCACTTCCTGTAGTGACATATACCTTCTATACCTTTTTGTATATTTTGTCTTATTTACTTGATGATTTTGTTTTTATTTTGCTTCTTTGTTTCATTTCCCGCCGTAACTCCTGCTGGTGCAATATTGTGAAATTCACTCTGCTGTCGATTCCTCTCATGAAAACGTAAAGTTGGAGGCTAACGATGTTTTAAACAGTACAAAACTGTAAAATCACAAGAAAGGTTGGTAGGGTAATTAGATTATATTCCACTGTTAATGGTATATGTACATTTTCCGCTTCTTTATCCTGTGGGTTAACCTTTCATCGCCACATATATCTGTTGATGCCTTTTTCCTTATCCTCACCATCATCAGTTACTTGCTAATCATCGAATGGTCCGTACCTTTCCTGCGATGTTTCACTTTAGAGGACGTACACAATTTGTCTTGTTCATCTAAAAGCTAAATGTTATTTTAGGAATAACTGCAGGTGCCTGAAGGATAAGCGGTTATCTGGATCGATACTTAAAGGCTTCCCGTCTGTTTTTCTGTCTACCGCCTAAAGAATCTAAATTGAGCAAATAATACACCGTGATTTCCACGTACATCTCTGTGATCTGTACTCTCCATTGAGCATGATGCAGATTCCAAGCAGACCAACAAAACTCAATTCCCATTCACATCATTTTTATTATTGACGTGCATCTTTTTTTTTTTAATGGAGACTATTAGGTTAGAGCTGTGTTATTTAATATCTGTCAGTATGAGTTAAAGTGCGTGTAATTTGCCATTCGGAGCTTTTTCAAATAACCTGCAGTTTTAACTGAATAAAAAGCCAAGACACCGTGGTGCTGAGGTGTGGTCGGGACCCCCACTGGATTTTCCTGGAATCGTTTGCCATGTAGCTGTTAAGCTGCATCCTCTGCTGTGCCCACATCTGTCTTTTTTTTCATATAGTCGTGTCATTCCTTACTTGGCATTTATGTCACTTTAAAAGGCACCTTTGTCCATACTGTACATGGTGCTGAAATTTGCGTTGGGTTTGTTCCTCTTTCGACATATTACTGGTCCCAGGTCATTCGCATTCTGCCACATGTACTTTTTGTTCAGCAGACTTCATCGATATGCAGATATGAATGCTTTCTATTGGATATATTCACTTGCTAGAATATTCCACTCCTCTGTGATTGGCTTAGGGTTAGTCCAATAAAGGCCCACATCTTTGTCGGCCTTGAGGCCAAGTTCCAAAATGGACAGAGTGGATCTTGTACAAAGGCCTGCACGTAGCGTGATGTTAAAATCTTTAAATTCCATTAAAACACCGGTGAATACAGACTTCGGCTGTGTTGTTTTAAGAATTAGAAGATAAACTAAAAACGACGCCAATAAAATGCTCTCCTTATGTGAAACAGATCATTTAGATCAGGGGTGGCCAACCTTATCCGCAAGGAGCCGCTGTGTGTGGCGGGTTTTCGCTGCAGCTCCCTAATTACATTACTAATTAGAGGACTGTTAGGCTGAAGAGTCCTCACACCTGGGTTTGAACAGCTGACCTAAAGGTTACCCCACAAACCTGCATACACTGCTGCTCTTTGAGGATAAGGTTGGCCACCCCTGATTTAGATTATCAGTAAATGACAAAAATGTATGGTACAGTAATGTAGTGTTGCTTTAGAAGCCATTTTACTATTACTACTACCAAAAATCTATTATGCTTACAATCCTTACAAAATTCACCTTGGCCTATGAACAGAAACTGCAATGGACATTGATAAAGACTTTCCCAGCTCTCTCTGACAAAGACTTATTCTCTCAACAAACAGTAAATTTTGAACTAAATGTTATGTCATGCATTGTTAGCAGTTCATTTGGTCAGAGACAAGACTCTTATCATCACTAAATTGTATTTTTTTCTTGCATGATTGTTAAGTGTGGAGAATATTCGTGTAATAAACATATGAATATCTTAAACATGATTGTGTCTGTTTTTCACAAGTATTTTTGTCCAGAAAAATATTGACAGCAATCTTGACAGAAATCAATAACCAATGAATTCCAAGTGGAATTACGCAATATTATATAAAGTTTTAATTGTTTACTAACTTCTTTAAACAGTGTTATTTACTGAGGAAATTTGCCTGAAGTTTGCTTTTATTCTAAAAGATGTAACAGTAGAGCATGTTGGTACTTTTTACATTTGTCAATTTTTTTTACACTTGTAGGACACAGTGTTCTCAGAGAAAACGTGCAATAAATAAAATCAGCTATTTCAAATGAAAAATGAATGCTGATATAGCCAGATTCTTCTCTGTAGCATTGTCACTATGCGGCATACAGGAATTCCAGTTGGGTGTGGAAATATATGAGTGACATACCAGGTGTTCATAGAAAGAACATCAAGCACCTGACCTTATACTTCTCTTACACCCTTAACTTTGTGGACAGAACATGACATTGCACTGAAATGCACAGGAATCTCGGTAGCAGTTTTATTTTGGATCATCTTCTTTGACTTATTGACTTCCACACGGAGATGAATTAAAGAAAAAACAGAATGTAAGGCAAGATGCAAATGCAACTCTGCGTTTATATGTCACATGAACATGAAACATGAAAAACAAAACCACATTTTATCTTAATCTAAAGCCTTTATTCGGGTAATAATTTTGTGTTGTTTATATATTAGTGTTAATCAAAGTTGAAGAATAATGGAGTGTCACATTGGCAAAATATGTATTTAACAGATATATCCACGGAGGAGGTTTGGTTCATATAAAATATAACTACTACACATTGTTTATTATTTTCTTCTGTGGCTTTGGCCCTAAAAATTACTCTAAATGAGAAGTGCGCACGCCCCCTACTGTGCTCTACAGTGCATCGTTCAGAAAGAAGAAGAAACTACAGTGAACCCAAACTGATATTCTCTGGCAAGACCTTGTTTGTGTAAGGATTTGCTGTTACCCATTCTCTAATTTCAAATCTTATATAGAATGCTAATCAGCAAGTGACAACGATCAGATATTATTTTCTAACAGGCAAAGAGAAAGACGGCTCACGGCCCTTCGGAGGACCTTAGTAGCCTGCGTACAGCAGGCGCACGTCGGACGTCGCTGGGAGGTAATTGTGTGAAACATGCCTTGGTTAATGTTTACACGTATGTCTAGTTGTGTATTGCATTGTCCTCTTTTCAAAGTCTGTAACACACTTCTGCCAAGGCACGCCTCGAAAATGGTAAGAATAAGGATCTACGTTTTGTCCGAACACATGTACGAGCGTTAGGCAAAATAGTTTTAGAGTAAATATTAGTCTTCGTCTTAGTTTTTCATTATATCCTGATCGATATACTCCTGCACGGTGACAACGGGCGTCAGCCAGTCCTCGTTAGATGCAAATAACGTAATGAGGGGTTTTGAAATACAAGTTACGATTTTAATTTCAAATCACCGTGTAAACTGCATGTACCATTAATCAGCACTGTTAAGTACTGGTGTCAAAGTTGTCACGTGTAACCCCCAAGTTATCCGCTATATTGAATTCACCGTAATTAATGCCAATATTAAGAACAATAATTTATGTACGCGATGACTGTGGTAATAAACGTCTCATTTATCTTGACTTTGATGAACTGTATGAATTAATTGGTCATATATTAATATTGTGGTTTTGGTTTGAGCTCTGGTTCCCATATAAATTAAAAGGGAGAAAAATAATATACATTCGGCGCTTTTTGCCTCCAGCCTTTCTGTTGGATCCTCTGTCGTTAATGTTGTGTTTAACAGAACTTTTGCGTTTTTTTTTTTTTTAATTATTACTTAGGGGCTGCAAATCAAACAAGCTTGCTAATCGTGTGTTAACATTAAGGTGTGAAACCTACGGGTTGAACTGTTACGTTAGCGTAATGCAATTGGTCAGATCGGTGTTGTTTAATCCATTATGTTTTAATGTGTCAGAATATTCTGCAGTAGTAACAGCTTCGCATGCTCTGGCACTAAAGTCATCTTGAAATTCCCGCTTATTTTCAGAAAATACATAACGTTAATGCACATTAGAAACTCACCAGGAACCCCAACATTCTCGGACACCTTGGTCCATGGATCGTTTTTTTATTGTCCCTGTACGCAAACAGGGACACGTCGTAAATTACTGGGAAACCCGCCAGAGCAATTATTAACCTCTCCTCCATTCTGCATTGGATCATCTTCTTCTTTGTTGTTTAATGGCGGTTGGCCATGGGAACTAATGTGGTCGGAACCAAAGTTTAAAGGACTGCGTTATCTGGAATCTGCTCATGCGGTGCACTTATACATTTCGATTGGTTGCCGACGAACCGCGTCATAGCTCATTACCATAAAGTTGACCTGATTTCAACTCTCCTTGACGCGCCGCTGCTCGACGGCTCACATTGAAAATGAATGACTTCGGGCGGTGTGAACGCACCATTAAACACGGGGGCAGCTCTACTCTCGGAATGTGTGGTCCTGGGGTTTGGAACGCCTGGTCTAGTATATTCGGTATTTTACTTAAAAATACTTTAGATTGACCTTAAACAGATTCAGAACGAAAAAAAGAGAAATGGGTAGAGCACACACTTGTGAAATGAAACGAATGAAAGTAGTGCTTTTCATGACACCTAGAGCGCTTTACAGAACCATCCACCACCACTATATAGCCCCCACCTGGATGATACGACGGCAACCGTTCTGCACCAGTATGCTCACCACACAGTAGCTAAGGGGCAGGGGAGGATTCACCTGTAAGATAAGGAGGCTAGATTTGATAGGGCCATGGTGGGCAATTTTAGTCAGTTTTATGAGTCAGGACCTCAGTTTATATCTGTCTGAAGAATAGCATCGTTTTTACAGTACAGTGTCTCCATCACTGCACTGGGGCGCTGGGATCCAAAGAACAGACTGCTTCTTTGCGGCACCTACACCTGTTCTAGCAGCTGCCCAGCTTTCCATCCAAGCACTAACCAGGCCCCAACCTGCTTAGTTTCATGCGGATTACATAGTATGAACTGCAGGTGGTCTGGCTGCATACTCATGGATCGCAAAATAATATTTAATTTTAATAAATCATGCAAAACACATTTCTTTGTTATGGGGTGTAACACTAGACTAGACACTTTGAGCCAGGTGTGTCATGATAATTACGTATTAGCTTATCGCATGATATACGGACATAACCTCGATAATTTCTCGGATCTCGATATTGGCAATTTGTGTTTGCGTGAGAATAAATGCCTTTAACACTTCCGCAGTTTCCTGAGAAATATTCAGTCGGGATGGTGGAATCTTTGCGGGCGGTATCGTCACAGCATCATCAGAGCGCGACAAACACTCAGAATGATGCTTCCGCAACAATTTACCCTGTTTTTTGACTCCACTAGATGGAGCTCTCTGTTCAGAAAAGGGCTCAAGGCCGTGCTGAAAAGAACCAAAACACCACTTGCAGCAAACAGCATTTTGCATTTCTGAAGTCTGAGATAGAAGATGAACAGGTTAACTTTGAACAACGATTGTGCTTCCCAGTCTAGAGAAAGTGACCTCATGTTCTGCTGCAATGCGTGTCGCTGGTGACAGTTAAGAAGCAGAAATGTTCCTTCTCCTGCATCTTTCTAATAATAAGCATGTAAAGGTTTCTTCAGATCTTTGACGAATGTGCTGTGTTGGGTGTCTGCTTGACGTGGGGCAATATGTTGCTCTGTGGGTTTGGACTCCATCTTCTTATCGCCAAGGCTTCAGACTCTCACTGGCTCACTGCCTCCGAGAGGGAACAGCTTCTGATTGAGCTGAAGGCCACCGGATGGATCGAAGTGGACGACCGTGATGCTCTCTACAAGGAACTGGATTTCAAGACCTTCAACCAGGTATACAGAACACATAGATTCAATTCAAAAGTCATTTTCACTTCTATTAATTTAGTAAGTACTACTTCTGTTGTTTTTTTTTATTCTATCATTTGATGTTAAACCTTCTTTATAAATGGGTGAACTTAGAAATTCAACAGTGGATTAAATGATTATTCCCTTCCCTGTATCTCTTTGGTGTATAACCGGGGGCATCTGTTGATTTTAATTATGGTTTTGAGGCTTAATTGAAATTGCAGACAAATTGCAACCTCTGTATGTCGGGTTAAGTGTGCAAAAACTGTAGCTATTTTATAATTATAATGGGCAACATTCAGATGCGTGCCGTAGGTGATTAACCTTGGCCACTAGTATGGTGGCTAATGTTAGTCTTAATAGAAATGTTCAAACAAATGAAACGAGTGGAAACAATGGTCCTCCTCTATTAAAAGGACAGGATGTTCCCAGACCTGGTTTTAAAAACTGTGATGTTTTCCGCTCGATGAGAGCGAATGAGAGCGAATGAGAGCGGGCAGCAGCCAAAGCACAGAAATACCTGCGGGTTTCAAACCGCGGAGACGCCGATCTTCTGTGATTCCTCTGTAGGCTTTTGGCTTCATGTCTCGGGTGGCCCTGCAAGCGGAGAAGATGAACCATCACCCCGAGTGGTTCAACGTCTATAATAAGGTCTGAAAAATCGACGTCTTTTAAAGCCCGATATGCCAGCCTCGTATATACTGTTAGTCGACATCATCAGAAGGTATTACACGTCACCTTAATATTAATTTAAAAAAGGGAATTTCAAATCTGAGCCGGAAATGATTTCAGTGATGGTTTAGGATTTCTCTAACGCATAAATGTATGATTGTGAGAATGAAGTTTCATTGATTACCTTTCTGTCTTGGAAAGGGTTTAAAGGCTTTGCTTCTTAGACCAGAGGTGGGCAGTCTTATACGCAAAGGGCCGGTGTGTATGCAGGTCTTAGGCATAACCTGTAGGTCAGCTGTTCAAACCCAGGTGTGAGGACTCTTCAGCCAATCAGTCTTCTAATTAGTAATCTAATTAGGGAGTTGCAGCGAAAACCTGCACATACACCGGCCCTTTGCGGATAAGATTGCCCACCCGTCTTAGACGTACAATTATTCAACCATAATTGCACTGGCATCTCATAGGATTGTTGTCTTGCCTCTTTTTTTCCAGGTTCAGATAACACTGACTACACACGACTGTGGAGGGTTATCAAAAAAAGATATTAAACTCGCCAAGTTTATAGACAAAGTGGCTCTGACTATGTAGTTTACGGATTCTTCTGTGTCGTCCTGTGATTTTAATATGCATTTAAAAAATCTGTAATGTATGAAAATTTTGGAAATGTATGCAATTATCTTCTATTATAAAGTACTCGGTGATTAGAACAATAAATGCAGTCACTTCTGTTACAGTTGGGTTACTTAAACTTGAGACGTTTAATCCTCATGCCTGGAGAGGATGGAGACTGTGTGGAGGTGCTTAGGTCTTCAAGCAGAACCTTAGGTCTTCAAGCAGAACCTTAGGTCTTCAAGCAGAACCTCCGTTCCGTTTAAGGGGGGTAATTTGGTTTAACTGTAATAGTAATTGCCCATAAAGACAAGAAATAAAATGCAAGGTACATTTTTAAATAAATTTAAATTAAAGGTTGAAATGCACATGCTTTGCATGTTCTGATAAGTCAATATACTCCATTCCAAAAAAAAGTTGGAAAAACCGCCAAACCTAATATTGTTAGTTTGTCTTATTATAAATGTCAGTATGTACTGCTTTGTATGGCTGAAGGGCAAACTGTCTGCATAGGGAGGAAACTTCTATGGAACGATAGACAGTAATGGCAGAAGACAAGAATGTAGCTTCAGAAATGTGAAATTTGCAGTGTGAAAAGTAATTAATTTATTCCGTGTGTCATGTGTGGTGTAATGTTTTAATATTAATTGAGGAGAAAAAAATGTATAGTAAAGTTAAGTATATGTGCAGTCGTGTGCTTTAAGTACTGTTCTTACTGTCATTTCTAAGTTGTTAATTATATGGAATTTTAGAATAAATTGATTTGATATTAGGAATTATTCGGCTGTGCCTCTATTTAGATGTTGATTGTGATGTCGGCCTAAACATTACGACCAGCCTCATGTGACGTGATGTTGAGTATTTAATTAAAACGGCGCGTGTCTGCGTCTGGCAAAGGCACCCTTACCGTCAAACATTAGTGGACATGTTGCATGCAGAAGGAATCGACTGGGATAAAGATCTGAGTGACTTTGACAGGGACCGCACGTCATTATGGAGGACCTGCTGAGAGGTGTGAGTGGGCAGAATCGTGAACCATCAGCCGAGTGCTGGCCAGCGAAAATTTGTAGATGAGAGAGAAATGAAGATGAAGGTTTTCCCAAGTGGTACCACCAAAACATCAGCTACTGCGGCGGAAGTAGATCATTCTGATGTTGATCAGGAGAGTCCCAACACCCAGTGCTTGGGGACCTGCTGGGTATGTGGCTAGATAGCTGCGGATTGCACTTGTCGGTCCAGCGCATCCCAGAGACGCTCGACACGTACCCAGCAATTGACGTGATAGAACGGAGAAGGGGGTTCGTCGGACCTCGCGACCTCCCCTCGCTCAAAGGTAAAGTTCTGCTGCTTGCCTGCCTGCGCTAGATGCTACTGACGGTGGCCTGGGGTCGGCATGGGCGTCCTGTCCGGCCTCTGGCTGCGTGGCTTAATGTGCCACATGATTCAATGCCCCGTGTCATGATAACGTGACTCTCAAGATCATAAAAATCTGCCACTTATCGCTCATTAGCTGTTCTGTCGGTTTGTTTATGTGCTGCTGGTGCGAAGCAGAAAGCAACCTCTGTAAAGCGGTCTCCTCTGCGGTATTTAAGGTGCGCGAACCGGGAAATCCAGACCGGACTACAAGAAAGGGCTGGGAGACGAAGGTATTTATACTCAGCCGCAGAGAGACCGGATTTAGTTAATTATGATTGTTATAATGCGGTCTTATTTTCACTTTTTATTTTACGTTTGTAGTGTGTTCAGACATGCCTAGGTGTCTGTTTACGTTATGGAATCCAAAGTTTGCCCAAACCTGGAATTTAGTGCTGGAAGAGTGTTTGGGACGGAACTGTCATAAATGAGCAAGTGTGATCAGCCTCGTGTATGCGATGACATAATCACGGTGACATATGTCCAAAAGCCATATTTAAAATCGATTTACCTTGTGGCCCCCTAAAAGAATCCATTTTCCTTCCCACCCCTAATGAGGCTGTGTGTGTGTGTGTGTGTGTGTGTGTGTGTGTGTGTGTGTATATAATGGCTGTGTGTGGTATGCTAGTAGTTTTTCAGTTTTTAAAACTGCTGCTTCTTCTATAATGTGTAGGCCTACTTTAGATGTTTTTCCAAGATTAGAAGTCAGTGCCACAAGCAATCAGGTCCAAGACCAAATGTTATACAAAAATGCAATTCGGATCCAACTCGAGTATGGAGTACGATACACAGATATGTCACTATCCACAGATGTTGCTTTTTAAAATGTGTGTTGTGTAAAATAATATCCACAAAATATGGAGCGATTTGTACACGTAACCGCACTTTGCACGTTTGTCCATTTGTGTTTTTTTTTCTACAGATCAGCTGCGGTAAGAAGTGGACAAAACTTCACAAATAAATGGGAGTGACGTCACAAATGCAACGTGACCTACAAATAGACAGGGTGTGATCCACAAACGTGGAAAACGTTTCGCTTGTACCAATCCCTCCATATTTAGTCATTATTATTATTATTATTATTATTATTATTTATGAATTAGATAATACATATCTGTGTATAGTGAAATATTTGTGGATCATGGTACATATTTGTGGATTGTCTTCCGTGGGTTACAAATAATGAAGTCCATACAAAAGTAGCAGACATTTTTTAAATTTTCCACATTTTACTAAGTTTTGGAAATATTCTGTGTTCCTGGTAACAATAACCAAGCGTAACTGGAAATGCCAGGATAGAAATTCCGGCAATGGCCTAACATCAGGCGTTTGGTTATGCATCCAGACCGCTGTGCTGTACCTTCGCGCAGGGAAACGCCATTTCATTTGTTTGTTTGGGGACCCGTGGTTGTTAAATTGCTTGGAGCCCCTGCATTGTACAGTTTCTCTTTTGGCTATGATTTTTTCCTATGTTTCTTCAGAAATGGAGACACAATTTTATGAGGGCAATTTTTGTCTTTCGCAGGCTGAAAAAAAATTAAGTAGGGACCAAGAACCGCGATGACACTGTCCCCAGGATTAGAAGAATTTGCGTTAACTAACGTTAAACGTTTTAATCATAATTGCTTTTATGTCCGCATAGGTACATCTCACCAACATCCGTCTTCCGTGCCATTTTATGTCCGGTTACCTTTATTTTCCTTCTATGCCGGAACATCCTTATTTCTTCACGTAATTTGGGGTTCCTAGCAACATTTACAATAAACTCAATATGACACAGCTTTTCTCTGCCTAACGTCTTCCACAACTTGGAAATTTATTCAACCTAGCAAACGCACTACATATCCATCTCGTTTTTTTTCTCCATAATTTTACACTGTGAAATTTGTTTAAAATATACAAATGAATGGTTTTCCATTTAAGAATCGAAGCTGTTTTCAAACTTTCAAGTTTATTTTTGTGAAACTGAGTGCGCCTTGTTTTACTTTTAATACAGAGTTTTCGTAAGTTCACTTGATTATTGTAGATAAATTGCTACAAAATTCCAGATAAAGTGCGTCTTCGCTTCGTCGCTTGTCACCGCTTGTAAACAGGAACGCGATTCTGATCGTGACCGAAGCCGCATCGGGGACGGGCGACCCGCAGAAATGTTCTGTCGCGGAGAATAAAAACGAGAGCTGCAGGAAAACCTAGATCTAAATTTAAAATATCTTGAATTCACATTAGTTTATTTTAGTTTATCTAAATTTACAACTTATAAAGTCATATACAACCGACTGTTCTTTTTTTCAGATTTGTATAAATTCGTGGCAAATCTCTATCATATAAGGAAGTCAAATTGTTTATATAAAATGAACACTCAAAAGCATTGAATTCTTACCACATTTAGCTTAAGTTGTTAAATGGATAATCGATGGCGGTCTCTGTAAACACTGATGTAGGTACTATCCTGACACGTTAATATTTGCTATCACTTTAATCTCAGTTATTCTTTAATTGGGTTCACTGGATACATGTGTTTTTTCCCGTAATTCATCCTGTGCCAGGTAATCCCTATGCCGACAATTGTCCCACCACGATGAAATACAAAAAATAAGCCATAAACATAGTGCATGTTTAATATAAGTACTGCCTCATATGCAAAATGCTTCTCTGTCAGCTGTTGAACTGACAGGCGTTGATAGCAGGAGCCGGGCTTGGCAGTGCGCCGTATCCAAAAGCAGGGTGCTGCTTAGATTTCAGTCTTAGCGAGGCCAGGCTAGAACCACAAGCGTCTCTGCAAACACCGTACGGCGAGCCGGTCGCCCCGTAAGGACAGGCCGGTGAGGACATGGCGGGGCTGAGGGACGGGCTGCCGATGTTGTTCAGATTGTTAATGTTATTCAGAGCGGAGGCTGGCATCCCGCTAACACCGGAATGGTTCATGCCGGACGGCATGTTCATGGCGGGGAGAGAGTTCGCAGCCGAGAACATGGACTGGGAGTTGAAGAAGGCGAAGTTCTTGCTGGAGAGCGGCGCCGGAGCGAGTCCTTTATTTGCCCAGTTGTTGTAGGCGTAGGCAGGATACACCTCGTCGTACGGCTGCATCAGGCCGCCCAACTGAGGCAGGTAACCGTTTTTACACACGTCCATCTGCTGGTTGCGCTCGCGTTTCCTCCACTTCGCTCTTCGATTCTTAAACCAGACCTGTGAGACAGAACAAATCTGATGCTACGTCTACGCACGGATCATTACGCAAGATTTTTTACTAGCTATTTTCAAACAGTACCGTACCCTCACTCTGGCCTCGGTCAGGTTAGTCCACACTGCAATTTCCTCTCTCGTGCTCATATCGGGATACCGGTTCCGCTGAAAAGTGCCCTCCAGTTCCTGGAGCTGTTGACTTGTGAAATGTGTCCTTTGCCGTCGCTGTTTTTTCTTTTTAGCGTCTTCAGCGGCCGAATCCTCACATCGCTGTGCGACTTTCCGTTCCTTTTCTGCAGAAGCAATAAACGGGACAGACCAAATGCATGTGTAAGTTGTTCTCTAGGTCTTCTTTGATGTTGAAGGCCTGTGACTATCTTATCTAGAGGCTGACATATGCTCTGGTTCTGGCATTCGTACAAACAAAGCTCGTCCTTTGAAAGCGTCACAGTGGTTTTGCAGGATTATGGTGTAACATGCCGGGACAGGTTATCCGAGCGAGAAGACGGCACATGTGACAGTAGTGAGGGCAGAAATGCAGCAGCTCTACCTGTTAATTCAATGTCAGACGATTCGCTGCTGCAGTTCTCTGCTTCTGCCGTGCCGCTGGCCGCTTTGGGCCGGTGAAAAGCGTGGGGCGGATTCCGCTTCGGGGCTGGGCTCGCAGTCTCAGAACTTCTGTCCAAATTCATCCCACCTTAAAGTTGTTATTGAAACATACTCTGGTTAGGCCTGGACATGTTTAACTGACCCATGTGCACTTCGGGTTTCAAATTTACAATGTAAATGGCCGGTCAGTCTTGTCGGCGGTTATAGGCGACCGCCCAGGGTGCCAGCGTGTGAAGGCGTGCCAGCCTGCCAGTCAATTTCCACTTGGCCTCGAATGGGGAGCCAGCAGTGATGCCCGCCTAGCGAGTCACCACACCTCGGACTGGTACTGTACACAGCCCGTCCTACAGAAAGTTCTTTTCTTTATTTTATAAGTTTTACCCGGATCTAGCCCAAATCACTTTGTGGTCCAGTGGCTCAACAAGTCAAATCACGCAGATTCCGAAACAAAGAATTATAAGGCTTCTCAGCGCACTCACAGTCACGCGGATACTCGCACTCACGCGGATACTCACAGTCACGCGGATACTCACAGTCACGCTGATACTCGCACTCACGCTGATACTCGCACTCACGCTGATACTCGCACTCACGCTGATACTCACAGTCACGCGGATACTCGCACTCACGCTGATACTCGCACTCACGCGGATACTCACAGTCACGCGGATACTCACACTCACGCTGATACTCGCACTCACGCTGATACTCACAGTCACGCACTCGCACTCACGCTGATACTCAGTCACACTGATACTCAGTCACGCTGATACTCACAGTCACGCACTCACGCTGATACTCACAGTCACACTTGCACTAACGCTCGCACTCGCTCTCAGACTGATACTCACAGTCACACTTGCACTCATGCTCACACTCACGCTGATACAGTCACACTCGCACTCACGCTGATACAGTCGCACTCGCACTCACGCTGATACAGTCGCACTCGCACTCACGCTGATACAGTCGCACACGCACTCACGCTGATACAGTCGCACTCGCACTCACGCTGATACAGTCGCACTCGCACTCACGCTGATACAGTCGCAC
>JABFDZ020000002.1:6868237-6878455 GCA_019775955.2 Pollimyrus isidori
ACACACCCATGTAAAGCGCCCTGGGACAACTCTGTTGTGAAGGGCGCTATATAAAAATAAATTGAATTGAATTGAAAATATTTCTATCCAAAAGGTTTTTAAAGTGAAAGGTACCTTTGGCTTGACTGGTGAAGGTCGTGACCTCTTTTTAACCTCGATCCACGAGTCCGAGTCCATGTCAGGCAGGCTGGCAGATAGTCCCTTGGGCATAGTCTTCAAATTGCTGAGATCCTCAGTCCTGCACTGCCCTGAAGTGGAAGCTCTTGGAGACCCTGGGGCAGACTCTGCGGACGACACGACAGCGATGACGAGCTCTGGGCTCGATCTCCTGCTCTGCTGACAGAACCTCAACACTGGGTCTGCCAGCATCTCCTCCGACACTCGGCCATGCTCGGTGGGGGTAGGTGCAGCGAGAGCTTCACCTGTCTGTTTCTCGGAGGCTTGGCGAGGAACAAATTCCGCACAGTGGATGAGCTGAGAGAAGTCGGTATGTACGTGGTCCGGCACGGTCAGGCCGGGGAGCGGCCACTTCTCCGGCTCCTGCCGTGGACGGATCTTCAGCTCCGTGACCTCCACCTCCTCGCTGTTCTTCAAGGCCTGCAGGCACGGTCAAACACACCTTCACGTAGAGGCAAGGAAAAACTAAAAGACAAATCTATTTGTGACGGCGTAATTTCATTAAACGGGTCTCTTCAAAGTCTGACGGGCAAATACGTTTGTCTGAAACCAAAAGGATGGACCATGCAGAAGGAAAGTATAATAAAACGATTTACATGGACGAGGTTCTTTCATGTGTACGATTCGCATCTCTATAAAAGGTTTATACAAATTCACAGCACAAAACGGCGAACGGATTAAAAACGGACGCAATGGACGCGCTAATCTCGGGGTGAAGCAGCGAAAGGTCCAGACCTCCATGATGAGCCGGAGGTCAGTGGTGAGGGCTTGCACGCGGTGAAAGCTGGCTACGAGAGTGATGGGCAGGAAGCCCTTCTGGTCCATCTTCCGACGTAGGAAGAAGTCCCTCTCCAGGTTCTCAACGCTGAAGTAATACTCACTATAGAAGCAGACAGAGGAGATCTCGATGGAGGCTGCCGGACGTCAACAAGCCAGGCTTCGCAAAAATGAAGCACTAAACAGAGGCCGAGTCTCCTATGGGGCAGGCAGGCACTCACATCTGTCTCTTGACGTAATCCTTGAGATGTTCCTGGCCGACGGAATAGAGGTCACTGCTGCTCATGTTGTCGTAGTAATAGGTGACGGTGCTGTTGAACTTCTGCTTTTGAGTGTATCCGTCTTTGCCGTCGTAGGTCTTAGAGACGTGGGGATGTTCAAAGTGCCCTGCAACATCACACATGGCCGACAACATACCCATGAAGTGTATAAGAGAACGTGCTTCAGTACAATCACCATTACCTTGATGCAGAAGTCTTTTCCAAATAAGGTAAAAAGACTTCCTAAGAAGCTGAGAACCAAACTATACGCTGAGCAGTTACTGCAACACTAAGGCCGTCGTTTGAGGTAAAGATACACAAGGTAAAGATACACAAGGTAAAGATACACAAGGTAAAGATACAATATATAACAAAATACCATTAAATGGAAAAGGACCATATTTTCCCCAAAATAATAATAATTATTATTACTATTGTCCACCTGCAGTGGTGCCCATGGAGCTAGGGGTTAAGGGTCTTGCCCAAGGGCCCACAAATGTGACTATACTGCGGAGGCCAGGGTTCGAACCGGCGACCTTCTGATCACATGCATAGAGGCTACAGGCTGCCCCCCAAAAAAAGAGCCCTTTTCATCCTTGGGATTAATAGGAGATCTTGAGAGAGGCCAGCCGGCGTACATATGCTGGGGAAGCCACTGGGATCCGACCCACAACCTACAGCAGCAAGCAAGCTGCACAGCAGTATCACTCATGACAGGGATTTTTAGTGTGCAGTCAGCATGTATACAAACAGAGTGACACGTTTACCACGTACATTTACCACGTACATTTACCACGTACATTTACCACGTACATTACATGGGCCGATTAAAGGTCAGCTCGTGAATGTTGCACGTTTCCCCTCATTTTACTGATCCCGCAGACTCACCCCTGCCTCGTCCTCGTCCCCTGCCCCCGCCACGTCCTCGGAAACCGCCTCGGAAGGAGGCGCCCTCGCTCCTCACATCGCCTGGATCCTCCTGCCGCTCCTCCTTCCCACTGCCCCAGTCTGAGCACACAAACCAGACTCCCTCACCGCTACAGACTCACAAACACCCAAACCCCTCTTAAATGTCCCATTTCACAATGCACACTGAACCCGCACATCATTTTTCGGTTATGTAAAAGCAGAAGGGACACGGGGCCCCTGGTGACACGGGCCCCCTCGGCGACACGGGCACCCCCGGCGACACGGGCACCCCCGGCGACACGGGCACCCCCGGCGACACGGGCACCCCCGGCGACACGGGGCGTCTGTGCATCACCTTGCAGCTCGTTCCTGTGACTGAATGACATCCTTTGGGGGTCCTTCTGCCGGCGGTTACCCCTGGGGGCCAAGTGCTCCCCAGGACCTGCTGTGTTCACGTCGATCATCAGGGGGACCCACTTCTGCTTATTTCCTACAAGAGGGAGGGTGAGGCAACAGGATGTTACTCTGTGGGCAGTGTGATTATGCATAAAGTCCAGGAGGAAAACCCACGATAAATAACTCAAAAATAGGAAATATAGGAAGCAGCATCCCATTATTAGCCCAGTGTCTCTAAATAGTGAGTGGGGTGGGGTATTCTGTGGGTCCATATGCTACACAGCAAGCCACTACCACTCAGGTGAAATAAAGCAAACCTAAATACACAAGCAGGTGAAAAATAAACAGCTGACATGAACAGAACACTCCTTTTCTAAAGCTGCTCGTAGAGATTTGCAGCAAACGAGGGCAGCAGACCTCCAGCAGCCTCTCACCTCTCTTTTTCTGCAGACCTCCAGCAGCCTCTCACCTCTCTTTTTCTGCAGACCTCCAGCAGCCTCTCACCTCTCTTTTTCTGGCTGCTCCTCCGTCGTTCCTCTGATTCTGCGTCGCCCTTCTTCTCCTCCCCAGAGTCATCAGACTTCGTTCTTCGGTTCTCATTGCTCTCCTCATCTCCGGCCTCCCTCGCATCCCTCGCGTTTGTCACCTTCTTGGATGCCTGCAGGGTTCCACCAGATGACAGGTTTCACATTAACTAGAAGAAGTAAAATATTAACGTCTTCAATCAATAGGTGCTATGGCCTAGCAGTAATTAATCTAAAATAGCTTACTGTACTTTTTACATCCACATCAGCTATGGATCGCGACCACGTCAGCCCATAAATTAGCGTGACATTATTGGTTGGTTGTTACACAGCCTGTGTTCAAAGCATCCTGTTTCTCTGTGGGAAGCACAGAAACACAAAGAAATCGGAGCCCATGGCCGGCACTCTGCTACTGCCTTTGTTGACCACATGTCCCGTTTTTAAAGATGATGTGGCTTCGGAGCTGCCGGGTTTCCACTAAGGGAGCGCCAAGATTTTCCACGACCAAAACATTAGCGTGCGCCGTTTGCTTTAAGTTCAAAGTCCACAAATACAAAACCAGGAATGGAAGCAGTCGTCCTTCCTGGAGCCAGAACAGCACATAACGTTTATTCTCTACTGGCATATAGAGGACAAGCGTCAAAAGTTTAAAATTACCCCCAATCAATAATCCTAGTATGTTCCGTACACGTCGCATGGCCCCTTGTGTAAGCTTACCTGCATGTCATTGCTTGCGATCTCGCCAGGGGTCGGCCAGTTGTCAGCATCCACAAAGTCCCCCACCTGAAAATACCGATACTATAAATCGCCAGTAACATGAATCCGAAATTCTTCCATAGAGGGTCATGGATGCCCTTTCAGCTAAAGCATTAGCCTTGGCCATGTACAGAGGTTTTGGTTCCACATTCTGCAGTATTCTCACACAACAGGGGCCAGTTCCACAAAGCAGGCTTTCTTGCTTAGCTGGATAACTTGTTGGATTTAAGGTAGTCTGGAGTAAATATAAGTGAATAAAGATAAAGTTAATTTAGCCCAGACTACCTTAAATCTGACAACTTATCCAGCTAAGCAAGAAATCCTGCATCCTGAAACAGGCCCCAGATGAGTCTGTGCAATAATAATAATAATAATAATAATAATAATAAAAGACCTTTTAAACCAGTCAAAACTTCATTCTTTTTAGGTAGCAGGCTAATGCAGCCCCCATATGGGATATGAGTTTAAACAGGGTCCTACGCTGGTCAATAACAGAACAGAGGTAAAGGTATCATGATTTGGTCACGACTTGCTTTTCCTACAAAGCCACTCTGCTGTGTGTTAAGTCAACAGGAGTCAGTTGCACTTAACAGGTCAGGTCAGTGATGTAAGGGCACCTTCAATGCGGAAGGAGACGACAGTACAGCCTACTAGAGATTATTTGTACCGAAAATCAGAATGGCACATAATTGCTGGGGGGACTGTGCATTTACCGTTTAACGATTACAGGTCAGCACACAGATACGATCCACAGTGACTACAGCCAAACGGCTCATACGATGGAGAGAGATGACACACAGATATACCTTTCCACCCCTCTTTGGTCCAGAAGGTTCTGCTTTCACCAGCCGGGCTGCTTGCGCTGGTTCTGGGAAAATAAGGAAAAGTCAGTTACGGCACCCAAGTTGACCGAGAACAGATGACGATTATTTAGAATGAACATTCTATGACATTCCAAAAGAAAAAAAATACCGATCTATATCTATATCCTGGATCGTAATCATAACAAAAAGTATTAAGATATGACATTTCGGTCATACGGCCCACAATCCCACTCAGGATCCATACACAATCGTCTTCACCGATGTTGTGTGATAGTTAAGGTAAAAAAAACACCTAATGGGAAATGTGTCCGTTTGCAGCTTCGCAGTGCGACAACGACATTAAATCTGCAGTGTGAAAGACGTAAAAGAAAACTTTTGGAACAATCGATTTAATTAGATACTTGCTAATTATTATTAAACTAATACAATCAGAATTGACTAGGATCGGTGTAGGCAAGTCGGGCTTAAAATAAATTGCCAATCAGATCGGCCACGGAAAAGGGTGCATCAAACAAACTCACGACAAATAGTGGTAAAGTGGTAAACTGTAAAAAAATAAATAATTCCTATGGAATGGTGACATTTAAAGATGACAGACTGTGCTAAGAAACAAAATGCACTTGAAGTGGCTTTGCCGGGGGAGGCTGACCTTGCATTTAGAAGGGTCCACAAGTCAAACACTGAGCAAATATTGGCTCATCTCTAAAACGATTAAAATCAGGTAGTGGCAGGTCACATGGCCTATCAAGAACACTGCCCATTGGCCAAGCGACTCAAACACTGTTCAGCTGATCTGGAGATTTGCAGACAACACGTGGATCTTTGAACCGAGGTTATTTCCGTTTATCTCTAGGGGCTGGTTTGTACCCTCGGCTAAAGGTGTAGCTGCTTAACACAATGCTGGGTGCTGACTAAGGATCCTCTATCTATAGAGCTGGGAGCTCCTTTGTAGCGGCATTTATACGGTCTGATGTGTAATCAAGGTTCCACACACCCAGCAAGACAGGCAGCTTCCATGTTGCATCTCTAAACATTGCAGTCATGATATAGAAGGAGAAATGTCATGCCATTAATGGGGGAAAAAAAAACAATCATTCACATAAATAATAAATACAGAATTATTCAAGAGCCGTCTCAGTTGGAAACAACTCAGATGTTCATAGGTGCAAAAGGTAATATAAATACTAAAACTATAAACCCTATTATACTTTTTTCTGGCTGAGGTAAAACAGCAACAGCTTCTGGGGTGAAAACGCTTCCTTCAAAGCTTACTTTTAATACTATGCAGAAATAGTGTGACGCAAGTAATGAACAAGAAAGTTTAGGGAAAAAAAAACACTTTGGAAATGACTATAAAAGAAAATAGCAAAGCTGAAAACAGGGAGAAATGTATGTGTGTGTATATTTATATTTAATCAATATTATAATCAAAAGAACTGTCAAGGCGGACGGCAATAGTAAAAAAAAAAAACCCTGAATGCCAAGTAAGACTAAGAGGTTTTGCTGAGAATGTCTGAGCGAGAAAAATAAATGCTGTCAACAGAGCTCAGGAAGAAAAACTTGCCAGTTGTACATAAGTCACTGGTAAATGATTAAATCTGACATTTAACCCAGTTCCTAAAAATACCATAATCACACCGTTTGAAAGCAGAAACCATTTGAACACAGAAGCAACTGTAACTGCAGTTAGTAACTGGTTACTGGTTATGGGAAGTATTAACAAGGTGAAGTAAAGTGCAGATCACTGGAATTACTGAAAGGTTTTAAAACCTAAAAGGTTTTATGTACTTTAAAAAATGTGATACTAGAATAATTAGTATCCCCCCCCCAAAGGGCCAACCTTCACAAAAATAAGCAGTTAGAAGATTAGAGAATGGATTCATGGGTGGATGGAGATCAGGTAGAATCCACTTTAAAATTAACCCACTTATACTATAACCTTCCCCACATTTTATGAATTTAGGCCAAATCCCAAAATATGTCCGCCCAGCATGACTATAAAAAGGTGATACAGGGAAGTGAACATCTGGAAAGAAATAAGCAAGAACTAAACAGTGTAACTTGTTGAGCAAAGTTACAATATCGGCTTTGGTGAAGTATATTACACAAAAGGTTGGATGTAACTTTTCACACATTAACTGCCCCCTTCCAATGTTCATGAGCAACAAGCAGAAATACAGGCACCGTTTCCCATTCCTGTGAACTGGAGTGTTCCGGTATAATTCCCTACCAGAACTATAATAAAAGTCAGCAGTGTGTCTTTTATTTGCAGATGATTACCTTTAACATCCTGCATAACAAACCCGTGGCAAAGTGCGGCCCATAACACTGACAGATTGTCATAAACATAAGAAAATGTTTGGATAGCTCAATGACTGGCTTTAATGGACTATGTGCAGCTATAAAAGGTTTCCAGTAGTAATGACTAAAACGTAGCACTGTAGATCGATTCGTCATTAATTCCTCAACACAACAGACTTGTGAAAGAGATTATTAGCGCCAAAGGAATCACTCGTCCATATATTCCCGGCTACGGAGGCAGGCCCCCTGGCAAACGACGAGACCGCTCCGACGATCGGATCCCGAGTGCCTACTCCGCCCCTAAGCCCTCGGCAGGTCACGGCAAAACGGAAGGCCGGCTCGCACTCATTCCGTCCCCGTTCATACCGCTCTCAGACAAGGCACGTAATTCACAATCATCAGTTGAGCTCGATGTTATCTTAAACTACCAGAATCATTTCAGACCTTGGTTCCAGTTGGCGGAAGCTCAGAAAACTTCTGCTTTCCTGCTAGCGCAGCACCAAAGCCGGATGATTAGTAATGCAACGTTTTTTTTTTTATTTTAGCGAGCCACTTAAATGTGGGTGCAAGTACTTCGCAATATCGCCACGCGGCTTTGACACCTCTCGTCAAACACCGTGAGCAGTGAGACACAATCGACAAAAGCAAGGACAAATGGGGGAAGTTAGAGAAGGTACATACCATGGTTTGCGTGACCATTTACACTGACCACCGTCACCGTATTCTTAGTCCAGGGGTTCGCTTTGGGTGGGGGAGCCTCGGCCACATCCTTTTTGGTGCATTTTACGCCTTCATGGGCTCGTTCGTCCGGATCATCGGCGTGACAGAACTCGCGGCCACGGCTTTCCTTCTCCCGTACGTTACTTTCCTCCTTGGCTCGTTTTTCGGTCTGCTCACTCGCAGAGGATCCTCCCCGGCCGGACTTCGCCCCTTTAACATTTACCTCCACGCCTGCCAGCACCGTCTGCTTCGACCCTATCTCCAGACAGCTGTCCCCAGGCTTCATTTTACTTGCATGTTCGCAGTCCTCTTGTTTCGTAAGAGTAGTACTGGGCAAGACCGTCTCCACCTGCGTGGCCATTTCCCCTTTCATCCCAAGCGGCTACTGGTTTAGCAACGTTATTTACCCCGAAATTTATCATCCACTTTATGACAAAATGTGCTCTTCCTGGCCACACAGGGAGTTTCTCCCCGCTCTTCCACAACACTGACACCGAATACACTTCAATGTAAGACGCAGACTGGTCGATTTAATTTAAAATATAAACCGAAAAGACAAGCCACCCCTTTAAAGAACAAAATTTAACGAAGCAATATTCTCCAGAGCCACAGCGGCAATATGGAAGACCACCACGCGACGGCGGGGAGCGAGCACGCAGACGCGATCGAGGGCAGCGCTCGTCCTCGCGGCGCGGCCCCCAGAGACTGTCTTGGAAACGAGGACTCGCATCTAACACGTTTTCAGCCGGAGGAACTGTGATATCTGGCTGGTCCGCAGCATGTATGTTACAGCAAATATGTGTGTATTTTACGATACAGTATCTAACCTTGTAAATATAGTTCAAATCATAATTTAAATAAAAATATCACTATAATATAGCACGATATACTTTATAGCATTTGTCATATGTTTGACGGCATACATGAGCTGGACAGTTAAAAAACCGACAAGCCAATTAAAATAGTTTTATGTGGACTATATAAACATTAATCATGTATATACCCAAGACTGGCTAAACATTGCGAGCGAAGAATGCTATTCTGTAATTGCTAGTCCGTGTCATAACTGAGTTAATCTTCAGCAAACAAACACTTGGCTGAAGTTAACTTTGCCCGGAAGTATTATGAAAATCTGACAGAAAGGGTCTGCGAACTCTGAGAAAGTTTGGGATCAACAATAGCGTCATGTTTGTTGCACACTCCTCGAATTAACTTTCCAACCTAAACAAGCTGTAACGAAAGCAAATTCATGTTCCATAAATAGCAAAGTTTAGAGGATACACTAAAACACACACATAGTCAGACGGCCTACAGTATATTTTTCTTGAATAACAATTTAATCACACGTTCAAAATCAAAACATATTTAGAAACCAGAAAGATGACTTCATATGTCTGAACAAACCCACTGAAGGTACTAGAGGTGATGACTTCTATAGACACAAAGTCCTGAAGATAAATATAAAAAACAAACAAATAAATGCAAAAACACTTGTAATAGTAATAATATCGCATGGAATGTAATTAGTTATAATTTTAATTATAGCATGCAAAATAGAAACCAATACTGTGAAAAGTAACACAGTGAACATTAATTCATACTGCTGGATGTAAATATTTAGCAAAGATACATTTTTACACCTTCATAACCTTTTTTTGATATTCTGAATTGGTTGGGTTTCAGTTTTTCTGATAGTACTGATGCGGTTTTATTAATGCATATAATTAGTAAAGTATTTGCATTGATACCTGGGTGGGCTTTTGATGTATGGAAAAAAACTCTGTTATGGGGTTGCATGTGTTTTCATATTGTGTCTCTTGTTAAAATGACCAAAACCAAAAAGGGTATTTACAGTATGTTGTCATCATCTGTTTACTGCAAGACTATGGATGACACTTGAAGACATACAGCAAAGAAATATTAAGACGGGTGCATATACGGATGTCTAGGTTCGTAGCTACCTAGCAAAATACAAGAACTATACCCAACTAATCTTATTTAAATAAACCATTTCCCTCTCCATTACCAATCATACATTTCAAATCCCAAGAATGTATGTCTTTTTATTCAGAGCCAAGTATGCAGGAAATGCTTTCAAAGGTGCGTATACAGAAATATCATCCGTATGGATGCTGTTGTTAAAGTGCTCACACAAGACAGGTAAGACATAATCGAAAGTGGGATGTTTCTCTGCTTGTAATCAAGCCTTTTCAGGCAGACGACTCATTCCATCTCCCCGTCTGCAGGCTGGGTGGAGGGAGCTGGGAGCAGCAGATCAGATAGTGGGTACCACCCTCTCCAGAAGAAGCCCACGGAGCACTACTTCACATCAGCTGTTTACATACAGCAAATAATTGAGAAATTATGTGGCAAAACATTAGCATAAAAATTCATTAACTCATTTGATGATATTGTTCAATAATAAACATTTAGTAATATTTTAAAATCTAACATTTTCAGTGTAAGAAACACTGACGTTACGAGAATTAGATTTTAAGTACAGGACTGTCACAGAAAATTAGAATATTGTGATAAAGTTCTTTATTGTCCGTAATGCAATTAAAAAAACAAAAA
>JABFDZ020000002.1:6898565-6909949 GCA_019775955.2 Pollimyrus isidori
AAATGTGCCCCCCTTAAAAACACACTGGCCCGACCTCGGCCCCCCTGGTGATTTTGGTCTAGAACCGCCACTGGATGACATAAGCTGTTGAAATATCTGTGTTACCACACACTCACTCACTCACTTAAGGGCAAACAGAAGTTCATCTATTTCAGACGTTACAAGGATGCTACACTGCTACAGAATTAGTGCCAGATATTCACAATTGTTTTATCTGTTGCATAAACAAACGGCGGAATATGGACACCAGCATTGCTATTTTTGCATAAGCACACAGACATTTCGAACGCAGCAGGTGAGGTCAGGTTGGGGGGGCAGACACTAATGCAGCTCACTGCCACACCCACAAGATGGCGACCCCCCCCCAGGCAGATACACCGTCCAGCCCCGCCGTCCGGAAATGTCCCTCTGTCTGCCGCAGCCGGGTGTTACGTGGGCATCCGCACAGCCTGGCGTTACGCGGGCGTCCCCTCAGCCTGGCGTTACGCGGGCGTCCCCTGAGTCTGGCGTTACGCGGGCGTCCCCTCAGTCTGGCGTTACGTGGGCGTCCCCTCAGCCTGGCGTTACGCGGGCGTCCCCTCAGCCTGGCGTTACGTGGGCGTCCGCACAGCCTGGCGTTACGTGGGCGTCCCCTCAGCCTGGCGTTACGCGGGCGTCCCCTCAGCCTGGCGTTACGCGGGCGTCCCCTCAGCCTGGCGTTACGCGGGCGTCCCCACAGCCTGGCGTTACGCGGGCGTCCCCTCAGCCTGGCGTTACGCGGGCGTCCCCTCAGCCTGGCGTTACGCGGGCGTCCCCTCAGCCTGGTCCAGCTGCTTGGGTCCCCAGCAGTGAGGATCTTGTGAGCCGGATCACCATCCGGGCATCGTGCCACATGACCGTAGTGCCTCACTGGGGCTCCTCTAACATTCCACACTAAGTCAATCCAGCGCCGCCCAAGGATTCGCCAAAGAGACACAGTACCGAAGGAATCCAGTCTTTGTCTCGGCTCACTGGACAATATCGAAATATTGTTCCTTTCTGCGTAATTTCCATCTCATAGCTTCCGATTTAGACAGGCTACTGCCAGACAATTGTTATTAAATTTATTGACGTCGTCTTGTAGCTAGCTATGGTAATTTGAGAACCACTAAATTCAGCTCTAAGTACAATGCAGAGTTTATGTAAAGCGATTGTATAAATGAATCTAAAACCTACAGCAGATTGACTATCAAATACAAATAAATAAACAAATAATTACATAAATAAAAATTAACATTACTCAAGTCAGTCACATAATAACTGATTTAGAAGTAATCCAACAATTCATTCAAAATTCATTCTGTGTGCACACAGCATAAAATAGTAGGCAATTCATTTATTCATTACATTGAATATTGTATTGATATGTTTAATGTTGCTGTGTTGTGGAGGTGAAGCAGTAAAATAAATGTTTCTATTTATTATTATTATTATAAATATTATTGAAAGCAATGTGTTTTATAGGGGTGGCACTTATGGGACAGAGACAGGGAAGCTATTATATCAAAGTGAAATAATAAAAGGCAAACAAACAGAGAAGAATTTGCCAGGTAGGATCCTTGAAACTGCATTACTTCCTTATGGCTGGCACTCCGCCAGGCGCAAGAATAAATGATGCTAATATTTACCTCACACCTGCAGACCAAAGCTGTATTTAAGCAGTTGGTTATCGCAGAAATGACGGACGTGTGCTTGGTGTATGACATCTACAAACATTCCATGCCTGTGTGGTAGCATCGGGGGAACATGCACTCCTCAGCGTTTAATGAGGGTATCTAAGCAGCATTAGAAGACATAGAAGGAGATGCATGTAATGGGAGGGGGTTCATGAGTTAACTATAGTTGTTATAATAATTAGAAATGGGAGGCCCCA
Source organism: Pollimyrus isidori (assembly GCA_019775955.2). Classification (NCBI taxonomy): domain Eukaryota; kingdom Metazoa; phylum Chordata; class Actinopteri; order Osteoglossiformes; family Mormyridae; genus Pollimyrus; species Pollimyrus isidori. The sequence goes on from JABFDZ020000002.1 coordinate 6,900,457, forward strand.
GACATCAGAATGTTCCATGTTTAGTCTCCAATAAAGATTCAAACTCAAATCACAAATGACTGAAGCATTTAAGCGACTGGCACAAAATTATGGTCACTCCTGTTTTTGTTCTTAATTTTGATCCAATCTTTGTTCCTTTTACACTCCTGCTAAATATTTGTTAAGAGCTTTAGGGCAGGCATGTCAGGAAGTGATCTATAAAAATTAAATTAAACTGAAATTACTGACTTAAAATGAAATGGATTATTTAACAATGGCAGCTATTATTTCTGTGTGAAGCATTTTTTTTTTCATCTAATTCGAATGCAAATTTGACGCATACCTTTGCAATAAGTTACAATAAATACATAGTAATGTTTTCACTAAACCATGTGTTCTACACATGGACTTTAAGACCAGAACAGAACCACTCAATCAATGAGTCTGAGAGTCTGAATCGCCTGTAATAAATGGTTTGCTGGGGTACTCTGTTTCAGAGCCATTAAAAGACCCAGGCTGTCTAAATCAAATTATGGTAATATATCACTTGGTACAAATGGTTCCTGCAGTGTAACTAAATAAACAGGTGACTGTATCACGGAGCCAGAATTCTTGCTTAGCTGGATAACTTGTCAGATTTAAGGTTCCCGTTTAAATGGGCTTTATCTTGGTTCACTTACATTCAGCACCGACTGGATTAAATCTGACAAGAAGTCCTGCTTCGTGATTAAAGGTCCCAAGGAAGTCGAAGGTTTGATATTCGCCTGTTTCAGTTTTTATCATCATCCTGCTGTGTGGAATCCAAAATGGACACGGCCGGTATTTTTTTCTTCCTCGCTTAGGAAGGAAACTTTATGTTACTGCTTCTCTAGATCATTTCATTCGTGACAATATTTTTATATAATTCTCCGGAATTCTATTTGTTTAAGCAACATTTGTGGGGTTTCTAATTCAGAGATGGGTAAATGCCAGACTGGAAAACGGATTATGAATTATAACAAGATTGTTAAATCCGAATAAGCGGGCATATCCTCTCTGTTTGGCTCATTTATTTGTCCCATATTTTTCATATTGAAACTCCGAAATCAGCATGCTTATGTATTAAGGGTCATCTTTCTATCCTCTGAGATGCAGGATAAACTGAAACCCAGATGATGCTCTGCTGTAATTTTTTGACAGATGGCTCTTGATTTCATACCAAAGAAGCGGAGATTATCAGAAAATCAATGAGTCCCACCTTCAGAGGAATAGATGAGATAAAACTGTGCAAATTGTGCACATCTAAAAAGAGATATTATCACTGCCCCTGTTACTAAAACATGAGAGCAAGGGCTGTTCTTTAATTCACGATATAGGTTAGAAGAGACAGGAATCTGTTTGCGCACCTAGAAATAGTTATATCTTTAAAAGATACTGATATTTAGCATTAAATATGGCACATAAAGAAAGATAATGAAGTTTTGTACTATGATATATAAAACCAAAGAAGCACATGCAGTATAAATTCATATTTCAATTCAGTTCAATCCAATTCAGTTCTGTTCAGTTGCATGTACATAAGTACATAAGAACATACAATGCATACAATAGCACATAACAACAAAATAGTTCATGATGGAGAAGGAGGTTCCATAAAGCAATGAAGTTGAGGAACCAAAAACCAAAATATAATCTCTGGGGATCCCAGAGAATCCCTGGGTATCAACTGGTTGTCCAACTCCAGCTCCTATGGGCCTGTTAATGTTATGTAATGTAATGCTATGTCATGTGTTGTTATACAAAGAAAATAATCAGGCCTTTATGAATGTAGGCGTGGCTAATTCCATCAAGTCTGTGAACCAATCCTCCATGAATATCTCTCTAAGCCTTCAGACCCAGAATGTTTTGTTTGTATCAAACCAAATACAATATGGCTAGAAAGGTTCACAAGATATTCCACAGCTCAAATTTCATAAGTGACAACTTTACAAAGGAAATCTTGCACAAAACAGCGAAATATAATAATGCTTCGATGTTACTGCTTATCACTGTCTCCAGGTTGCTTCTACAAGAGGAAATGGCAGCTCACTGAGAAGGTAAACTTATAAAAAAGAACATGTAACTTATCAGAAAATTTAAATCATATACAGACATACAATATACACTTCAAGTTGGACAGAACAAAAAAATAATGTTAGGATCTGTCTCGATTTTTCTTGCCCTGTTCGGCCAGTGGGTGTCACTGTTCAGTCCATTCTGCTCGCTGTCTTCCCACAGGTTTAATGCCATTCACTGTCCTCATAGTTCTTCCTGTTACTTGGGCCGCTGTGTGGCTGAGTGGGCTGAGCATATCTGTGATTAACCACTCGTCCAAAACAGCCGTGATGTTAACATCTTTGTGACGATTTGTGCCCCAGAACACTGTTATCGTCAAACCTGCGTTAATCAAATATGCTGTGTTTATGCATCCCAGGTTAATCCTTGCCTATAGCGTCACTGTTTACCTTGTTAGTGCCCAGGACGTATCTGTGCCCTGTGTTCCTCGTCTCCTGGTATCTCTTAGTCCCTAGTGTTTGTGGTTGACCTACACGTGTCCCTCGCCTAGCTCTCGCTAAGGCCCTGCATGTATGTGCTTGCCCAGGATCCGTCCCACTGTCAGCTGTTGAATGTGATAGAGTGTTTTTTTCCTGTTGATGTTCCCCACTGTTACCCTTGTTCAGAGTCGGTGTAATCGCTCTACGTTTTATTGTATTTGGTTCAAATCTTTGTTAGTTCTCGCGTTCTTTACCTGCCTCTGTTTAAACTCTTGTGGTCTCTTTATCTTTGGGTGTTTGATGTTTGGTGTGTAATAAAGTTCCCTTCGTCTGTAAGCCATATTGTGGAGCGTGATCATGTCCCGACCTTATACATACTGAACAGGATTTTTTCCCTGATGTTTACAAAGCTGTATCTAATCACTATTATATAAATTTTGTAACTAAAATGGAAAAAAAGCTTATCATGAGTTTCTGCTAACCTCAAAAAACACATTTTTTATACCAAACAAAATCTTACATATTTATGAATAAATTTGGCTGGTGGTCATTGGATTTAAGGTAATATTAGGGCTCTTTCACCAAACGTTAATAAGACGAAATTTCATCTTCAAACCCCCTGAGGCAGTCAATCCAGACCGCATTGACCCAGATGGATGTTGCGTTTACACTTTAGGTCCAAAGAGACTGTGCTGGAAAGCTAGAGGTGACAGGGCCTTCCTCTGCCTGCAGATCCCTCCCTCACAGGTCTTCTGGAGAAGCTCAGGCAGCAGAGGGCTGAGCTGAAGCCTCCCTGTATTGTGGTCTTTTGCTGTGTAAGCCCAGCACCCACCCCCACCTAACCTGCCAGAGCCATAAGCGCCCTTTGCTAAAGATAGTTGTCATGGCATGGTGCTTAGCCTAAGTGAGATTTTATTGTGCGTAAAACTGGGATCCGTAACGGAAACTTTTCATTGTCCTTCAGTGGCTATAATTACTGAGCGAAGGCATGACTTAGCTGCGAGATAGATGACTGTTGTTGGGACGTTGAACATGACTGTGGAAGAGTTCCAGAGCTGTTCTCTTATGGAAATCTTCAAATGAAAGTTACTGGCCAATTAATTTGAGTGGCAGGTAATGAGCGCCGGGACAGGCTCAGATCTCACTCTGGACTCTTGGAACACAAGACGAGCTGATTAAGTTCACTCAGACTTATAAAGCTCGTTGCAGTTCCTTTAAAGTCAAACCTATATAGATGACAAACTGATGATAGATGATAAAATATGATCAACGTCGACTAAAAGATTGAGTTGGAAAAAGACAAGAATCCACTTTAAAACTAGGAACAATTCTCTGACCCAAGCAAGCTAATTACCAATATTTTGTTCTGTTTGATCATTGTATCCTGTGAATGCATCAAGGCACTTGTGAATCAATGGTTATATGAGCACTGATTACTATCAAAATGCAATTTCAGTCATCATAACATTACTATCTGGATACACCATCATGATCTATAGCTACAGCCCACCATACTCACTAGTCAATGGGAAAAAGAGCAGTGATGTTACATCAGCACGGTGAAACACATAGCAGTTTGTTATAATTCTTGTCTGTATGCTTTAAAAAAATCTGTTATGTATTTATTACACATCTAAGACATTTACAAACGAGAGGAGGCCATCAAGCTCATATGGGGAGAACTTAATTAATAGCTCAGAGTTGTTAAAATCTTATCTAGCTCTGATTTAAAGGAACCCAAGGTTTTAGGTTCCACTACACTAGTAGGAAGACTATTCCATACTGTAACTACACGCTGTGTAAAAAAAGTGCTTCCTCAAATTTGTTTTAAAATCTTCTCCCGCTAATTTGCACTTATGGCCATGATTAATATTGACCTTACCAAGGAATTATATAAAAGTAACATCACCTCCCTTGACTTAAACTCCACACACCAAGAGATATAACCCAACATTCTATTGGCCTTTTTTATTGCTTCTCCACACTGGTGAGAATGGGACATGGAAGCATCAACATACACACTGAGATATTTCTTTTAATCAGCTACCTTTATTTCAGTGGAACCCATAAAATATCTGTAATTTGTATTTTCTGAGCTGCGAGCTCCTACAAGCAATATGAATAAATGGCAAAACAGTGCATCCACCGATGCTCACGGTATGTATTGGACAAGCGCTGTTTTATTGTTATGGAGAAATGATTACTCTTAATATCATTTCTATATTTTCCATTCTTCACATTTTAAATATTACTCTGTGAGCTGTTGCTGCACACACTCCCTAGTCCGTAAATGGCTGTATAAGATTTTTCTTCCGTATACGGCATAGACTTTAAAAATGTTTAATTGCTAGAATTTATTTACATATTCAAGCACATTTTACGTTAAACAGAATCGCCCAGCTACTCTGGCAGAAAAATATAACGAGACAAAATATACGCCTGATTTTCCTTGGCATTCCGGCAGATGGCTCATTATTTAGAAGTTGGACCAAGACACCATCCTAAAGACGCACTGGCAGAGGAAGCAGAAATGCTGATCCCAGTGAGTGAAACCGTCCCCAGCTGCTGACTGTGTGTGAAAGACTGACTCACCTGCGGCTTCAGCATAAATCTTTCACTCATCTGGGAAAAATGTCATTTAACCCGCCCAGATCACTGACCAATCCTCATCTCTTCGATACCTCAGGAAATCTACAGCTTGCCATGCGGAATGTAACGTTGTTTGTACACTGTTTAAATTCAGCTCATTAAATAGCCCAAGAAATGGCACGGAAACGTAGTCGATAAAATTATAAAGTACATCAGGAGTGTTTCAGCGGCACCCTGGATGGCCTTCTTACTGTCACAATACTTCAGATTATAATTATCATTGTGATTATTGTCTATTAATTTTCTAAAGGATTACAAGTTCTGGATTCTATTCCTTTAAACCAGAGGTGGCCAACCAAAGAGCCGCTGTGTGTGGCGGGTTTTCGCTGCGACTCCCTAATTACATTACTAAGTAGAGGACTGATTGGCTGAAGAGTCCTCACACCTGGGTTTGAACAGCTGACCTACAGGTTACCGCACAAACCTGCATACACTGCTGCTCTTTGCGGATAAGGTTGGCCGCCCCTGCTTTAAACATTTAAAAAGTTTCCAAAAGTTTCCAGACTTTTCCTCACTTTTCATCAAAAATCTGTACAATATAGCAGCTTATTGAACATTGATGTAAAGCAGTTATATACAATAATCAAACAAAACCTTATGATGATTATCAAGGAGACACTTGTCAGTTCAACTGGCTTATAAAGGACTTCAGTACATTTATTTCATAAAATGTTATATTGCTATTACTCTTATTATAGTTTGAAAAGTTAAAATCATATATGCAGAGCATTTTATATCAAGAAGTATAGTAGTTTCAGTGCTACAGCTTTAAATATGTGACTTAGAAATAAAACTGTTTTTTTTTAAATGCAAATCCAAATAGTGTCGTGTTTGATTCATGATCTGAATGGGTTGAACTTCTTAGAGACGTCATTGCAAATGGAAAACAATTAGATCGCTTGCACATTTTTAATATGAATTGTATTGTGGACTCGTCTGTCCATGCGACATTCTTCCAGAGCTTTTAGAGGTTTATCAGAGCGCCATGTCACGCTTTGGAGGCCTCGCCGGGTTCAGGAGCACAGCGGGATGGAGAGCCGAGGGAGGCCGGCCCAGCAGGAGCAGCGCTGCGGAGCCTGGAGAAGCTGTGGGAGCAGCGGGAGGAGTGGCCGCCCGTGGCCAGCGGAGGTGTGGAGCAGGGCGACCAGCCCAGCAGTCAGCAGCGGGTCCCCACCCAGCCGGGGGAAGAGAAGGGCCAAAGCCAAGGGGGACCTGCGTCACCTGGGCCTGCTGGCTGCCTCATGCCTGAGAGCAGCCCAACCTCGCCAGCGGGCTCCAGCTGTTCAGTGTGTACCCTGCCGTCACAGAGGGGGCACTGGCAGCTGCCACCAGTCCTTACCAACTCGCTGGAAATAGGGTATTATTAAAGTATCATGCTACGGAGTGAGATAAACACCACCAGTAAGTAATGTGAGAAAATAATTGTCATGATCTGCGTCCTCCATCTCGTTTCCAGCCCTGTGTGTTGCCACGCCCACCTCATTTCCTCGTGTGATTCCCTGATTGTGATCCTACGTGAGGCGATTGCCGCTCGCCCGTCTCGTGATCTGTTTGAATGTATTTAGTCTGTGTCTAGCGTCTGGTCCAGCGTAGCGGCATTAACGTTACTTGTGTTGATGTCCTGTGCTTTTGTTCGATTAAACCTGTGTTCCTGTGAGCTTTGGATTCCTTTTGTTTTGTTCGCCTGCACCACCCGGCCAACGTAACAATAATATCTGTTATTGACGCATAAACTAAGTCTTGGTAACATTGTACCTTATAGCTACTCCTTCGTTACCAAGCAGCTCCTCACATAATCAGCTAACGAGCCCAAATGCTGACGAACCTCGGTTAAGCGCCGCTTCACGTTTTCTTTCAAAATAAAACATCATATGGTTATTTCTGTAAATCGTACAGTTAAGAGGGAAAAAAATATGTATGTGTTGCACGTTGATTTAAGTGATGCGTCTGAAGTGGAGACCTGCATACGTCATTTTTTCTACTACAAACAATGTGACTGAGATAATGAGTCTTATGTTAAAATCAGACACACTGGACATTAAGACCCATTTACATGTGCTTCAGATGCTCCCACAAATTGTCAAGCTAAACTGTGGCCAAATCCTTTAAGCTATGCATTGGCTTTAAGATGTGCATTTTTAAGATGTGCATTTTTAAGATATGCATTTTTAAAGTCTTCCTGCAAGCTGTGACATTTTGCCATAATCTGACTTTTTGTCCCTTGCACCTTCTATTTGAAATTTTTGACATATAATAAATATTTATATTGCAAAAATGAACAAGAATAAGTTTATATATTTTATTAATTCTATAATTGCAAATCATGCACTTTATTGCTATGGAATTGTTACAATATTTCAGCTCATAATGCTGTGGGAGTAAGACAATATCAACAACAGTCTTAATCAGCTCAGGCAATATAAAGGATGCAATGGAAACAACTTCCATTATCCTTGCAATCGGGGATTGAGGATTACATTTGCTATGACATTTTGAAAAACAAGAAAAAAAAAACCTAAATATATGTTTTAGCTTACACTGTTTTAAATGTAATATTTTGAACAAGTTAAACTGATAAAAATGCCTAGTGAGTTTACCCAGCACATAACATTAATCAAAGCGGGAAATAATATTTTCTAAGCAGTTTGCATGTACCTGAAATGGGCCAACAGAGTAAATTTCAGTAACTTGAACACTGGATATTCACCATCTTCTCCATACTTAAGGTTATCCAGAGGGCAAAGTTGGATGATAGTTCATTGATCTTGCATGGCGGATTTACAGTTTAGTGTGTTTTGGTAACTGGTCTTCAAAAACTTCATGTAAAAAGCATCGACTTTTCTTAGAAAGTCTGGAAGACGGCCATCGCCCAGCGTAAAACTTCAGGGAAATAAAATAGCCTGCAGTTTCCTGCCAGACTGGTCATAGATTATAGACATTTAGCTTATTAAACTTATTAAACTTTAGGGAAGCAACAGGAAGACTCTTCACTTTCATTTCTTAGGAGGTTAAAACAATTTGTAAACTTTGTTAATGTCGAGGCTGTACTTTACTTTTAATGTATTTCACTTATTGTCTGGGCAGTTGTAGCAATTAAGATTTATAATGCAGGGGGCACTTTAAGAGATAAATCAATTCTTCTGTTAAGTATAGTAGCCATTATGGTGTATTTATATCCGACTGGATCACCTTGTAAAAGGTGAGAGTTATTAGTCCAATGCAGATTTACACCGAAATTCCACACCAGAAACAAACAGATGAAGATGATGTGTCAAATAGGGAGTGGATGACAGAAATTGACACTCTTTCTGTTAGCTGGTGTTTGATGGTGTTTCTTAGGATGGCAGCTCATTATATAAACATGAAAGCTGAAGTTCACTGGCTGCAGGATAGAGGAGAACCTGCCACTTTGCGGGGATGTGAAGAGGAGGGAAGCAGCCGCTTCATCAGTCAGAAGCTGTAGATAGAGCAGATTGGTTTGTATCCGGCCAGAAAACCTTCTCGGAGGAAACTGAGTCTGATATCACAGGCTTGGCTACATACTTAAAGATCTTATCTTAAAGATGGTGCTACGTTTATCTACAGGATTGAATAAGGAAAATCACCAGAATAATTTTTAATGAAAGTTCGGTCAATACTTGGACAGCTCCATTTAATTACAAACACACAAACGTTCACAGACAAAGTTGGCTTTTTCCCTAAGTAATAAATCATGCAGATAGTTTGGAGCTTACTTCTGAAATGTAAGCATACAATCATGCCAGTAATGTTCATTTCGAAGCAAGAGCCTATTCATGCATGTCTATAAAAGACTGAGGGGTTTTATTTTCTCATACAAGGAAAAAAGATTATTTGTTTATCTGATTTAATATTTTCCATTCCCAAGTTGTTTTCCTTTATCTATTATTTATTTTGACATTAGTATTTCTCATTTCAGCAATTCAGATGTTTAAATAAACATGAACAGAAAGTGCCACAAAGACATTATTCTCCAGGCTATATTTAGAGCTCAGAAAGAATAATATTAGTATTTTATCATTTTTAATGACAAGGAATTAGTTTTTATAATGTTAAATATATTTTGAATGTATATTTTTGGCAGAGTGACTCAGGAGATGGGACCAGCAGCTCAGATCCCCTGCTTGTATTGTGTTCATGGGGGTAAATGATACTCAGAATTGACCAGAGAGTATGACTCTTTGTGTGTTTATATACCAGGAGTGGCCATATGGAAGTTTAGGAATTTACTGCGTGGGTACAGTCTTTCTTCCCCACCTCATGGGTCGGTCTTGTGAGGGCCAGTCTTTCTTCCCCACCTCATGGGTCGGTCTTGTGAGGGCCAGTCTTTCTTC
>JABFDZ020000002.1:7020161-7033158 GCA_019775955.2 Pollimyrus isidori
CGTGCCCGTTGCTTCCGGGATAGGCTCTGGACCCCCCGTGACCCAGTAGGATAAGCGGTTTGGAAAATGGATGGATGGATGGATGGATGGATAGTATTTTAATGATAAAGAGAACCATGTGGAGCGATTTCAGGATCTCATGTACTCTATGCTCAGTCTTGAAGTGAATACATTTTAATTTGTAGGCAGGAGTGGTTTTGATAGATGCACTGTCCAAATGAAAATTAATAAGCAGACATTTAAAAAATGACAGCGGCCAACAATCAAACACATATATCAGATGTATGTGTGTATTCATTCTTTTTATCTATGTCAGTCACTTCCAGCTACGTTGGAATCACTTATCCTGGACAGGATAGTGTCGGACTATCATACCTGGGGGGGCTGATGAATACGCGGGCAGGCAAAATTCATCTGGCCATCAAAATTTATCTTGGGGAACCACAGAAAAAAGAGTATAGCATAGATGCAGTTTTGTACACCGAGGTTATTAAGTCGATTTCTGTACATCAACCTACAGCTGGGGTATAATTGGCAGACCCTTCAGGGTTCAGCCCCAGTGACAAGTAACTGTACCTTCAACGGTACAAATTGGTATTTTTATCTGACAGTGTGGCAGCAAAAGCTTTCATGCCACTCAGTCACTCCAGATGTGATGTCAACCCAGTGCAGGGCTTTGTCCGGGACCTGTTTTCACCCACAAGTGCAGTGAGTGGATGTAATGAAATGGTTACTACAGTAGGTTACGCCACTGCCCGAACCCCTGACCGGTGGGGCACCGAGCCCCCGTCCGCCGACGCTCTGAGCCCCCGACCGGCACGGCACCGAGCCCTCATCCGCCGCGGCACCAAGCCCCCGTCTGCTGCGCCACCGAGCCCCCGTCCGGCGCAGCACCGAGCCCCCGACCGGCGACGCTCTGAGCCCCCGTCCGCCGCGGCATCGAGCCCCCGTCCACGGACGCTCTGAGCCCCCGACCGCCGTGGCACCGAGCCCCCGTCCACGGACGCTCTGAGCCCTCGACCGCCGCGGCACCGAGCCCCCGTCCACGGACGCTCTGAGCCCCCGACCGCCGCGGCACCGAGCCCCCGTCCGCCGACGCTCTGAGCCCCCGTCCGCCGCCGCACCGAGCCCCCGTCCGCCGACGCTCTGAGCCCCCTACCGCTGCGGCACCGAGCCCCCGTCCGCCGACACTCTGAGCCCTCGTCTGCCGCGGCACCGAGCCCCCGACAAGAGCGGCACCGAGCCCCCGTCCGGCATGGCTCCGAGCCCCCGTCCGCCGCCACCATCTGCATCACTGCACTCTCAAGCCCTTCATACATATCGATGAACTTTCAAAGTGTGATTCCTCAAGGAGTGACTGTGATATATATATTATTATCGACTGCTGTCCAGAGCTGAGGTCCCCCCCGGCTGTAATTGGTACTGTCCACCTCCCAGACCAGAGGGGGGTTGTCAGCTAATGAGCCCTGTTTGCTTCACTGCTAAAATGTCACGGTAAATTGAATGAACCGTGATGATGATATTGGCTTAAAATAACTTGTTTACTGCCCGCCGTGTTGCTTTAAGCGTGCATACAGTCACTCCTCCACTTTTTCTCCCTGCCAAAGATGTTTAACAGGTATGAAATAACGCGGATATGATAAAAATAGCAACACGTGGCCTGTCAAGTCTGGTGTTTGAAAGCCTGCATCTGTTTCTTATTGTCTATTTCCAATGTGATGTCTTTTTGAGATTTGCTTCAGCAGCTAAGAAAACCTCTTAGTAAATTGTGGTGAACACAACACAGATATCACTTTATCTTTCCAGTTTACCAACAGACAGTCAAATATACATCTCTCCTTCTTCAGAGACACAGTACAGTGTTGTTTTTCCACCTTGATGTGAAGGCGCCTTATGGGGTGTTAAGGGTTATTACGGCACTGGCGTCAGCTGTATAGCCAGTGCTTTTAACGATATCCAATAAACCACCCTGATGATGCTATTTATAAAGTCACTGCAGAATGTCATTATGTATATATGATGTGGGTGGCGCCTCTTATAATTTGATGAGGCATTGATTCGCCATATGAGGTAGTCAAGTAAGAAAATATATTGGCGTATTGGATGGATACTGCAAATACTGGGCTGAATTTAGGAGAGCTTTTGATTTCACTGCATAGTGCATAGTGTGTCCTCCTGCTAACCACTTCCTCCTGTCAGTGTGTGTCAGGTGAAGGACTGGCACCCCATCTGGGGGGACCCCAGCATCGTGCCCTATTCTGCCTGGGGAGGGCTCCAAGCCTCCCTGACAGGGGAAGGTGCTTAGCAGGACACATCATGCACTTTTCTTATCCACATTATTTGTGATACTGTAGACAGATGTCAGTTCAACACACTATCACTGGACAGATCCTGGCCAGCCAATGAGAGGAGGCTGAATGCTCAGGTATGTGTTCAGCAAAGACAGAGGAAACAAATTCAGCACCACGGAGAGCGATAGTCTCCCTTAAGACCTCATCGGACAGCTACCCATCCATCCTTCCATCCATCAATCCATCCATTCATCCATCACGGCTACGGTCCCCCCCCCCCCATGACCCCAGTTGGGATTCAGCAAATGGACGGATGGATAATAATAACAGCAGAAACTTGTTGATTCTCTCTTCACCTTGCTCATCATGCTCTTCTTGTCACACAGACACATGTAGGTGAGAGTAAGATTGGCAGGGATGGGCAGCCACCCGCAGCGGCGCCCATGAAGCTGGGCTTAAGGGCCTTGATACAGGCCCATGGACAGGGAGCCCCCCCCGCCCGAGCCACATGTAGCCCCTCATCTTCTCATCAAGTGCGGGTTCGAGATGGGTTAACCAACCCAGTGCACCACCGAAATAATTCTGCTTTTTGGCAGCCGTAGCTTTGAGCTTCACATTGTATTATAAGATATTTTGGATCCTACAGCTCTGACCTACAGGCTGGTTATTGCCATGCGCTTGCATTGTATCGTTAATGCATAGTGTTGCAAGAATGCTGATGCTGTGTAACATAATCAGAGGAATAAAAACACTTCAATGATTTGAATACGGTTCCCGCCGCCGTAGTCCTGCTTACAAAGTCCCCTCTGCTTTCTCACTGACTCAGTTGAATTGAATGCGTTTGATTTGCTGAGCTGCATTAACTTCAGAGATAAGGAAGGGAGGTAAATACTCAGGAACCAGGGCGAGTCACTCACTCAAAAGGTACTTTAGACTGAACAGAAAGGGTGGGCCATGCTTGCAAGTTACAGCAATTTCAGCTCAATCTCAGTTTTGTGAGTTTATCCAATCACTATTCTGCTGTTGACAGTACATTTTATGTGCAATGGAACATGTAACATTGTGGTTCTTAATCACCGCTTATACCTACCTTTTAGCAAGCGTGCCCTCCTTTCTGTTTTTAGTAATATCAGTCTTCCTGGGGGGGGGGGTTGGGCAGTCAGCTGACCTTCGACCCCCAGAGGTTTTTTTTTTCCTTACTTAGGAGTTTTTGGCTCCCCTCCCCCGCTGTTTTCTTTCCCCCCTTTTCCCTGTTCTGTACTTCTCTCCAATGATGTTTTGTGGGTCACAACACATCCGTGTAAAGCTCTGTGGGACCAACCCTGTTGTGAAAGGCGCTATATACAAGCAAACTGAATTGGATTGAAATGAATGTAACAGGAAAGTGCAGAGAGCTCTGGAAATGCACCACTGTACACAATGGCTTTGCAGTGAGCTTGAGGTGAGGGACGCGGCGAGGGGGGGGTCAATGAAGCCGCATTACATATGGGGGGGGATCCCTCTCATTGGCAGTTTGAAGACCCCTGGCTGTATTCAGAAAACAGGCTGCTGGGCTATGAAATGCAAGACATTCTGTTCTTCTTCAGTGTAATTGTGTCCTTGGTTTAGGGTTTTCTGTGCTGTATTTTCCTTTGGAAATGTATAATCATCCATCCATCCATCTATCCATCTATCCATCTATCCTTCTTCTATGCATAATTGTCCTATTCAGGGTTGCAGGGGTCCAGAGCCTAAAAACTGCACATGCCTGCTTTTAATGCATTGGCCTCCATTTTCTTATTCGCAAAATAGTAAAACACATAATATTAGTAATACACATCAAATATTGCAGCAACCAAGAGTGTTCAACATCTCAAAATTTCCTCACATTTCAGATCCATCACAACAGCCCCTCTCCGCTTTGATAACAGCTTTACCGACTATTGGCATCCTTTCAGCTAACGGACGTTGCCACCTGGAACGCTTCGCTCCTACAACAGTCCTGAAGGACTTTCCACGAGTTTTGGGCGCAAGTTGACAAACTCGCTCTCGCTCTTTGATTCAGTTCATCCACAGTCAGCTCTGTAGGATTCAGCTGGGGAGATTGTGTGGGCTTTTCCTTGTCCACAAAATAATGCAGTGCTTACATAACCTCGAGGCATGCTGGGGCTCGTTATCTTACTGAAAAACAAATGACTTTCAGTAGCTGTGTCCAGACTTTTGACTGATGCAGTCCAGACTGTATTTTTGGCTCTATATATCCAAGCCTGGTGAAGAACTGCTTCTTTCTCAGAGTGTCAAATGGTAACGCGGCGCTGTGAAAACCCTTAACGAGACGAGCTGCGTTCTCCCGAGCTCCTGTCAGCATCCAAAACGTCTTCTGTAGCATCTGCCTTATAAACCGAGAGCAGAACCGCTATCTAGGATGGGTGGGAACAGCCGGACGGAGGCAGGGTGCCCAGGCATGGTGGTTTTCCGGGAGCTGGAGATGACATCTTCCCTGAGGGAGGCTGAAAACAAAAACCTCAGAGGCGTAAATTTTCGCCCGACGACAGCAAACTCGCACCAGAATTGAATACCAGGTATTGCAATCTAAAATCTAAAATCACAGGCGTGATAAAAGATGATGGTGAAGCGGCGCTTCTCATGCAATCTGTCGGCCTAAATAAGGATTGAGATTTTTATATGTCACGCCCTCCCAGTGTTTTCCAGGGATGGGTGAGTTTTTCCCCAAACTGACTGCGAGGGAGATGCTGCACAGGGGCCTGTCGCTCTCCATCATGTTTACTGACAGCCCAGACCCAGACCTGCTGCGACTCTTCAGAGACGCATCTTGGAGGGGAGAGGGAGGGGGGGTGGCCGCAGGCTCCCTCGCAGCCTGCACCTCATTAAGCTGCAGGAGAACCTCTCCTTTGCTGGCCGCAGTGCAGCGGGACGTTAGGGAAGCACAACGGCCGACTGAGAGAGACGGCCGAAGCCGTCATCTTCCGCCTCTAAGGGCAGGCTAAGTCCCCGTCTGGACGCCCTCTTCATTTAACGCCCGTTTTATGCCGTGTCGAGCTTCCCGTTTCAGCGCGGTGCACCTGTAAAGCATGTAAACAGCCCAGTAAACGGCTTCTGCTTAGACACCTGGGCTCTTTTTGATTTGATTAAAACAGATGAAGAAGATTTTATCTTATGATGCATCGCTCTTGTTTTTAATTATCCTTTAATACCCAGTCAGAAAAGTCGATTTGCAGCCAGGGCAGGAAATCAAGCTCTCCTGTTTGCTGAGGCGAGCACAGGAAAGTGACGACAAGCGACAAAATTGCATGTAAGGGGTATATTTTTCGCTGAACCAACCTAGTGATTTAGTAGCAAAAAGTCTTCAGTTACCCCCCTGTATGTACCATATAAAAAGCATTTGGAAAATTAAGTATGCATGTATGGGCAGAGGTGTTATCTACTTTTAATATGTACACACGTGGACAAAATTGTTGGTATCCTTCAGTCAATGAAAGAAAAACTCAAAATGGTCACAAAAATAACTTGTAGTAATTGCAGTGATAGCCTCAAAAGGTTGTGCGACAAAATATTAAGTTAGGGGTACCGTCATTTTTGTCCAGGCCTGTTTCATGAGTTTATTTTTTCAATAATTCTGTTGAAGCATGATTGAAAAGCAATGTCTGACTTTTATTAGTTACATTTCATAGAATTTTTATTTATTATTCCTTTTGTCAGATTAAAGTTATTTTTGTGACCATTTTGAGTTTTTCTTTCATTGACTGAAGGGTACCAACAATTTTGTCCACGTGTGTAACTACACAATGTTAGGTACACATTAACAGAGTAAATGTCTCCCTCATATCCAGTGACGTCATGTGGTATGAAACGTCCAAATGCATTGTGTAAATATTGAATGCAGATGACCTTTGTTATATGTGTATATGAATTTAAAATATTCTGCAGAGAAGGTCAAAAGGTCATTTCCCCCACACTGATCTTTTGTGGTGTTCATGGCATTTGGTGTGAATGGTCATGAAGCGTGTCTATATTTCTTATGAGTGCTCTTATGACGCTCAAGAAATGTGGCTTTATTAATTTCTTGAAACTAGTAACAGATACCTAACATCAGAAATGGCGGCGTTACCCAAGGACCCCCGGCAGTAAAATAAGATGCCCTGTGCTGTGGGGGCTGCGACTGAGCCGGGTAAGCACAGCCAGGCGTGGGGGGGGAGGAAAACCAGAAGGTAAAAGAATAAAAAGGGGGAAAGGGACTGAGAGTCAAGGAGGTGTAGGAGTCACTGCATTCCTGACTGTGTTCAACTAGGAGGCAGAACTCGAGAGAGAGAGAAACATGTATTCAAATGAAGAACTTAAGCTTCCTTGAAATTGCAGTAATGGAAAGAAAGACGGCAGCTCTGTCCTCACACTCACAAAGGTTGCAGGCCGCTGCCGCCTGCGGAATAAACTTCCTTTGAACAGCCTGAGTGCTGAAAAAGCTTGCGGGCCCTTAACTATTAATGGGGAGCAAATCACAAAGTGCCAGAGTGTATGCGCGAACTTACACCGTCACTGGACACAAAGTGCCAGAGTGTATGCCCGGATTTACGCCCCCTCACTGGACACAAAGTGCCAGAGTGTACGCCCGGATTTATGCCCTCACTGGACACAAAGTGCCAGAGTGTACGCCCGGATTTACGCCCCCTCACTGGACACAAAGTGCCAGAGTGTACGCCCGGATTTACGGCCTCACTGGACACAAAGTGCCAGAGTGTACGCCCGGATTTACGCCTCCTCACTGGACACAAAGTTCCAGAGTGTACGCCCAGATTTACGCCTCCTCACTGGACACAAAGTTCCAGAGTGTATGCCCGGATTTACGGCCTCACTGGACACAAAGTGCCAGAGTGTACGCCCGGATTTACGCCCTCACTGGACACAAAGTGCCAGAGTGTACGCCCGGATTTACGCCCCCTCACTGAACACAAAGTTCCAGAGTGTACGCCCGGATTTATGCCCTCACTGGACACGAAGTGCCAGAGTGTACACCCGGATTTACGCCCCCTCACTAAACACAAAGTGCCAGAGTGTACGCTCGGATTCACGTCCCCTCACTGGACACAAAGTGCCAGAGTGTACGCCCGGATTTACGCCCTCACTGGACACAAAGTGCCAGAGTGTACTCCCGGATTTACGCCCTCACTGGACACAAAGTGCCAGAGTGTACGCCCGGATTTACGCCCTCACTGGACACAAAGTGCCAGAGTGTACGCCCGGTCTTTATTTTCTCAGTTCTCCCACCAATAGTCCACCCTCCTTCTGTCAGGTTCTGGTTGTGTGCCTTTAAATTCTGTACAAGCCTTGTATTGCTAGAGTTCGATTAGCATTTTCTAGTATGTCTGTTAACCCTCCTAGTTCTGTGATTATTCCTGTTCTTTAGCTGCACCTGCTGCTTGTTACTCCACGCTCTGTTTGATTGGTTGTCTTGTTAATGCTCCACTCCTGTGTCCGCATGACTACAGTTTGATTTGTGTATTTTAGTTCCTGCCTTAGTTCTTCTCCCCGGTCGCGTGTACTGTAGTTCTGTAGGCGAGTTTGGTGTGCCTGCGCATATGCTGTGTTTCGTGAATGAACCCCTCGTGCTGTCTTGGAGCTACAAAATGGGTCACGACCTTATTCCTGCCTGCACCGCGTCCTGCTGCCATAACAAACACAGCATGAGCCGCATCACGGAGCTGCAAGGCCTTCAGGAAACAGTCAACAGTAGGAGAACATCGGCTCCTCCATCAGGAATGCTTTGTAACTCGGAGGTGACTCCGTCCTCCTCATCTCAGGAATGATCCCATTTATTAACTGTATTTAATATTAACTGCCTCTGGTTCCAAATGAGTGGCATCGGGAAATAGCCGATGGTAATTACATGTCCTTTTGCAGGCGGTGCAGACATCAGCGGATGATCCTTCCTGCATCATGAATGAGGTTTTCACGTCGCTCGTCGCAGTCTAGGTTAGAAGACCTTCGACTTTGACTTCACCTTGAGACTCCGGAAGGAAATTCTGTGCTGGAAGAAAACTGAGACAATGGGCCAGGTTGGTGAGTACGCTCAGGCAGTCATCCAAGGAGCATTACAAAGATGCAGAGGAACCAAAAAAGTTTTATATTTTACCCGTCGCTCTGTTGCTGGGTAAGTACCTGTAAAATGGATGGATGGATGGACTACTTGTTTTATGTTTCAGTGCCTGCAGTTCCATTGCTCTCGTATAGATAAAACCTCCATAAAATATATATGGAGTAGATATACAGCCAATAAAAAAGAATTTAAGAAAGACATGGCAAAAGTATTTCGTAATAATTATGGTACCTCAAGAAAATTATGCGGAGGATGAGATAAGCAGGTTCATTGAATTTACTGTACTGTGCAAGAGCCTAAGGCCGCCGAAGAAGATTACATTTATGTTGGTGTAAAACGGTGAGTTTATGTCTATCAAAGAGTGTCTGCTTAGCATTTCAAAACCTCTCCTCATGTTACCCCAGTATCTGCAGCTACCAACTTACCACCCAGTGTTTGTTGGCCCATACCACTTTGTTGAACATGTTTACTTGTTCAGCTATTCAATACCCCAAAATAAGTTAATTACGTGAGCTTGTGGTAGAACCTTCATATGTGAAATGTCTAGGGTGTCGTCAAGAAGATGTTTGGAAACCGAACTGGTGTTCGGAATAGAATAATTCCTGTTACTTTTCATTGTGTTGTGTTCATTCTTCATTTTGAATATGTTATATGTTAATGTTAATGTAACTTATGAACATATAAGATTCTAATATAACTAGCTTTGAACATAAAATACATAAACACATTTTTTGTACAGTAGGCTAGAAGTATATTTAGATAGATATTTTGAGTGAAGTCATCTAGATTAAGGATTATGTCCAAAGGCAGCCCTTCCTGAACCAAGTCAAGCGCGTAAAAAAAATAACAATTGTTATTGTTGTTGTATAAAACAGATAATAAAAACGAACAAGACTGCTATTTAACAGAAATAGAATTTTAGGACATGATTTAAAAGTGATAATGCATAAAACATCAAGCAGACCCAAATGCCCTGGACAGAGTCAACTTCACTTACTATATATGTATGCTACCCCTGAACAGGCTGCCCTCTAGTGGAGGGGGGAACTGGGTTGTTATTCCAATGTTTTATCCCACATAAGGCCTGGGGAGTTGAGGTGGCTGAAGGCACACAACCAGTGTTGAACAGTGGATGCGAACTCCAGAATCCAAAAAACAAAAGACAGCCTCCGAGCGGATGTGCAGCAGACCAGAACAAGAAGAAGAAAACCCCTATTCCCCTACCACCAGGGGCCGCGCCAAAATAAAAGCCAGACCAGGCACAGTGCAGCCGCTCCAAAGCATTCAAAGTAAAAGACCCAAAACTACACGCCTCGTTTGCATATAGCTGGGTCTGAATTCCAACCTCTAATCCGAAGCATGTAGAAACAGCTGTACCAGCTAGCTACAATCCTGGCAACGAAACAAGCAATATCGCTCATTACCGCCTCCAAAAATGTTTTTGTTTCCTTTAGAGAACCATACCCCCCTCAACACACACACACAAAGACTGACTGTGGCGTCCAAATAGTTAAAGTCAGAGAGAGTCATCGCTGCCAATGACAGGTGGACAAAGTTAATACATTTTCATGGCGTGATGTCTGCAGAGTCCGAGAGTAACACCTCACAAGTTACACCACAGAGTCCGAGAGTAACACCTCACAACCTACATCGCAGAGTCCAAAAGTAACACCTCACAAGTTACACCACAGAGTCCGAGAGTAACACCTCACAAGTTACACCGCAGAGTCCGAGAGTAACACCTCACAAGTTACACCACAGAGTCCGAGAGCAACACCTCACAAGTTACACCGCAGAGTCCGAAAGTAACACCTCAGAAGTTGCACCACAGAGTCCGAGAGTAACACCTCACAAGTCACACTGCAGAATCCGAGAGTAACACCTCAGAAGTTACACCGCAGAGTCCGAGAGTAACACCTCACAAGTTACACCGTAGAATCTGAAAGTAACACCTCACAAGTTACACCACAGAGTCCGAGAGTAACACCTCACAAGTTACACCGCAGAGTCCGAAAGTAACAGCTCACAAGTTACACCACAGAGTCCGAGAGTAACACCTTACAAGTCACACCGCAGAATCCGAGAGTAACACCTCACAAGTTACACTGCAGAGTCCGAGAGTAACACCTCACAAGTTACACCGCAGAGTCCGAGAGTAACACCTCACAAGTTACACCGCAGAATCCGAGAGTAACACCTCACAAGTTACACCGCAGAGTCCGAGAGTAACACCTTACAAGTCACACCGCAGAATCCGAGAGTAACACCTCACAAGTTACACTGCAGAGTCCGAGAGTAACACCTCACAAGTTACACCGCAGAGTCCGAGAGTAACACCTCACAAGTTACACCGCAGAATCCGAGAGTAACACCTCACAAGTTACACCGCAGAGTCCGAGAGTAACACCTCACAAGTTACACCACAGAGTCCGAAAGTAACACCTCACAAGTTACACGACAGAGTCCGAGAGTAACACCTTACAAGTCACATCGCAGAATCCAAGAGTAACACCTCACAAGTTACACCGCAGAGTCCAAGAGTAACACCTCACAAGTTACACCGCAGAATCCGAGAGTAACACCTCACAAGTTACACAGCTTCCTCGGTAACCTTCTATGTACTAATATCCACAATAGTTGGGAAAATGTAATGTTTCATAAAGTTATCTGCAGATGGCTTACATAATCACTTCATATTTGGAATTCAATGGATAATTAAATTAAATAAATTGTATACTGCAAAAATGTAGATAACTTCCATATTATTATGGTCAGATGCAATGCAAAAATAAAACGCTTGACCAGACGAAGATGGGCCTGACACTGTAGTGCTGAGGGCAATTAAGAAGACAAAGGCGGACAATGCCGCAAAACACAGTGATCTATAAACTCTCAATTGTCTTATTAGCTACAGTACAGTAACAGCGTCACTGTTCTGCATGAACTTTCTGCATGAACTTTCTGCATGAACTTTCTCAGTCAAAGATAAAAGGCACGATGACTGGTGCTGCCACTATTGATGATGATTATCAGACTGGCTCATTTGCTTCATTCATATCTCAATAAGAAGTAAATAAATAAATATATTGCTCATTATCCTTATACCTTAAAAAATAGGAATATTAATTCTAATAGTCAGTCTTACCTCCATAAATCATTCTTTGCAGAACTCTTCAGCAGCGTGGTGCATTCTTTACAATTATTTATGTTAATGGAAATCATTAGGGATCTACCACACAGTCCTGATTTGGCTATTTTTGCTTATTTTTGTTTCCTAACCTTATGAAAAAAATCCTTAAAGGGCACCAGTTTTTTTTAGTTGATGTAAAAGATCCATTGGGATGGTTGAAGTGCCCAGACCCTCGGGTCTTCAGGCCTGGAGTAAATGGCTGGTATCATCGCCTACAAAAATATCTTGACCTTGATTGAGCTTTTGTTGAAAAACAGTTTATCTTTCACTCTTCTTGTTTGATGCCATTCTTCCGTCTACTTTTTGAATCCCCCTTGGCAGTGTTTGGTTGGCAGTGTGATTTACCTACAAGCAAGCTAAATACAGATATGGAAATGTCACATAGAACGGCCGAGTTATATTCCTGCAGCGGCCTTTACTGTGATGTCCACCAAGGAGACGCTAGCTAAAGATTCTGTGATGTCCACCAAGGAGACGCTAGTTAAACATACTGTGATGTCTGCCAAAGAGACGCTAGCTAAAGATACTGTGATGTCCGCCAATGAGACGCTAGCTAAAGATACTGTGATGTCCGCCAATGAGACGCTAGCTAAAGATACTGTGATGTCCGCTAAAGAGACGCTAGCTAAAGATACTGTGATGTCCACCAAGGAGATGCTAGCCAAAAAAGCAGAGCGAGAGACGCAGTGGAACAGACCAATAGCGCTCATAATGGAAAGGGTGGAAAATGGAAAGGTGTCTTTCAGAGAAAACAAAAATTCAGGAAGATTGTGTGAATGAGATGGGAAGACAGCTCTCCACTGAGTGTCTGAGAGGGATTCACTTTGTCAGGGTTCTTTTGTTAATAGCACTGCGCAGTTAAACTTGCTTAACATGAATGCTTCTCTCATGAATGCCAGTCAGTCCTTTAATTAAACAAGTCAGACACAGACCTTGTTTATTACCAAGCAACACACATTGTTGTTCTGTTCAATGTGAATCATTTGATGTTTTTAGATGCTCAACCATTGTGCTGTCACAGGCCTTAGAAGTCCACTTTCTAAAGAGTACGAAAAACCTGAGAGACCCAGAGTGCATAGTAATAAGATGTTTGATTATGATTACATAATACCTGCAGATAACAAAAGACTTGGTCCTGATGGGGCAGAAATTACCAGTCACTCACCCATCTTCTGTAACTGTTTGTCCTATTCAGGGTTTCCTAGGGTCCAGAGTCTATGGGCACAAGGCAGGGAATAACCCAGGATGGGGCACCAACCCATTCCAAGGCATATTCACATCTAGGGGGAATTTGGGGGGAACTCCAATTAACCTCGGCATGAAATGACTGTGTGTGTGTGTAGGGGGGGGGGGGGGGGGGGGCACAATCAAAAAACCCACACAAGTGTCCAAAATAAAAAGGGAAACCCCGGGACATGTTGTAAA
>JABFDZ020000002.1:7156032-7166383 GCA_019775955.2 Pollimyrus isidori
TAGCGAGTCTGTCCATTCACCCCCGACCTACCTCCTTAGCTTTAGTGAGTCTGTCCATTCACCCCCGACCTACCTCCTTAGCTTTAGCGAGTCTGGCCATTCACCCCCAAGCTACCTCTTTAGCTTTAGTGAGTCTGGCCATTCACCCCCAAGCTACCTCCTTAGCTTTAGTGAGTCTGGCCATTCACCCCCGACCTACCTCCTTAGCTTTAGTGAGTCTGACCATTCACCCCCGAGCTACCTCCTTAGCTTTAGCGAGTCTGGCCATTCACCCTACAATGTATATTTTCAGCCACAAAAATGCCAAATGTTTTTGCTCATCCCACCAATTAATGTAAAATTCCTGGAAAGTTGCACTTTCTGAACTGCTGGAACCACCTTGCACGGTATCAAATATCACACCATTTCCAAAATCATTTGGATTAGGTAGCTTAGCTATTATAATGCTTAGTCAAACAGTAAGTGAACCTCTTAACCCTGACTTACTGCGTTCTGCATGTATTCATTTACAGCAACATGATTGGCTGTTTGCCTTAGTGAGCAGATATACCTAATACGACTCCTGGAAGGAAAAAGCGCATTCAGTGGACAGTGTACAGTATCTCACATTCAGTCCCAAATCTTGCATTTCACAGCTGTCTTATGTTGAGGACAGGAGCGAATAATTGAGCTTTATATTTCTGCATCCCCTGCCCCTTTTTAATGAGGTGATTGTGATGCGTGTCACACCCGATTAGACACGTCGTTTGACACAAATACAAACAGCGTCACCCTGATGGTGACGTCATGCTCCCTCAGTCGGTTACATGTTTTGTTCAGCCTGTCTCTTATTCAGCCATCGTAGACTGTCTTTGTGGGAAATCCCTTTAAGAAAAAAAACGCAGCCAATGCCGTTAGCCCCAGACACAGCTAATCAGATGAAAAATACTTCGGGTTCATGTGCACACGGTGCGACCCTCATCACATCGTCACGTCCCACTCGGCACATCACCTGTTCCAGCTCTTACCCTCAGGAAGGCGGCACCGATCAATAAAAACCAAAACAAACTGAGAAACAGCAGATATTCTAGGAACATGAACATGAGGATATACTCTCTGCCACTCACCCGTGCAACACTTTAACGTGTTAAATCTGTGCAGTGTTTCTTAAATGTACAATCTGAAATCACGTGCTCTGTTACTGTGTATATTCTGTACATAAGAAAATTATTTTATTTTATTGCTTTTAATATTCGATTATTCTTGCATTGCAAGGTACTGCACACAGTTTTTTATACCTCTGTATATAACGTTTCTGATTCTGATACCTCTGTATATAAAGTTTCTGATTGTGATACCTCTGTATGATGACAAAGTTTCTGATTCTGATTCTGATCACAGTGCAGCATGATTCCCTTCAGCACTTTATCGGCCAGCCAGACTTTAGACTGCGTAGCTGCCAGCCGGCCGGTACTCTGGTGGTCGGCATTACGGCCCTGCTGTGGGAAGCCGGACTCGCCGGTGCTCAGCAACCCCGACGCGCGTCCGCACACTTCAGAGTGCGACCTGTCGCGTGCTTTAAATGGCCGTTTCGTTCTTTGTCGCCACAGACACAGAGGGGCGTGGAATGTTCTCGATGGAGCAGATCCACATCCAGAGCGCAGATAAACATTGGGGTGAGTGCGTCAGTCATTATAATAAAGGAGATGGCAGCTCTTTTAAAATGGACGCCGATAAACGGGAGTAATACTCGCAGCAGAAGAGAAGCCAAATATTTTCACGTCCCTCGTGTCTACACGCATTCCACAGTAAACATTGGTTACAATTTACAGAATAAATACCCATATTAATTTACAGATACTTGCAGTGTAATGCAAAGCATGCTGGTAACTGCATAATTAGTCCTGCTGACCAATCCTGCGGTGACACATGTACAGTGGGTACGGAAAGTATTCGGACTTTTTGTTAAATTGCAGCCATTTGCTAAAATCATTTAAAATTACTTTTTTTCCTCATTAATGTACACACAGCATCCCATATTGACAGACAAAAAAAAAGAATTTTTGAAATTGTTGCAGATTTATTAAACAAGAAGAACTGAAATATAACATGGTCCTAAGCATTCAGACCCTTTGCTCAGTATTTAGTAGGTTTTCTATTCTACCTGGCTTCTGATGAGCCAAAGTTGTTCTCAGGTAAACACCAGGAGCAGGTGTGGCTCATCAGAAACCAAGCAGGATAGAAAACCTACTGGATAGTGGCTCTCCAGGACCAGGGTTGGAGACCCCTGAGCTAGAGGCACTGAGACAAACCGACACGCTACAGACCCTTTAAACACTGCAGCCATTGGTGAGGTTCCATAGACCACAGCATTGCTGAATCATGGGAAACCAGCCCTGCAGCAAACAGGCACCAGTCAAACCAGTCAGTCGATAGATTTTCATACCGTTAACTGTGTTATTCAATTATGCAAACGTAAGTCGTACAGAAATAGAAGTATCAAGTGCTGGGTAACCAACACCGTGCTGCTCCCTACTGCTCACTTCCTGCTCTGCTGAACATGTCCAGGCCATAAAAAACAACAAAAGGAACATAAATGTCTTCTGTGCTGAGGTGACAAAGGCCACAAGGGAGCTTCCACATGCTGACTTGTCCTCTCCATCGGTTCTGCCAGCCTGCAGTGCTGAAGGACCATGTGTCATTAAGGGAAAGGTGGTTCATGCTCAGCTGAAGGATAAACACCGGCCCTGAAGACATTCTGTCCCCCCCACAGCACTGATTGAGGAATGTGAGCTTTGTTTGAAGAACATAATAATGGAGGCACTGTCAATGACTTTACTTAAACCGGAGAACAATTACGGAATAGGTTTGAATTGTAAAGCGGTAAATGGAATGCATTTATATAGCGCCTTTCTACTCTGCCGAGTACTCAAAGCGCTTTACAATACATGCCTCATGTTCACCCATCCATACACACATTCATACACCGGTGGCGGAGGCTGCCATACAAGGCGCCAACCTGCACACCGGGAGCAATTTGGGGTTCAGTGTCTTGCTCAGGGACACTTCGATGGGGTCAAACCCTCTGGTTGCCGAACGAGAGCACCACCATCTTCCACCATGTATTGAATTCATGCTAGTAGTTTTGTTAATGCTGCAAGCTGTATCTCACAACTGAGTTGTTGTAGCAGACATACTTTGTAGATCTTTGTTCAGGAATAAAGATGGCAAAGTGACCCCAAATGATTGTACCTTTGCCCCCCGCCCAGTATACCAGAATGTTCAACACTGATACAGCCTGCTTTTACATAACAGCTGGGGAGAATGTGGTTGTTGTTTTACTGGTAGATGTTTACTCAACACAGGCTTTCTTGACTGGTAATGCAGGCTTTGTAAAATATTTACTGCAAAGCCAGACATGTTGTGAGAGCCCATCTATTTCCTGTAAACGTTTGTCCTATTCAAGATTGCGGGGGGGTCCGGAGCCTATTTCAGAGCCTACATGCACAAGGCAGAGGACGATCCGGGGTGAGCTGCCATCGCAGGGCACACTCACACAACAACCGGCGATCTGGTAACTCCCGTTCACCTCAACCTGTTTTTGGGTGGGGGGGTGATGGAGGATACCCAGAGGGAACACCATGGGGAGAACATGCAGACTCCACACCCAGAACCGTAGCAGAGACTCGAACCCTGGTCTCACAGGTGTGGGGCCGACAGTGATGACCACTGTCCCGTCCTAGATTTGGAAGCACTTACATAGAACACAGCTTCACAGTCTGCTAGCTTTTTTTACTACAGAAATCCACGTTAGGTGTATTAATTAACGTCCGCTAGAGGTATAGGACCTTCAGAGAATTATTATTATTATATCCTTTATTTAACCAGGAGAAGCCCATTGAGATTAAAAATCTCTTTTGCAAGGGAGACCTGGCCAGGATAGGCAGTTAAGTTACATCACAACAGCACATACATACAAAGACAAAATAAAAACAAATAAAGAAAGAAAGAAACAATTTGAGGGCCAATTTTTACAATGAAATCTCAGTTATAACATTGACATGTGAGGGAGTCCAACTCGAAACATCTCATTTTTTACTTAAAAACACAACTCAAAGGAATCAATTTACTAAGTTTTAAATTGTTCTGCAGCAAATTCCATGTGAAGGGTGCAGAATAAACAAGAATGTGCATTAGTGTGCGTCCGCAGTAGCGTGTGGGTGATTCTGTGTCATGTTACTGTTTTGAGGAGTGTACAGATCACTGACACTCGGCAGTGTGGAATCTTTAACCCTCGGCCAATCGTGTGAGGCGCAGCTCGTAACGACGCGGGCTGAGAAGAGCTGCCCATTGGACAGTCTTGTCTAATCGCATGCGGCGGAAGGAAGCATCCTGGGGACTCCTTATCAGTATCGGCTGGAAGGCCAAGGAAAGGTGATCGTGATGTGTGATGCCTGAGGAGACATGCTGAATTCCAGAATGTGTGTGACACCGGAAAGGAGTAGCTTATGCAAGAGATAACGAGGGAAACTATTCAACAACTAATCATTTCCTCATATTTAGAGCTGAAAGGGAAAATACTGTAGTAGATAAGCACTAAACTCAAATAGCTACTATGTACTGTAATTGCTATTGTTATAAACCTATAAGTAAACTATTGCTAAAATCCCACATATAAGGTTATTAGAAAATAACTTTGACACAAATAGCTATTTCTCAGTATATTTATATAACTGCATAACTGCATATCAAAATAGACAATAGCCAGAAATTATTTATATAATACTTTATTTCATATATAAAAACAAAAATAACTTAATTTCATGTCTAAAATAATGACCTTAAAGTCCGAGAACAATCATTGTGGAATACTGAAATTGTTACACAAGTTATGAAAATACAATCATGGAATGTAAAGCGTTACATTTGTTTGTTTCATTCACAAATTTGATACATTAATTATGCCTTCGGTTCTGCAAAAGTGAGGCTGATTATTTTAAGTTTGGCAAAACGTTTAATGGACTGATACTTTGGGATAAGCGTTTGCGGTGTATTTTGAACAAAGCATGTATAATCAAATCTGACCCCTAATAAAAACTGAGACTCACAAGCCATTTCACGCCCCACCAAGAGAGGCCCCCCCTCTCCAGAAAACTCACCCCCACCGCCTGTCCAGACCCCTCCCCCAGGTGGCTTTGGAAAAGCTTTTGACGCACCAGGCTTGGCCTTAAAAATATATCATCACTGACGAAAGACATGATAATGACCCAGACAGACAACCATTACTGAATCACTTGATAGAACTCTATACCCTTATCTTCCCTGGAGGAAAGCTCCCTCCCGGGGGGAGATTTCTGAATGTCAGAGTTCCCCCAGCAGACAGAATTAGCATCTGTATATTTAAAGATGAGTCTTAGAGTCGGCTAGGCAACAGAACCCATTACCATTATAAGGCCACTTAATTTGCACACAAGTGCAGGCGGTGGCATCCATCACAGGCTGCCAGAGCAGCAGCTCCGCCTGGCCTCTCTCTGCTCTACATGCAAGGGTTGCCAGAGCAGCAGCTCCGCCCGGCCTCTCTCTGCGCTACATGCAAAGGTTGCCAGAGCAGCAGCTCCGCCCGGCCTCTCTCTGCTCTACATGCAAAGGTTGCCAGAGCAGCAGCTCCGCCCGGCCTCTCTCTGCTCTACATGCAAAGGTTGCCAGAGCAGCAGCTCCGCCCGGCCTCTCTCTGCCCTACATGCAAAGGTTGCCAGTTAAAAGGTTACAGGGAGCAGAAGGTGATTCAGATCCTTAAACAAAGTATCCGAGTTCTTCAGTTCCGATCTGCCCCTTTATTATTCAGTAGCTACTGATCCTACCGGAAGCTTAAATGTAACGTTTTACTCGGCAAGAAATGAGAACGGGAAAGTTTCAGAAGCATTTTGATACTTCAAGCAAGCATTTGGAAGTTGTTTTTTTTTTAGGAAAAGGAATATGCTTCCTTAGAGATCTAAAATAATAGGGTCAGAATTTCATTTTTTTCCCTCTTCTTAAAAAATAATTTAATATTACATCAATCAAAAAATAATTTATAAAGGGTTTTGTTTTTCTTGAAATATGTACAGACAGTATTTAAGTATTTAATATATTCACAGGGGGTGAAGTACTCAGCTGCCAGACAGATAACGTAAGACAAGGTACAAAGACCGTTTTTTAACACTGACATGTTAAATATATATCTTACATTTGATAATACTATAAACTTATGCTTATGTATGAAAATTAATTCTCTCTTTGTCTTTATCTAATGGCCACATACAGATCCAGCTCCATTTACTCAAACTGGTGTTTCTCCATTGACTTATACTGGTTGGCATGTGACTCATTTCCAGGCATGTCCAGATCCTAACAGAATACTTAGCAAAATATTGGGAGGGACGCCAATGAATACAAGGCCAGGTGTCCCAGCCAAGCCTGGACATAATGTCTTCAAAGAAGCTCCAAGGCTGACTGCCCTTGTTCTGCGGTGCACATGTGACTCTCCTTCTGTGGCTGCACTCAGGGGTCTTTGAGACTGTTCGGCCCCCTTCAGGTCCCCGCCTGGCAGTGAACGATCTGCTGGGGCAGGCAGGGGTCAGTGGACTGGGCGTCGTGGGTGAACACCGAATCATTGTCTGAAGAGCACATGCTACAGGTGTCCTCAGAAGATGGGGAGTACTGCTCGAATGGCGTCGATAGGTCCAGATACTAGGGGGAAGAAGGAAGAAATACCAGTTTAGCACCACTGCACCCCTGACTGGTGAAGTGGTCATTTACTGTGAGCGGCTCCAAAATCAGGTGCCAGCAGATTGGCGTGAGTGCAGCCCGCAGTTCTGAGGGACGAGACCCACCTCGTTGGAGACGGACAGAAGCACTCGGTCCAGCTGCTCCACCAGCTGCTTGAAGGTGGGTCTCTGGCTTGGGGCCGCATGCCAGCACTCTCTCATCATCACGTAGCTGGGGGAGGAGGGGCCACGCAGTCAGCATTTTCGAGCAGCATACGAAAGCACGTGAGATGCCCTCAGGCCCGTCCATTCCCTCTTACCTTCCGGTGCTTTGATTATAATTGTTCTGGACCCTTTACATTGCAGTTTCAATGATATGCATTTGGGGGGGGCACAGTGACTAGTACTGACGCTTCACACGTCTGGAAGCAGGGTGTGCATTTTGCATGGCCTCCCTTTGAGGTTGCCAGATATGCTAGTGACTGGTGTGCGAGTGACTGGTGTGCGAGTGATTGGTGTGTGAGGGACTGGTGTGTGAGTGACTGGTGTGCGAGTGACTGGTGTGTGAGGGACTGGTGTGTGAGGGACTAGTGTGCGACTGACTGGTGTGTGAGTGACTGGTGTGTGAGTGACTGGTGTGCGAGTGACTGGTGTGCGAGTGATTGGTGTGTGAGGGACTGGTGTGCGAGTGACTGGTGTGTGAGGGACTGGTGTGCGAGTGACTGGTGTGCGAGTGACTGGTGTGTGACTGACTGGTGTGTGAGTGACTGGTGTGTGTGTGAGTGAGGGATGGATTCTATAATGTTAGTATAAAACTTGCCACAGATGATGTTTGAAAGACACCACTTTCTATAAAAATGTTTATAGCGATGCACTAACAGTTCTCTTGAAAATGTATCAACATTAAATATTACAGCATTTAGTAATGCAATTAAATATGGGAATACATTTAATATTCAATTTAATACTGCTTAGAAATCTTCATAAAAGGGACCACATGGTTTCAGTTTAATTGTTTTTTGAGGTAATGCTTATACCAGACTATACAGTACCTAAGGGCCACATATAAAAACACCAATATCCTACGGGAGTTACTAACATTCACATTCATAGACTGGCTGAACAGCAGTGTGGGGAGGCTTTCTGCACTGTGTGTGTGGGGGAGGGTTCCAGCTGCTACTCACAGCTCGTGTGTGCAGTTGGAGGGCTTGTCCATGCGATGGCCTTCCCTCAGCAACTTGAAGAGCTCCTCCACTGGAATCCCTGGGTAAGGAGATCCCCCCAGGGTGAAGATCTCCCACATCAAGACTCCAAAAGACCAGCTAAGGGAGACCAAGGAGAAGATCCACACATCAGGATGACAGCAGGTGGAGGGCAGGGGCAAAGGCTGTGTATTGAAAGCACAGGCTGCAGGTTCGACCAAATAGGAACCCAGTTGGATATTATCATGTCACAAAATCTGTGGCATGCGATGGATGGAATGAATGTGTGTGGTACATCTGCTTGGTAGAGGGTCTAACGAGGACCTCTCTGGTAACACTTTAGTTGAGGGGGCACAAATAATATGTAGTACACCCTTACTTAACGTATTAATTAATCAGAAATTAAGTGTTAGTTACATACTGGTCTCATGTTTGCTTATCATTAATCCATCATGACGGTTCATGTATTTCATATAGTTACTTTTGAAGCTAACATGAGACCAGTATGTAACTAACACTTAATGTATTAATTAATCAGAAATTAAGTAATAATTAATACGTTAAGTAAGGGTGTACTACACATTATTTGTGCCCCCTCAGCTAAAGTGTTACCACCTCTCTTAGCCACACTTACACGTCACTCCGATGTGTGTAGACTCTGTCGAAGAGGGCCTCTGGAGCCATCCATTTCACTGGGAGACGGCCCTGATCACACAAAAGGGCGGACAGATGGAGATCGCACAGGTGTAGCGGCGGTTAACTTTGAAATATCCCCCACCGGCCCACAGCAATTACATCCATTAGCCTGCCTGTCGGTCAGGGGAGTGTCATCGAGAAGTAAATAAGAGAGCAATTACAATGATGTTCACGTGCTTCTCTGGACAGAGTAGCGCCCCCTGGAGGCGGCACCCTGCTGTACTCACATTGGTGGTTTTTTTGTAATAGTCGATTTGGTGCACCCCTCTGGCCAGCCCGAAGTCCGCGATCTTCATCACGTTGTCTTCAGTCACCAGAACGTTCCTGGCTGCTAAATCCCTGTGGATACACTTTTGGGAAAACGCGTCTGGTCAGATATGACACTTATATGCATGAAACTTAGGAAACACAGAGAAGGGAACGGGAGCATTTTTTTCAGGGGACACAGGGAATTTAGCAGTACAAACTTACTTAATAGTGTACTTACTGCATTAATTAACCAGTAAGTCATTTCCATCATCATTCATCATTAATCAATTATGACAGTTATACATCTATTCCATGCAGGAACTATATTGGTTAATTATTAGCTCACTAGTTAACTGTTAACTAATATAGTTCCTGAATGGAAAACATGACCATAATGATTGATTAATGATAAGCAAGAATGGATCAGTATGTAGCCAACACTTAGTTACTGGTTAATTAAAACATTAAGTAAATGTTTCCTACTACATTATTTGTGTCATCACGTTTTTTTTTTTGCAAGAATTATCATCTTAGTTTTTAAGTCGGTTTCCATTATTAAATAGTGAGTTAACATGCCCGAAATTAAACTTTCTTAACAGAGGGTTAATTTAGAAACTGGTAGTCTGGAAATTTAAGGCAAACAAATTAAAAGTTCATTTACAAAAACAAAAAAAAAAGGATTTCAAACGCTCATTTATAGCAGGCACATTTTATGTTAGTGTGATCTTGCGGTAAAAAACAAGAAAAAACTGTTAACAGGCTGAATGGTTGTCATTAAGTTTATTTTGGTCTCCATTTTAAATAGCAGCAGTATTTGGATAGAGAGAAATGAATCCGCTGGTTTGTGGCAGGCATTGGCCGAGATTCCGGTCCGACGGGGAACGATCCCTCCCAGACCAGCCGGGCTCCATGCTTCACTAATGGATTTACGACGCTTCTTTAAAAAGCCCAGCAGAGCCTCCATGGAGGGGAGGCAGCTGTAAACCCTCATCGGTGGAATTCCCAGCGCAAGCATCCGGTGACAGTAAGAGCTGCTGAGTGACACCGGGCCGGAGGAATGTGGGGGTGCTGGGATGCTCACCCTTTTGGAGGCCAGGTATTCCATACCCCGAGCCACCTGGTAGGCACAAGACAGCAGGTCCTTGAAGGTCAGCTGCTCCTCTGGCACCTTGGTCACATCGAAGGTGTAGTCCATGCCAGGGGGTCTGCGTGCCCGCAGGAACTCGCGAAGACTGCCCTTGGAGGCGTATTCCACCAGGACATAGAGGGGGCCTGTGCAGATTCCATAGCTACTATTACTCACACTTCAGGAGATACCTCAGGAGACACCTCAGGAGATACCTCAGGAGACACCTCAGGAGATACCTCAGGAGATACCTCAGGAAACACCTCAGGAGATACGTCAGGAGACACCTCAGGAGATACCTCAGGAGATACCTCAGGAAACACCTCAGGAGATACGTCAGGAGACACCTCAGG
>JABFDZ020000002.1:7183737-7194589 GCA_019775955.2 Pollimyrus isidori
CCCATTGCTTCCGGGATAGGCTCCGGACCCCCCGCGACCCAGTAGGATAAGCGGGTTGGAAAATGGATGGATGGATGATCAGATATTTCTATTTATGTATCATGTTCATTTCTGAGTAAGAGCTGGCATGCTTATCCCTGCAATAATGCCTGAAGCGTTACTGATTAACCTGGTTTAGGCCTGGTATTGCTGTAACAGCGCAACTGATGTTGCTCTTCAAATGTACAATTAAGTATTTTATTCCAAGACATTCAAGTGCCACAAACATTAGATGTTTCAAGCGATGTACTCTTCACCTCGAGCGGTTGTCCTTCACTCAAAGTCATATTCATTTAATGAAAGCAGCGCCCATCATCTGCTTTACAGGGAACGCGGGCTGTCCTCAGGGGCCCGGCGTGGAAATGAGCCTCGGCCCTTCCCCTCTGCGTTACAACCGTTCTGCTTTCAGGTGGATCCGCGGAGCCGGCCGTGCGCTTTTTCTTCCACCCAAAGTGCACTTTCTGAGGCACGGAGGGATCTGCAGCTGTCCCCATCTGTGCTTAATTAGCACAACAATGGTGCCCAGTGCTGCCCAACGAGGGGCCGGCACTCTACGCCTTGTTTGGCTCAGCTCAGGGTCCTCAACAAATACAAGAGCATCACACTGGATCCTTGGAAACAATGCATTCATCAACATGCTAAAAATAACTTTAACTATATACTGTGTATATATATCTATCTATATAGATATAGATATATAGATATATATACATATCTATATATAAATGCACACACACACACACACACATATATATATATAATTTAAAAAAAAAACATATACAGTACAAAAGTATTAGGCTGTCATGGAGAATTACATTGAAACTATTTATCTGGGCGGTAGGTGTGCAAAACATAGTTATACATAAATTTATATGATTAACTCATCGGGATCAATTCTATCCCAGTACTAAATCAATCTATTGGTTTATTAACTTGGTGAAGTTCAACAAGTACACTGGTGCATTGTGTGCTAAGTGAAAGGACTGGAGGAGAGGTTTGAAATGAAAGTTGACTCACTCTGACAGACATAAAATTATAGTTTCTAGCCAACACAAACAGACACACACACACACACACACACATTTGTATTTGTGGGGACTGTCCATTCATTTCTCTGGGGAAAACCCTAATGTCACAAATGGTGTCTTTTTTCTGTCAAGCTTTAAGCTAACGTACGCGACCCTAACCCCTACCCCGCCCTACCCTTAACCATAAGTAACTAAACAAAATATAAGGCCTTTGGCATTTTACTATTTTCATTGCACTCATAGATCTTTGTGGGGACCCAAAAATAATCCCCACAATATTATTTATTTATTTACTTACTTACACACACATACACACACACACATATGATAGTTACTTGGATGTTCTTTGTCAGTTTCCTAGGACACAATAGAGTTGTTTTCCTTTAAAAATTACTGGTTTGATTTACCATGTCTATGACAATTAATCCCCCAGAATCATGAAGGGCTTGCATAACAGTGGAGCCTTTATATTATAAATAAGACTTCATGGTGGGTGCTTAGCACAAGACACTACTGAATGTGAAGCTAGCTGATACCTAAGACTGCAGTAATTGCTGTTTGCATTTATGCAATTATATAATTGGTGTCTGCAAATATATTTTCTTAATCTCTTAGGAATCATTTAGATTTTTCTCACAGTTTAAACGTGTTTTAAAACCTTAAATTATATTGTGTTCCTTTCACAAGTGAGACAAACAGCAGACAAACAATATAGAAAGTTGGCCACAGTCATGTGACCTTATCTGTTCACATATCACATTATCGGGCGGATAATTCAGCATGTTCATGGTCCATTTCAGTCCATTAACAGGCTGATTTATTATTTTTCTCAACAAAACCCACAGTCGCCGGTCTTTCAAAGCTTCCTCAGTTACATGTTTGCTAAATAAAGACAGCAGAGTGTGTTCAGTGTAGATGGCAGAAGCACTCTGTGTGGTCCTAACTGTGCATGTTTACTTTATGAGTTGCTTAAACCAGTAGGTATTAAACCGAACAATTATCTGCTGTCATAAAAGCCGGGTTTTACGGCATCCACCTCAGCCTCCGCAAATTGGCTAAACCACTTGGTGAAACACAAAAGTGAGAGAGAAAAAAAGAGCAAAAGATGCATAAAAATGTTGTCTGGTTAATATCATGAGAGTAATTCCTTGGCATTTTGCATATAAAACATTATCCATTTTCAAGTACACAATAGGTTAGTAAGATTTGATCTATATGATATGTCTGGGCTTACTATAACGCAAACCCTAACCTTGCATGTAGGTGAATGACAAAAGGGCACAGTGAAGAATGTGTTGTGATACACAGAGTTAAAGCAGTTATGA
Source organism: Pollimyrus isidori (assembly GCA_019775955.2). Classification (NCBI taxonomy): domain Eukaryota; kingdom Metazoa; phylum Chordata; class Actinopteri; order Osteoglossiformes; family Mormyridae; genus Pollimyrus; species Pollimyrus isidori. Next base: position 7,186,130 of record JABFDZ020000002.1, read on the forward strand.
GTGTAATTACTGACTTATACTAGAATACTAGAAATATACTCCATACTAGAAAGATACTCCAATTATAATATTATGAGTGATAAAAATGGTTTTCTGGGATCCAGAAGTGGAAACAAAGTTTCAGTAAAATTTGACATAGTGTCAAGAAGAAAAAGATATATATCTGAAGCACTTTACTGCACTGGTGTTGAGTGTGTTAGAATGGGCCATCTCAAAGTGTGCGATTTACTGCACTGGTGTCGAGTGCGTTAGAATGGGCCATCTCAAAGTGTGCACTTTACTGCACTGGTGTCGAGTGTGTTAGAATGGGCCATCTCAAAGTGTGCACTTTACTGCACTGGTGTCGAGTGTGTTAGAATGGGCCATCTCAAACTGTGCACTTTCCTGCACTGGTGTTGAGTGCGTTAGAATGGGCCATCTCAAAGTGTGCACTTTCCTGCACTAGTGTTGAGTGCGTTAGAATGGGCCATCTCAAAGTGTGCACTTTCCTGCACTAGTGTTGAGTGCGTTAGAATCGGCCCTCTCAAAGTGTTCACTTTCCTGCACTAGTGTTGAGTGCGTTAGAATCGGCCATCTCAAAGTGTGCACTTTCCTGCACTAGTGTTGAGTGCGTTAGAATAGGCCATCTCAGTGTGCACTTTCCTGCACTAGTGTTGAGTGCGTTAGAATCGGCCATCTCAAAGTGTTCACTTTACTGTCAGCTCACTGTGTCTCCAGGTTCCAGAATATTCTGGAAAAAATGTCCAGAAAGGTCCAACGAACAAAAAGTCGAAGTTGCCGCGCACCGAGCACCACACTGAACATCTTATTCCAGTAGGCTGTCGCATCTTGTGGGCCTAATTCTTTCCAGTGCTGCCGTTCCGGTTTTCCGTGTTGGGGGGTTTCCCTCCAGTCCCGTTTACCTGCATTGCTTCACTGTGCTGGTAAGGAAGGACACTGGTTAAAATTCAGTGTAAACGATATCAAGTCTGTAGAGTGAAGACAGAAAAAATGATTTTATCTTGTATTATTTATTTAGTTGCTGTAGTTCCCCTGTTATTTGTGCTGCATCAGCAATTGTTAGTAATCTAGATGTGGTGTGAAGTACACAGGAGGAGCTGTGTAGGTTATATGCAAATATTCCACCTCTTGAGCATCAGTGGATTTTAGGGTCCTGGAACCAATCATCGCGGATACAGAGGGCCGACTGTATAATGAATTTCAACTTAATTGATGCACGATGTTTGGCTAAATTCAGATTTAACTAGGTTTTATTAATGAAACCGCCCGGATACATTCGCTCTCCATCATGCAGAACCCTGAAGTGCGCAGTGTGTAGATGGGAGAGCGAGCCGACCACGCTTGGTCTGGTTGGCAGCCATGCGGAGGGACCGTCTGATAGGTCCAGGGAATCTTCAGCAGTCTGGACTAAACACAACAAGCCACATTCCGCAGTGTCAGCAGTCCCTCGCCCACTTATACTCTCCTCCTCCGAGGCCTCATTCAGAACTCAATTCTGCCGTTACTCCATAAGCGTGTGAGCCTCTTCCAGAGCAGGGATGCAGTCTGTAGAACAGCTACTCATCGCATGTTAAATAAACTCTGGGAACAAGCATGAGCTGCTTGATGGTCTTAGGAGTGGCTGCACATTTATTCAGTCTTATTGTGGTTGGACTGACGTATCACAAGGGATTTTAGTGCCGGTGTTATTCTGAAGCTGGGTCTGTGCGTTTTTGTGAATCAATTCTATTTGAAATGGGTTGTAAGTTGATATTTTTGCTACCTTTGCATAACCAATACAAACGGTCATTTTTGTCAGGAAACAGGAAAACCACTCTACAATCCTGATTATACCTACTTCTATGTGGCTACTGCCGTGCAAGTCATTGCCTGTCCTGTCAAGACCAGAATAGAGCGACAGAGAAGGAGAGCCACCAAATACCATGAACATACGACTTCAAAAATCACCACAAAACTGAATCAGTATCTTTATCAGCCCGTCTAACCAAAACAGTGTGAACTTTTAACTTTAGCCAATGCACAAACAGATCCAGCACGTAAAACCTGAACCCTTGAGCAATGGAAAAAGTGACCTTTGATCCTTCTCTCTACATCCAGTTGGGTTTGCATTTGAGGAAAGATGCCTTCCAACCGCCATGAATACATGCATGAGAAATTAGGTGCAATGATTCCTCTGCATGGTTCCATAATTTCCAGGGTCGGGGGCACCCAAGGGGGTAAATACTATGTACCTTTCACAAGATTCACAATCATAATGCCCCCAGATACACCATCAGACGTGAATGTCCTTAAACTGCACATTGAGATACATGGATGGATGGATGGAATTTAACTGCAAAGCACACTGCGAAGCTTGATATATTTGCAGCTTAAATAAATTGTTCAGAATTAGCACCTAGAAACTGGCAACACACAGTCGTATTATGCATATCGGAAATATATAACTGAACTGATTTTGAGGTGAAGCGCGGTCTGGTAAAGTAATTTCTTGCCAATGCTCTCGGTTAGATCCGTTCAGCTAATAATAGGCATTACACAGCATAGCGTCGTGGCTTTGCAGATGCACGCACATGGTAAGACGTTTACACGGTAATGTCTGTAATGATGCGGTACGTGCCTCCAGCTTTGATCTGATGCTCTCACACAGGAGAGGATGGTTATGATCAGAGAACGGAAATTCGCGGAGCATCACAACATCAAGAGGACAGCGGAGTGAATCTGCTGGAGACGGTCGGTTCATCATGGGCGCCATCGCTCTGCTTTTGTGTTTCAAACTCGGGGAGTATGAACTGCCTGTCTTCCCTCTCACATCCATAATCGCCCGGAAAAGTCCCCGCGAGATATTGTTTCTCAAAACTTAACCATCAAAGACCCAAAGAAAGCAGAGCCGGGATGAGTGGACTTCTCGTAGTTCAGAAAATTATGCCTTGGCCGTCCGCCCGTCTTTCACGTCTGAGTGAACTTGCGCTCCGACGTGTTTACGTCGATACGGATGAAGAACATGACCGTGACAGCACATCCTGAGCACGTCTACGTGCAAACGCAACGGCTCCCCGCGACTCACACTGCAGCCTTTAATTTCTGCGTACTAATGGGCTGTTCATCCATCTCCCTAACTTAGCAGGGGGAAGAAAAAAAAAGCGTTTTATCCAGCAGAAATCTGGAACGTGCTTCTGAGCAAGTTTATGGGCAACAGGGACAAGTCTTAAATGGTACGTATAACAGTCATCATTGAACTGTCTCTTGAGGGAAACTTCAAACGTAGCCCTGATGCTACGCTGGCTCAACCGCAGGTTACCCCACACCCCAAAGCAAAACCCCTCACACAAACACAGACCCAAGAGAAAATGTGTGCCACATTTAAAATGACAGAGTTCCCCTCTCGGACCAGAAAAGCATGCGGTTGAACTTTTGGCTCATGTTATTTTCTCCTGCCTTTCAGCCTTAATAAAATATTTAAGTACTCTGCAATCTATTTATAAACGAGACTTCAAATTGTTACATGGTTAAAATACATTTTTTATATGAATGTGCTAAGATTTTAATAATTTAGCAAGACTACTGAAAGTGGTTTTAATGACAGCAGAATTGCTAATGAGTGGATAACATGGTTCTGTTTAAGAAATATTTCTGTTACGCAGATGACACACAATGCATGTTTATGTGTATATGCGCTTGGAGTTGACATTTTTCTTCTGTTACAGGGGTATTTCCTTTAGTACACGACTAGATGCAGACCTGTGTCTGTCTGGCTGTTTACCTTCACTGGCTGCTAAAGCTTGAAACTCTGCTGTCATTGTGGCTGAGGGACCGAGTGTTTGTGAAGAATCTGACACAAGCACAACTGCCACCTTCAGAGATGTTACACAGCGAGCCTCGGATTGTGTAATTCATGCTGTCACATACACATCCAATTCTGCATTGCATGTGATATCTGTGCTGTAAAGTGAAGCGTTTCATTTGTAAAATAGGCGGCCATTTCTGCCATTTCTTCTCTAGCCCCTTACTGGGGCCATCTGGCCCCGAGCTCAGAGACTGTGAGGGTTGTGGCACATCTGGCTCCAGACTATCTAGCCCAGGGGTGGGCAATCTTATCGGCAAAGGGCCGGTGTATATGCAGGTTTTCGCTGCAACTCCCTAATTAGATTAGATTACTAATTAGAGGACTGATTGGCTGAAGAGTCCTCACACCTGGGTTTGAACAGCTGACCTACAGGTTACCCCAAAGACCTGCATACACAGCGGCCCTTTGTGGATAAGACTGCCCACCTCTGGTCTAGACCATCTAGAAAGAGGACCCATTAGCACAACTTGGCCATCTGGTTTGCTACGCGAGCTTTTGTTTTATAATGTCCTTCTGATTAATAATTAAGTAACCAGCTGTATTGTTTTTCTCTCTCTTAACGAAGATGGGTATTTTCAGCTACCGTGTGTTTCTGACTGGTGTTTTTTTGCTTGAGTACTCCGGGCATGGATGTTAAAGGGTTGAAAAATACTATTTTAGACACTTTCGTTAAAATGCATTGGGACGCTTTGGTTCTTTGACAGATTAGCCTTCAGATCAGAGCAGAATCTCCTTTTTTGTAGTAACCCTTCTCATTTTCAAACATCAATTATGTAGTATCTTGGTTCACACCAAATACCAAAACTTTTTTGAAACCTTATTGTGGTTTGACAGTGCGTTGTTACAAAATATAGACTTTTATTTCAGTGTTTGACATCATATGTCACTATTTTTAATTAATTTGCTTCAAGAGTATTCTACAGCAAGTATTACCGGATGAAATAGCCTTGATGTAGGTAGCTGCTTTTCCTCCTTAGCATGTCGTGTCGCTTTCTACTGCACTAAAACAGTGGCCTTGCTGTAGTTTATCTATGTTTACATTAGTAGCTCGTAGCCTGAAAAATCTACCGTTTAAGAGTAGCTTCCCCAACACTGCTCACCACACTCCCTGACAAACTGACATTTCATTATGATTCTGTCGGGACAGGATACTGTGGAGGCTACCATCATCTTAAACACCTAGAACATTGCTGTGGGAGACATTCACTCATCCACATGCAAAGCGAGGTGTATAGTTCAGGCTCAGAGAGTAAAGGTCCAGAACAAGGTTTTGCTTCAACCAACCGGTTGAGTCCTCTGTGACTTTTTATACTCAACTGTTTGGTTGAAACAAAATCTTGGTCTGGACTTTCATACTATGGACCTGAACTACCCACCTCTGTGTGTGAAAATGCATGCAGTACTAAGTATAGCCAGGTAAAGTTTAGGGGCCCCTGAATCGACAGCCAGTAGGAGGAGAACAATAAGACCCCAGAACAATAAGACCCCAGAACAATAAGACCCCAGAACAATAAGACCGCAGAACAATAAGACCCCAGAACAATAAGACCGCAGGCTTTACTCCTGACCTGCACATAAATAATGTGGAAGTTCTTCTTCACGGCAGAGAGATACAGCTAAAGGCTGGTAGAACATGCTACTAATGGAGACCACATCCCTGCTCTGTAAAGCTGCTAGCAGCCTGTATACTGTAGTTTGGGAATGGCTCCAATTTCAGGAATACAGGAGAGTATCACCTTTTTCAAGAGGGTAGGGAGCATTTTTCACTATTTGAACATTATAAGCACTAATTTATAAGTCACCTAATTTTCCAGATCTTCTCCAGTTTAACCTTGGTGCACATTTTTGCAGTTTCACTAAGCCATGCTCCTCTACCAACACCTTTACCTGATTATGCTGCATTCTGCTGCTCAGAATGGGTAAAACTTTTCATTGTAGATTGACGGTAACTAACTGGCGGCAGCTTCACCTGCAATGTACTGTATTTTTACAGTTGTTTACTGTATTTTCAAATTACAATGTATTGCTAGAAATACATATACCGTTCTTCACTGTATTCTTGCAAATTTACAGATAAATCAGTAAATTACTGTATATTTATAGTTAACTGTATTTAACTCTACAAAATGTATCTTGTATTTAGTAATAATTAAAGAATGCCACTGTACTACTGATACTATAATTACAACAATAATGATGTAATGAAACAGTGACAATATTTATTATGCAGTTTCCTTTTCAAATATTTATTAAAAGAAAAACATCACCAGTACACTTTATTTCTTTGTTTTGTTCTTTCAAAAGATTGAAGATTTTTTAATTAAATGACTCTGCTTACAATATTTGTAAACTCACTCTGACAATTTATGTCTTGTGAAAAAGGAACATAAAACTTTCTAAGTAACCTGCTCCAAAACAACTGTATGTTTTTCATGGTTTGTGTTCCCAGTATGGCAAACAAGGCACAAATAAAGCAGCACACTTACTTTGCCACGACACTAGACATTCTAGCGTAATTATCTCCTCGCAAAAGTAACAGCCGTGGTTTTCTTTTGACTAAATGATGATGTGCTTATTTTAGCTGGGACATTGAAGACAGGCACTGCTTTTTGATGGATGTGCTGTACCGCTGTTCTAAATAGTGAAATCAAGCGTTTTAACGCTATTAATTACCAGAGGTGGAAAGTTCAGCACCAGAAAGTACAAATCCAGACCAGGGTTTTGTTCCAACCATCCTGGTGAGTATAATGATTCACAGTCACAAAGTTCTCAAGTGGTCGGTTGAAACTAAACCTCGTTTGTACTTTCTGGACCTGAATTTTCCAGCTACGTTTGTGAGAATGGAAAAAGGCAGAGCAGGTTATCAGACTCTCGTAAAGATCTCCACGTGTCAGTCAACTTTTTCAATCTAGACGCCGTTATTTTGCCTTCCCAAGATGCTCAGCTGTTAACGGCAAATTCCTGTACATGATGGCCTTCTGTTAAACTGCTGTAATCAGATTGTTTTTCTCCCAGAATTCGATGCAGTTCACAGTATGACGCTGCAAAACATTAACACTGCAAAACGCTGTTCAGATTTTCCAGTAAATTCACATCAGAGTTTTACAGCGTGTGGTTAAAAATGGTACATAAAAGGTCCGAGGCAGACTGATGAAATGAAATTATAAAGAGTTCTGACCTTTGACAAATTCTTTGAAAGTGATAAAACTGAGGTACAATGCGTCCTGCTGCTAGCAGAAGGCAGATATAGTGCAGCAAGGGAGGTTAGGCCTTCAGGCCTCCATTTACCTGCAGCCCTTCCACTAATTATCAGCGATGTGCACGTCTCTGAAAATTAGCAAATGTCACAGTTACTAGTTGCTTTATTTAACAGAAATTCAATAATGTACTGCATATAATACTAATTATTTACTTGGGAAAGCAACTTTGCTGAAATTCTCTTCCGTCCATCCATTGTCCAACCTGCTTATCCTTCTGAGTCGCGAGGGCGTCGGGCTCCAGAGCCGATCCCAGAAGCCACCGGCACGAGGCAGGGAACCACCCCGGACGGGGGGCCAGGACATTAGGTGGTAGTCTTTTTTTTATCTTTTTGACATTACTATTGCTGAATTACGATCTTAAAACCTTACAATTAACCCATCTGTTCAGTTAAGTATTAACTCCATCTATACATTTTCTTTTATCTCTCTAAGTGTGTTTATTTTCCACTTCACCATGTGTAAAACGATATCTATACTCTTTGACAATTGGAAAATAAATATTGTGCAGATTTCTTAATGACAGTGGGAACTGTGAAGTATCAGGATTAGTATGCAGTGTATTGTATCTCTTTAAATATTACAGCGCGTGTAAAAATAAACACTTATATGGTTACTGGCATTGGTACTTTCAGGTTCCTTGCAATGTTCATTCCGTCTTTATTTTTTTGTCTGCACTGCTGGGTGTTTTAGAAAAGCCAGTCATGTTGAAGGCTTTGATCAGTGGTGCAGCAGCAGAGAACATGAATTATAGAGGTGAAATATAAAAACAAACAAAATAGGTGAGATTTACAGGTTTTGCAGCATAAGTGAAATTGGTATTTATATGTCTGCTAAATAAAAGGTCATTGATACAGGCTTAGCAAGAGCCTCATGCCTCAAAATAGGACAGATAGTAAGGAGAGAGAATAAGGGGAGTAATGTGTGTAAGAAGAGTAAGGAAAATAAGGAGAGAGAATAAGGAGTGTAACAAGTATAAGGAGAAAAAGGAAAATAAGGAGACAGAGTAAAGGGGTGTAAGGAGAGTAAGGAGAGTAATGAGAATAAGGAGAGAGTAAGTAGAGTATGGAGTGTAAGGAGAGAGAGTAAGGAGTATAAGGACAATAAGGAGAGTAAGGAGTGTAAGGAGAGTGAGTAAGTAGAGTAAGGAGTGTAAGGAGAGAGAGTAAGGAGTATAAGGACAATAAGGAGAGTAAGGAGTGTAAGGAGAGAGAGTAAGGAGTGTAAGGAGAAAGAGTAAGACGTGTAAGGAGTGTAAGGAGAGAGAGTAAGGAGTATAAGGACAATAAGGAGAGTAAGGAGTGTAAGGAGAGTAAGGAGAATAAGGAGAGTGAGGAGTGTAAGGAGAGAGAGTAAGGA
>JABFDZ020000002.1:7229994-7248872 GCA_019775955.2 Pollimyrus isidori
ATTACTTATCACACCATTGAGAGAAACTGAGTGGAGGAAACATGGGGCAGGAAACACCAGTTTTGCCCTGTTTCCTCTCACGTGCAGCTTCCTGCAGTAAGAGTTCAGTTTGAGTTCTAATACATTGCAATAACATAAGAAGGTTAGAAATAAATGTATTTACATTGTATTTACACTCCTGTTGCTCCCCAACAGTGAGGCAGGAGACTGATAGAATGTGCTGGTCTCTGAGTAGAGCTTTAGAGAGATAAGGTACGTCTCTCTGCCTTTTGGTAGGTGTGGAACTCACATTCAATTACAATCTGGAATGTCTGGGCAACGGAAAGACAGTCTGCAAATGTGGGGCGTCCAACTGCAGCGGCTTCCTGGGCGAGAGACCAAAGGTAATGAATCGGCGAGCGCTGGAGGCCTGAGGGACGTTCCTTGGCATGCTTCGAAAAACAGAGCAGTAGCAGAGACCTTCCGTCTACCTTCTGAACTGTCCCTTTTACCTGCACTTTAAGAGGGAGTGCTTATTCCTAGCTGTTTGGGACGATGAATGATAGCACAGTGTTTCGGTTTGCAGAGAAGGCACGCCGTGTTCCTCATTGTATCGCGCGAGGTGCTCAGGTTGAATTTTTCCCGCCGTAGAACCAGCCCTCGGCGGAGGATAAGGCTCGAAAGCTGAAGAAGAAGGCCGCAGTGAAGCGAAAAAGCCAACTAGAGGTGACCAAGGAGCGAGAGGATGAGTGTTTCACTTGCGGTGATGGAGGACAGGTTGTATCCTGCAAGAAACCTGGCTGCCCTAAAGTCTACCACGCTGACTGCCTCAAGCTGTCAAAGAGGCCAGCAGGTCTGTGTCTCTCAGCTTTTATCACGATGGGGTCTTATATCTTATATTGTTATCGCAAGTGTTTTGTGTATAATATTAACAGGCAGATACTTTATTGATCTCGAAGGAAACATATTTAGCCGTTTCTCTCTTGCCTTTTACGCGACCACTTTACTGCAGTATTTCCCAACTGCAGAGTCCACGTTTTTGCTCCCTACCAGTAGCTGAGTATCTCGTACGGAGCTGTGTGGGACAAAGACCTGGATGGTCTGTGGGTCTGAGGACAGAGTTGGGAAACCCTGCTTTACAGCGGGGAAGATGGTGGTGCAGAAGGCAGTGCTATCGGTCGGCAACCAGAGGGTTGCTGGTTTGAGCCCTGCTTCCTTCCCCATCAAAGTGTCCTTGAGCAAGACACTGAACCCCAAATTGCTCCCGGTGTGCAGGTTGGCGCCTTGCATGGCAGCCTCTGCCACCGGTGTGTGACTGTGTGTATGGATGGGTGAATGTGAGGCATAAATCGTAAAGCGCTTTGAGTACTCTGAAGAGTAGAAAAGCGCTATATAAATGCAGACCATTTACCATTTGGTTGGACTTGCATGAACCTTTTACTTGTATGTCAGTCATGCCTGTGTAGTCTGACTATGCTGCTGTTATGTTTCTGTCTGAAACACGTTTCTTTGGCGTTTGTAGGGCGCTGGGAATGTCCATGGCACCAGTGTGATGTGTGTGGGAAGGAAGCGGCGTCCTTCTGTGAAATGTGCCCCAGCTCCTTCTGCAAGCTGCACCGTGAGGGCATGCTCTTCATCTCCAAGCTGGATGGTCGGCTCTCCTGTAGCGAACATGATCCTTGTGGACCGGACCCTCTGGAGCCTGGAGAGATCCGCGAATATGTCCTACCCCCCCTGAAAGCCGTCGGTGTGGCTCCACCGCCGCTTACCGCGGCCCCTTCGGTGGCTGCTGCTCAGCCTGCCCTCAAACCCGCCAACGGACGTCCTCCACCAGTGACCAGCTCCGCCCCCCTGCCTCTATACAGCGCCCCCAGCCACCCCTACGTGTCCGGGGCCCCTAAAAGCATCCTGGGTTCTTCTGCTTCTCAGTTTAGGGAAAACAAAGAAGTGGAAGATGATGACGAAGATGACGAGGACGACGAGGACGACGACGACGTTGGCGAAGAAGAAGACCTTGACGATGATGGAGAGATTGAGGATGGAGAGGTGATTGGGCTGGACGAAGAAGATGCAGATGACTATGAAGAAGAGGATGGAGAGATTGTGGAGGATGAGGGGTTGGACCTGGAGGTAGAGGATGGGCCGACAATGGATGACGAAGACCCTGAGTACTTGGATGAAGAGGAAGGAGAAGTGATTGAAAGTCAAAAGCCAAGGGCGTAGGAGGGGGGGAGACTTTAGTGGAGCCAATGGAAAGGCCCTTCCTACATCCCTGGACCATAAAGAGGCTTTTCCAAGATGCAGGTCTAAAATGGGGGAGTGACTTATGGGGGAGCTGAAGGTGGCTGACCATCCCGCGGAGACCCGGTACAGAGTTAAACCTTTGCTTTCTGCATGCATGCAACACCTTCAGATGGTCCCTGCAGAACGTCAAAGAGCTGCTAGTTCCATCAGTCCTTCCCCGACCTCCCGGCCGTCTTTAACGTCTCCTTGGGGGAGTGGAACTGGTGCTACGGAGTTTTCTGTGTAGTCTCAACTTTTCTCATTCATACATTTTTAATATCTGGTGCTGTTTTATTGTGAGATTGGACTTTTGTATGCTCATCTTTGTTTACTTTGTTTACATTTAATCTGAAACTCTTCTGGGGGGAGGAAACTCAAACGCGCAAAAGTTTAAGGCAAAAATCAGCACTGCAGCTACATCATGAGAGCTGGAAGGCGGCGTTTATTAGCAAATGCCAAGATAAACGCACCACGAGCTTAGAATGTCCAGAAGAGTTTGGCAACTTGTAGTATTTATGAATTCCCTTGTTAAGTAATCTTATCTGCTTTAGGCTTCGTTTTAGCGAATGATTTCTTACCCGATTGCAAGTTATTTTATTTTTAAAAATAACTTTTTTATACAAAACGTATTACTTGTCAGATTTTAACTATTAATAATAATGTCCAGACTTTTAATTGATCTACTCAATTTGGCTCACTAAGAACTGTGTTCATACTTACAAGCATACAAATACATTCATTCACGTGGAGATTTTAGCAGACGAGTGAGAGGTGCTCTTTTAACAGATGAACCAAGGCAACATGGCCGGGCCTCATTTCTTACTTACCAGAAACGTGACTTTACACCGTTGGAATTACACCCCAAGCAGTTATTTTAGTTCCTTAAACTGCAAGCAGATCAACTGAACAAGAGAATGGTGAATAAACACAAATTAATCGCAGTGTGTTAAAATAGATGTAACCCTCTTTGATATGCCACAATTAATCAACCCACCACAATGCTCAATGCCAAAGACCATCTGATATAACAGACACCATGGTAGAGCTGTGGTAGAGCTATCACGAGTGACATTTTATAACAGACACCATGGTAGAGCTGTGGTAGAGCTATCACAAGTGACATTTTATAACAGACACCATGGTAGAGATGTGGTAGAACTATCACGAGTGACATTTTATAACAGACACCATGGTAGAGCTGTGGTAGAGCTATCACGAGTGACATTTTATAACAGATACCATGGTAGAGCTGTGGTAGAGCAATCACGAGTGACATTTTATAACAGACACCATGGTAGAGCTGTGGTAGAGCTGTCACGAGTGACATTTTATAACAGACACCATGGTAGAGCTGTGGTAGAGCTGTCACAAGTGACATTTTATAACAGACACCATGGTAGAGCTGTGGTAGAGCTGTCACGAGTGACATTTTATAACAGACACCATGGTAGAGCTGTGGTGAAGCTGTCACGAGTGACATTTTATAACGGACACCATGGTAGAGCTATCACAAATGGCATTTTATTAACTTCCTAGATTGCTTCCTGGAGTTGTGTTATGTTCATGCATCAGGAACTATTTCCTCTCGGTGGACTATTTGGCTTGTTAGAAGCCCATCTAAGGTTCTCTTCTGAAGTCTCGATCCCTGCAGTTTCATTGCAGAACAAGTACTAACCGTACAGAGTCATATGTGCATTTCACCAGCTGTACTTTATGAATCCTGTTTGATTGTTTTAGTGGCATAGTACACATCCCTTTAAACTGTGAACACTGGAAACGCCATATTATTGCCAGTTTTGGCAAGAGTGAATTTATTCCCTGTCAGATAATAATTAGCATCTCATCTGCCGGTGAATTAAACCACATTCAGTTGTTCATTTGGCAAAAGTTAGAGGATTGACCTTAAACAGGATCCAGAAATACCCCAGTCATGCCGAATGTAATCCACTTTATCTCCCTCTCTTCTCCGAACTCGCCAACAGTGTATGTACATTTACACGTACCACCGAATTCGTGTTTTAAATCATTTATTCAGAACTCCTAAGGCTTTTAGGTTTATTTGTTTTCTTTTATCGCCGCGGATTTGAATAACGTATCCAAAAGGTTGTACGCTGTTCTGTCACTGTACTCTCACATTGTCAACGATCGATAGAGATGCAGTGAAGACAGCCGCAGGCCGACGGGCAGCCTCTGCTGTTTAAGGGGTGATGTTAACTCAGCTCGAGTCAGTGAGTCCATGGATGCTGCTGTAGATCGAGACCCCAGCGAGGGTGCGTTTGTCAGCGTGTTGCCCCTGGCTGTTGCAGACACTCAGGGCCGTTTGAAGGAATTTGGGGGCTCCAAGCAAAATGGGCGCTCACACAGTTTGTCGCTGCATTTCATTCTTAACCAGTCGTTGTCTTGGGGCCCCAGGCCAGCTCGGGGCCCCAAGCAATTGCTTGGTTTGCCTGCCTTTCGCGACGGGCCTGCAGACACTGCGCCCTTGTCTCTACCCCCAGCCGGGCCCCTACTTTGTATTCCCCATTGTTCTGAAGTTAGACCCAACATTACTAAGCAGCCTGTGACAATGTCCCCAATTCAGTCATGAAGTCAGTTAGCTTCGTAATCATGGAATTGTGTGTGAAAGTGAAGGTTTAATCCACAGCTCTGATCGATTCAACTAATTTGTTACAAGTACATACTGTATGTATATAAAGATACTATCTTCAGTTATAATGCACAGTAAAATAATATGGATTGTCATCCATCGTCTAACATTGACGTTCTTTCATGTTACCCTCTACAGTTCAACAAATGGACTTAGTTAACCAGGTTGTCTGTTCCCTGGCTGGTTAGAGGGGTGTTTGCTCAGACTGGGTCCATATTGGCCACCAACCAAATGCTAATACTTGCACAGAGTGGAGTAGGTTGGTTTACACCAAGTCCCACACTGTACAGTTCTGTGCTAGAGAAGGCTGTGAGAATCCCCATTTATTAACGAACTGATGATATTAACTTTAAGAATTTCACTTCTACCTCTTCCCACCAGACTTTTACCTTTATCTCTATGTGACTTGGAAACAATGATTAAACAATATGTGGTCTGTTCAGCATGGAAAGACTGAATGTAGTTGTTTTATGAAGAAAACCAGGATTGTCTCCCAGTATATTTGTCACGCATATGTCACCCAAAGGACAGCTATGATGCCGTCTCTGAGCGTATGGCGTTGCCTTGTGACAGAGGCAACATTACGTAGTATTTAAAATTTGAATGCGAATCATGATTTTTTTATATATATACTTAAGTTATGTATTTTTAAGAAACTTTTTTGCTCCTGCAATATACTGGCATCTTTGCTTCCCAGTCAAGGCCTTGGATTGCCAAGACCATCATTGGATAGGCAGTTATAGAAAGTGGGTGGACTAAAATGTTGTGATTCTAATGGTTAAATTGTAACACACACACACACACACAGGACACTGCCTTTGTGGAGTGACTGAAGTTTTCATTTTGAGTGTGATCCATAAAGATGTAATATATTGCATATACGTTGCATTATGATCATTTTACATTTGGGGCCATCAATAAAAAATATGTATATTTTGATGTTCGCCATTTAACACATTTGAAATGATGAATAATTTCTAGGTGATATAGAGAAGAGGTAACTGAGTTTCCACTTGATTTGCTCCCTTATGGTATCGGCATTTATTTTGCTGGCCTGTATCTTTGCTTCAACAGGACTCATGAACATCTTGACGGACGTCGGGTCCTGAGGAAAGCGGTAATATCACAGAGTAACGATGCTTTAAATACTACAATTATTTTTCTACTTGCGTATATTTACACCACTACCCATCTGATTGCATCTATTAACTAGATATATGTTAAAACTAATTGTGGCAAAGCATAGCTGCGAGTTAAGTGCATAGTGACGCTGAGTATTAAAAAGATAACACGGCCCTCTTTGGTTACATAACAGCCCTGGTTGATCAGTAGCATGTAAAATATTTATTGACGACTTCTACGTTCAATGGGTTACAGAGGAAGTTACATAACTCAGTTGGGTCATTATGTTTTCGGGCATGAAAAAAAAGGAGCGAAGAAATATTTACCACTGACAGCAAGTGGGTGATATACTGAAGATGTGATGATTCGCGTCTCAAAGGTCCTGCTGGACCCCAGATTTAGATGGTTCAGCAAATTAGTATTAGAGCCCTGAATATGTTTACCTGACATATTACATTCAATTTCCCTCCATTACACTGATTGCTGTTATAATGAACTCTTTGTATGGGTTGCCTGAAATTATTTGCGGACATTTTCTTTTTAGTTTCATACTTAGTAGGTGTGTCTATTCTGTATATGTATTTGTCTATATCCCCACATAAGCAGTTCACTGGCCTCTCACCCTTCCTCCTTCCGATGTCTTTGACCGATCTATAGCTTTGTTTGCTTTGGCTAGTTTTTTCCCCTCCACTGTAGTTTTTGAAAACGTGTTCATGCCCTTTGTCCTCTGAATCCCACGATTCTCTGCTCCACGGTTCGGACAGGCAGAGAAACTATTCTTACGAACTAGAAACGCTGCTGCCTTCGCAGGGTCGCCGAACTGTACTGTAGTCCTTTGTATATAATAAAGATTACTGTATGGAACAAGCTGTTCAGTCACAACTTCATTTTTTAACCACACGATGTGTTCGACAGGTGGAAGCACAAGTCTGATTTCAAATTCACTTTTAACCTTATGTCGGTTATTATTTTAACTGTATTTCATATCGTTATTGCTTAGCTGGCTAACCAAACATTTTTAACTGACGCCATACAGATTTACTGTTTCACATGGGCGATGATATGCTCAGTATTTGGGCATTTCAGGTTCACAAGATACAAATCCAGATCAGGATTTTGTTTTTACCTACCAGTTCAGCATAAGGAGTCATGGTCACAGAGTATTCAGCTGCTGGGTAGAAACAAAATCATGGTCAGGATTTGTAGCTTCTGGACCTGAAATGCCCAACACTGGATACGTTGAATTGTTACTGTTCTTAATCACCCTGGTATCTGCTATCAGCTGCACATATGTAGCCAATTGGTCACCATATTGCATCACATTGGAAAGAATTCCATATGTGAATTGTGGTGTTTCAGAATAATAATAATCATCATCATAATAATAATAGATCCTTTAAATGAATCCATTTTATTCAGTATTGAATTAGGTATTCACCCAATACCTTAGAACAGTTTTTCCCATTGTGTGCTTCACAGAGTGAAATTAAATATTTAACATTGTCAAGTTGTAAAGTATAATATTCTGCACAGTAATATGGTAACAATGGTGCACCTGGTGAACACCTTGAGAGTTCAGGGATGCTGTAGCCTCTATCCCCAGACAGAATCAGCAGGCACGCTGCCCGCTAGCATTAACCTTAGCATTTTAATGGGTGTACAAATAAAACATGTAAACAGTTTGATACCAATATTCCAATACTATTACATTGTTTTAATACTTGTCAAATGAATACTTGATGTGCTCTGAAAAATTAAAGAAATAATATCAAAGTTTATTGAGAACAATGGCATCCAAGTCACTTCTATCAAATGGCTACTGTGCAGACTATTCGACTGTGACCTTAAAGGGCGGCAATGCATTTGAGACGATTCACGTCACGGAAATAGAGGTAATTTAGCATTCTCTCTTAGGTTGGTAGTGGTTCAAAGAGAGGACTAGCATCTTAGTCTCTTCTCACCCAATTCAGATATTTTGTTCTATTTAGGCCATAAATATAAGATTGACACATTAATCAACAACGCTACAACAAAACTCCAATCCAGTGTTTTCAGCTCACCTGTAACCCGGTGTGCAAATGCTCAGCTTATCTTAAATAATTATCACACATGTTAAAAAGCTGTAAACATCGCCATGAGACATTCAGCAAACTTCACATGTAGTTCCTCGCCCATCACTGAACACATGTTATATCCATGTGCTTTCAGTCCAACCAGACCACTTTAATTTACTCCCTTCAAGAAGAGTAAAGATATAAAATAGCATAAACAGATGATCATAGCCCCGATGCCTGTGAGACGGCCTCTTGTGGTAGGAAGGCGAGCCTGTGGAGGAACCTCACTGGGACGACCCAGTCATTATTTACAGCTGGAGACCTTCAGGACTTGGACACCAAGAGGCTCGTCAGTAGTTAAGCTCCGATTCCCCACACAAAGCCCACAACGTCTCAACCTACCTGCCTGTCAATTTCACTCTTACCTTCACTAATGAACTTAAACTCCTTGACTATGGCCAGGCGCTCCCTCGTGACCCATAAAGAACAAACCACTGGTTTTTGAGAGAGCGCCATGGAGTAAGAGAGACGGACTCTCATCCCCACTGCCTCAAACTCAACGGCTGAAGTGGACGCAGAAGCATGTGGTCAGAAGAGGATAAAAGAGCAGTAAATAGCAGGGAGGCGACCTCTGACCCCTCCCATAGGAGCCTCCGTATCCATCCATCTATCTGTAACTGTCCCATTCCGGGTGATGGGGGTCCGGAACTGATGGGCACAAGGCAGGGAACAACCCAGGATGGGGCTCCAAGCCGTCGCAGGGCACAGCACAGGGAGAACATGGGGAGAACATTCAAATTCCAAGCCCACTTCTGCATCCTGCCCATGAAAACAGCATACAGGAGTGGAGATGGGAGGCATGTTTATAAAAACAACAATCAAACTACAAACCAGGTCTTGAAAAACATTCCAGATATTTGAAAAAGCATTTTCAACCATGAAGCATTCAGCTTCAACATTCAGAAACCGACAGTGCATAAAAAAAAGAAAAATCCACAAGAGAATCAGATAGAAGAGAAGATAATCTAAGCAGTATCATCACTAAGATGAAGACTTGTAACCATTCCAGGTTTCAGGTCAAGAGTCTCTCAGCAGCATCAGTGTTTGGTTGCTGTGTATCTTCTGTTCAATCGGCCTCTGAGCACAATTTCCTTCCCAGAATCCTGCGTTAAATGACCTTTTCCAATTGCATAACGCCCATTGTCAGTTGTGGCAGCAAGAGTAAAAATAGGAGTTGTTTGTCTGTTCCAGGTCCACTCCTTTGTCCTCTGAAAAGAAGCAGAGTATTTAATTAGGGTCTTTAAGCCACTGAACGGGAAACCAAAAGCAAGAGTTAACTTTCATTCACACGAGAGCCTTTCCCTGCTACTGGCAGGAAACATTCGATACGTTTCTCGTCAATGAACGATTAAAAAGGGCCCAATTAAAAAACTTATGGAACCATAGGAAGCCCCCAGCAGAAGAAAAAGTGAAGGAGCAGTCACCTGTCATGAGCTGGAAGGTGGCGCTGTTATAGATGTCTTCTGCTACTTTCTGAAAGAGTTCATCTGTAAGAAAGGCATGAAGGAGCAGCTCAGACAGAGTCCGTGTCCTTACAATAAACTGTTACTCATCACAGGTGCCCTGAAATGTATCATGTGTCAGCAGAAAAGAAAATAAAACCATTATTAAAACCTTTATTTCGCATAATGGCAGGAAGCGTGCATTGGAAAGGTAATATTGTACTCGCCGACATTTTTCCCAGTTTTACTGGATGTCTCAAACAGCTCAGCCTTGATTTCTGCAGAGAGGAGGAGAAATTAGACCGGGTATGTATACGTCACGGATCCCTGGGAAAATGTTACGCCGCAGAAAAGCCGTTAAGTACGTTAATCGATGAAGCAACAGTCACAAGAAAAATTCCTAGCACTACATTTTTTTCTAATTCACTATTAAACAAGAACAGAATTAGTTTTGTGTGCAATCACTCAGGGCAGGAGGCAGATGGCTTGTCGACGAATGGAAGGGTAGAGATCCTTTGTGGACCATGGTGGTGTCACGTCCTTGTAATGGTGCCACCACCATCAGTGGATCTAGAACCGTATCGGCAAAGGGCCGGTGTGTATGCAGGTCTTTGGGATAACCTGTAGGTCAGCTGTTCAAACCCAGGTGTGAGGACTCTGCAGCCAATCAGTCTTCTAATTAGTAATCTAATTAGGGAGTTGCAGCGAAAACCTGCCACACACAGCGGCTCTTTGCGGATAAGGTTGCCCACCCCTGGGCTAAAACCTACCAGCATGCTTCAGCCTTCTTAGTGGGTGTATTTGACGGATCCATTTTTTTTTAACTACACAAGGATTTAAGGACATTAATCTTTTCTTACTAGAAGCTCTATTACTTTTTACATTTAATTAGTTTCTTTTAAGTTACAATATGCAGTAATGTTTACAGTAATGTTCGCAGTCATGCTCGCAGTAATGTTTACAGTAATGTTCACAGTCATGCTCACAGTAATGTTTACAGTAATGTACGCAGTAATGTTTGCTGTAATGTTCGCAGTCATGCTCGCAGTAATGTTTACAGTAATGTTCGCAGTCATGCTCGCAGTAATGTTTACAGTAATGTTCGGAGTCATGCTCGCAGTAATGTTTACAGTAATGTACGCAGTCATGCTCGCAGTAATGTTTACAGTAATGTACGCAGTAATGTTTACAGTAATGTTCGCAGTCATGCTCGCAGTAATGTTTACAGTAATGTACGCAGTCATGCTCGCAGTAATGTTTACAGTAATGTTCGCAGTCATGCTCGCAGTAATGTTTACAGTAATGTACGCAGTCATGCTCGCAGTAATGTTTACAGTAATGTTCGCAGTCATGCTCGCAGTAATGTTTGCTGTAATGCTCCTTAAAGGTGTTTTGTTCATACCTTCAGCATAATCCTGTACATCATGGTAGTCTATTTGTCGCATGGTGCGGTCTGTTTCAATGAGGTCTCTTTTTGTTCCGCACAGGTAGATCTTGCAGTGCTTAAATCAAAAGAAGAAAAGATGCTATGCTTCACCTTCGTGGTATTCTTCAAAGCATGGATCATCTGAGACCAGCCAGATAGCACAGAAAGCCATATAAAGATGTTTCATATAAAACAAGCTTACTTCTTCACACTTTTGCAGCTCCTCTACCCAAAACTTCACACGTAAAAAACTGCTTCTGTCAGTCAAATCTGGAAGAGAGCTTTATAGATTACAGCGTCTTCAAAGATAAACAGTGAGGCGTTTACAATATTGCCAAACTAAGTCGGCCTTCAATGTACTTACCCTGAAGCCAGAAACCCTTCTGCCAGTGTTCTCAGTTCTTGGAGATTTAAAGCCTAACTAAGTACAGCACCACTGTTGTGCAAATAACCAACCCTACTAGAATAAAAGACCATTTTATTGGTGAACATCTAAGTTTATACATGAAGGCTTTAAGTGCTTCAGACGGACAAATGGCCTAGATAAACTGCATCCAATCAAAACTATCAGGGATTTGAAGGCCCAATCTTTAATAGTAGGTCGGTAACGGGGGATTTGAACTAAGAAATCTAATCACTGAAGTATTCTGTATTCAATTCATATTTGTCGATACTTTTGACCAATGGAACATGAAAGATTCTGCATAAGTAAATGTATGGCTGAATTTGAAAGGGTCCAATACTTACCGTAACATACAATGGCGCCTTTAGCTCCCCGGTAGTAAATTCTACTCATGGCTTCGTAACGTTCTGATCCAGCTGTGTCCTGGGATAAGCATAAGAAGGTGGGGGGTTAGCACAAGTCGACTACAGCAAGGCCACTGTAACACTCAGCCTCACCAAAAAACAGAGGTGGTATATAACCATCATGTATTTTCAGTGGTATATAACCATCATGTATTTTCAGTGGTATATAACCATCATGTATTTTCAGTGGTATATAGCCATCATGTATTTTCAGTGGTATATAACCATCATGTATTTTCAGTGGTATATAACCATCATGTATTTTCAGTGGTATATAGCCATCATGTATTTTCAAATGCCAATGACATCCAAAGATTACCTTCACTAAAACTCCAAGACAGAATATGTTGAATACACGGTAGGTTCCTACCAGTTAATAAAACTTACTGACTGATATGATTATGTCAATTTACCATATTCAAACTTTACCTTAAAATAAGGAAATACATTCTCATGAAAAAAGTGCAGTCTATTCTATTTAAATAGAACAGACGAATGATTCATCCCCCCAGAGAAACTCTCTCTTCCTTCAATCAGGTTCTCCATGAGACTCAGGTACATGGCGATGGCATGTTTACGGGTCACAGCGCAAGGTTGAATCTGTTGAACCTTAATATCGGCTGATATTTTGCCTATTGTATGTATTGGTTGAGCCATTTTTTTGTGTAACCAGCTTGCAAAAAAATCTTACAACATGTCTTACCCAGATTCCAAGAGTCAGTACTTTATCTCCCATCTGAATCTGTTTGGCAACAAATGCTGCTCCAATAGTCTGTTGGCAAATACATACATTTTTCATACTATGCTCTCATATAGTGGCCCAAGATATACTTATTACTTCACACTCTGCATGCCGAACCACATGGAGAGGTAACAACAGTTTTTAAAAAGTGTTAAACGGTAAAAAAAAAAAACTAAGAAACTTCTCTTAGAATGTTATACATGCCTGCTATACCGCCATGTAAAGTTCACACAACTTCTCACTGAGTTTCAAACCATCTGCAGGCTTCTCTAAACAACCCTGCAAATTCCCCATGAGGCTGTTCCTCTGCGTCCAGCAGATGTAGGAAAGAGGAAACCTTGGTGCTCCACCTTCTCAAACAACCCTGTGGCAACATGTGTGACGAACACATCTGTGTTCCTGGGTAACACCTCAGCATGGACGGTGAGAAGGCTTCTCACTTGCTAGGTAGCTGCTCTGGTCTGGAGGTTATCATATCATGAATAATTGGTAAATGGTCTGCATTTATATAGCGCTTTTCTACTCTTCCGAGTACTCAAAGCGCTTTGCAATACATGCCTCACATTCACCCACCCATACACACATTCACACACCAGTGGCATAGGCTTCCATGCAAGGCACCAACCTGCACACCGGGAGCAATTTGGGGTTCAGTGTCTTGCTCAAGGACACTTTGATGGGGTCAGGAGTAAGCAGGGCTCGAACCTGCAACCCTCTGGTTGCCGAACGATAGCACTGCCTTCTGCGCCACCAACTTCACCCCATACACAATACACAATGCATTTGCTGTGCAGCATATCTACATGGTCTATGCAATATTCCATATCTGCTCCTTGGACCAAGATACTCTACTGTTTAATATTAGTTTTCAGGAACAAATTAGTTTCCTATAAGGTTATGGAAAAAAGTGGTGAGCAGTGGAGGCCTAATGGTTGGGGAAGCACACTTGTAATTGAAAGACTGCGGGTTCGAATCCCCGGGCAGCAAAGCACCACTGAGGTACCCTGAGCAAGGTACCACCCCCCAAGCACTGCTCTCCGGGTGCTGAATTAGCTGCCCCCTGCTATGTCACATTGTCACTTATGGGTTAAATACAGAGAACAAGTTTTGTTACTGTGTGCTGTGGTGTGTCAACGCTGATCACTAAATTCTAATTTTAAATTCGAGTAATTTAAAATATTTGTTTCTTTTTATAATCAGTTCTTCTTTGACCAATGCAGTCAAATTTGTCTCGCTCGCTTTTAATTTAATCCAAACACTTTTATCATAGAATGTTAATTCTTCCCCTTCAGGGATGCTTCTTGCCTATTTCGTAGAAGTTACCATCTATTCTGTAATGATTTCTATATTTTAAAAAATACACTTCATTATTTATCACGATAAAACACTTTGAACTAAGCGCAAAAATAACGTCCATCCAACCATTTTCAGAAGTAAATTCCACTTTACATCAGTACAGCATTGATAGACATGTAACACCAAGGACAAACAAACCATACTCACATTCTGATAAGGACCAAAGAAGTATCGGTTGTGTGCAAATCTCTCCACTAGACTGGTTTTACCAACATACTCCTTACCCAGCATGACCACCTTGGCATCCACTCGCTGACCACTCATCTCGAGAAGAGCCAGTGAACCGAAGCAATAAAATGAGTCTGCCAAGGGAATAGGCAAAATAATACTTATATATACAAATAATAAATATAAAATCATACATCAAAACTGCACATACATAAGCTTAAACCCCAGTTTGGGGTACAGCACTGATATTTCAGTGTTGTTGTTTTTTTTTATTAATTTAACTTTGTAAAGAGGTTAGACTTGCACTCAGACATTTAATAATAATAATGAATAATAATTAATAATAATGAATAATAATAATAAACAGCTAAAGCTCTCATTTAGCCTCCAAAACACTGAGATAAATACATGCAATTTCTTTTGTTTATATGGCAATTTAATGTAGCAAATAAAGACAAAAACACATAAAACGTGAGTATGGATACATTTCATAGTTTCAATATTTGCATATTGCCAAGCAAACATACACATTTCATGGTACATATAACTAGCACGTCTCCATTTGTTACATTCATTGTCAAGTGATTCTGGGGCATATTTAACATCTTAACAATAGACTTGGTTATGGACGTTATTGTCAACCATGTTATCCACGTCTGACACACCCAAGTAAACAACTTAATTTAAAGCTACATCTTCCGAGCTCTGCAGCTAGCGGGTTACTAAACCACATCATTCTATTTCATCCTAAAAAATAAACCCTATCGTACACTAAAAACAAGATACATAAATATTACCAAACAAAAGGGGTTACTCACAGCTAATGAAAATCACACGGGAGCAGCACCGAGTCAGACTGTGCTGTTTGCAGTAATGTCATTGTAAGTCATGCGTACATACTACAGCACTGTGTCCGCGCTTATTTTCTGACCAATCATCCTTATTGGAAAGTGTGCGTTGCATAGCAGCATGCTCACTCCATTAAAACCAGCTAACCAGCTACCCTGCTGTCCGCATGAAGAAGGGGAGAAACGCCGCGTCCTGCCGCTCAGGACCAACGGCGTTTCATTCGGACGCCGTACGGTACTACAGAAACAGCCCAACACAGCCAAAGTGTTCGAGTCGAAATGCTGGCGCCACCCAATGTCTATGCAAAATAGCGACACTGGTAGCAATTCTGTATAATACCACAGACATGTAATACTGTATAACAATACGCATTTACAAAGTAAACACAAGTCAACCAAATGCCTTTAAAACATTTTTAAACGTAGGACATTGTCATAAAGCTTCCTTCTATGTTCTATACTCGCTTATCCCTAACATACAGTGTTTCATGGGTAGAAAGTTAAATATATGAGTTGTAATTTCGTAATTGTTCGTAACACGTTCGTAATTGTTTAAATTAAATGTCAATAGTTTGTACAGAAAGAATGACGTATAGATTCATGTGAAAACTTTATGTTTAGCCTGGAAGAGGAATATTTATTCACAAAAATAACAACGTGGAGTATAGCATAACTTATTTGGGATAACTGCTGTAATTTTATTATACAAATATTTGTAATATTTTGCATCAGTCCAACTTGCTATTAGGCGAATTTGATTAAAGTTCCTGCGGGGATTTCATTAACTCACTGAAACTGCACTTGCATACCTTGATCTCTGCCCCTCGGAATATCGTAAAATTGCTGATATTGCTCACACTGGTTAAATGCAAGCTGCAATATTGGCAATATCCCAACAACCATCATATCTTAAATCTTTCTTCAGCTCTTTCTAGAACGAACTACAGATTCCCAATACTACAGGTATTACTGAGATGTAAATGATTCTGTTTTCACTACTGAAAATTTAAATTCATAAGACTGCCTGGCAAATCCATCAACAGCAATACTACTACTACTAACAATAATACGTTTACCAAAAACTTTTATGCATATCGATCTGCAGCCACAGTGTATTTGACGCAGTGGCAATAAGGCTTACATATTTTAAACATCTGAATTTAAAGATTTTCAGTGGCTTTTCCACGTTTTCAAATATACAGTTGAACCTGGAGCTATTACAATTGTAGGTTCCACGTTAGAAACGCCTACAGTACTTTTACCATTTCACAGCATAAAAACAGTATATTCAAGATTGTGCTTAAAAGCCAGACTGTAGCAGGTCTGCTGCTTGGGGCATGCTCTTTGTGGGTCAGCTTACATCTTTTCCCCACCTACAACCTACAGCCCTTGTTTGTAAACCACACGACTCCGACCACGAGCCTGCACAGAAGTTGTCACTTCCGGGATATTGGGCATGCGCACTTTGGGTTCTGTTTTCCCGTCGCTCCTGCTTATTTCCACCGGAAGTAAAGTTAAAGAGCCAGTAAACGAACATTGTAACTGCAGGTAAATAGCATTTTGGCCTTGCAATTGATGTGTTATTTTACGAGTATCCCTTTTGTTCAGTAAAGATGTGTGACGTGTAACCATTCTGCACGATTAGTCGTGTGACTAGAAGTTTAGACTAAATATGTCTTATTTACCAACGTTACTCGCTTGCTAGCCTCGGCTGTTTGGACAGCCTGCTACCAGGTGCGCTGTGACAGTTCTGCTAGTTGTATCCGGAGCATCAGTAGTAGTAGCTAATACTCATTACGGTTAAATATACTGCTTCGTTGTTTTGCCTTTGATTTCATATTTAGATATTTATTCGACAATATAGCTGTCTGTCCTAAGATGTTTGTTGTTTTCCTTCTCCTTGCGTTAATCGTGTGTATCTAAAGCAGTTTATCTGTTTATTAGTTTGTTGTTTGGCAGGCAACTGTCATGCTTTTGCCTAAATGTAAGGGGATAGTTTAGTTAGTGAAATGTTAATACACTATGCCGTGGTCGTAGAAATAAATAATGCCGAAGTGTCTGGCGAACATGGCTTAAGATCTGGCATAACTTTGACTGAAAAGAACGTGAAATGCATATGTCCATTGCTTTGTGCTAACATTTGATGAAATATATTCGAGAATTATATATTCTTAAGTAAGCCAAATTGCTTATAAAATATGATATGCTTATGTTAACCGTCAATTCTTGCTTGTATTATTCAAAAATAAGATTTTACTCAAAAGTTAAGTCTCAGTCCAGTTTAATTTAATTCAGTTTATTTAGAAAGTTTTCTTTAAGTATCACAATCACAATGAAATGATAAGTCTAATTGTCATGCATAGTTGTCTGTCTCCACGAATTTACAGCCACAGTCGTTCAACCTTCACTTTTTCCCATGTATTGTTGTTTTGGTCTTATTGCTGCGTTAGTTATATTGAAATAATCATAGAGACGTGTTCTGTGTAAAGGCCAGTTGTTCTGGAAAAAGGAGGAAAAAATCCAGTTCACAGTGTGTGTGTGTGTGAGGTTATTAACCGGTGTTACACACTAGTGTCCCATTGTCATGAAGCGTGACTTACTGAGTAACGCCTCGTTACTTCTTGAGGTAACTAGCACTTTGCCATCCTAACTAGTCCTTCCTTCCTGGTGGGTGGAGGTGGTGTCTGGGCTTCCCCACAATGGAGCAGTGTGCCTGTGTAGAGCGGGAGCTGGAGAAGGTCCTCCACCGGTTCGTCATGTACGGCCACATGTCAGAGGAGCGTCTGGACGAGCTGCTGCGTTACGTCTGCGAGCTGCGAGGCCAGCTGGTGGCCTTCGGTAAGGCGTCTGCCTGCAGCCTCTCCTTGGAACTGCCAGCCTTTACCTGACATGTGTAGTTCCCTGCCCTTTCTTTGGCATTTTTAGTGTGTTGCAGTTTAAAAAAAGTATTTCAAATTAGATGTATTGAAATACAATCTCATGTAGACCGAATTACTTCTTTCTCACTGTTGTCACATCCTTATGTAAATAATGCAATTATAAATTTACAAGTTTTTTCATGACTTTTTTTTTTTCTCTTTTTGTGTGGGACCTTGATATGTGAAACTGCCATGGGGGTATGCTTATCATATCTGCTTATCAGAGCCTGCTGTTATTTTTTGTATTTGTTCAATTTACTTTAATGGGGGGGGGGGGGTTGTCTCACTATGCAGTAGTGATGGACAAAATGAACAGAGGGCGCTAAATGGTAAATGTACTGCATTTATATAGTGCCTTTCTACTCTTCCGAGTACTCAAAGCGCTTTACAATTTTATGCCTCACATTCACCCATCCATACACGCATTCACACACCAGTGGCAGAGGCTTCCATGCAAGGCGCCAACCTGCACACCGGGAGCAATTTGGGGTTCAGCATCTTGCTCAAGGACACTTTGATGGGGTCAGGAGAAGGCGGGGCTCGAACCAGCAACCCTCTGGTTGCCGAACAACAGCACCACCATCTTCCCCACTAACTATCCATCCATCCATTATCCAAACCGCTTATCCTTACTGGGTCGCGGGGGGTCCGGAGCCTATCCCAGAAGCAATGGGCATGAGGCAGGGAACAACCCTGGATGGGGGGCCAGCCCATCGCAGGCCCCACTAACTAGTAGGGTATAAAAAAGTAAGCTAAGTGGTTCATAAAGTGTCTTTCGTCCATCGCTACTACACAGTGGCGCATCACAGCCTTGAGGTTATCTGTGTGCAGCTGGTCGTTCTGGGTGGCAGGGGTCATGTTCCGTCCCGCCTCGCGGGGGTCATGTTCCGTCCCGCCTCGCGGAGGTCATGTTCCGTCCCGCCTCGCGGAGGTCATGTTCCGTCCCGCATCGCGGAGGTCATGTTCCGTCCCGCCTCGCGGGGGTCATGTTCCGTCCCGCCTCGCGGGGGTCATGTTCCGTCCCGC
>JABFDZ020000002.1:7378640-7391560 GCA_019775955.2 Pollimyrus isidori
GAGTTATAAGGACTCTGCGTGTCGACGCCGGTGATTTAAACCCGAGTTATAAGGACTCTGCTGTGCTGGTTTTGTCGTCCTTATGGCCCTTTTGCGGTACATGTGCAGCCCAGTCTGTCAGCGTGTTTGGTGGGCGTGCTGCACTGTCTGCTCTAACCGTCAGCGCCTCCTTGTGGTCGGTGTCTCTGCTGCTCAGTGCCGTTTTAAACATCCATATTAATGCCGCTAAAGCGTAGCCTCCACGCTCGCGTAGCTCAGTACTGGGCGCGTTTGTCCGTGCTGCTCAGTTAGTAACCTGCAGCGTTTCCCCGTAATTTTGGTGTCATTTCTCTGTTATTTTTGCACAGGGTCAGCATGAGAGACATACCTCTGACCCGACATCTAACCCTGCAAACGGCCCCCTGAGCCCCCCATACTGCGGCCCGTTTGTGCAACCCGGTCACCAAGGGTTCGAGGCCTGGCCTGTTCAGTTTCCGCCCAGGATGGCCAACCTCAGCACTCAGCTGGGCCGGGATTTCCAGGCCTTCCAGCCGGTGAGAGAGAGGCCGCCTTCCTCTCCACAAGATGGCCGCCTGTTAGGTGGCCTTCTCCTGACTTATCTTTGCTTGCGTTTCTTCCACCGTCAGGGCTTTCCCTGGCAGCCGCCCTGTCCCCAGCAGCGTGGTACGAGAGGCCCAGGGGAGGCAGCACGCCCCCCCCCAGAGAATGCAGGTAAGCCGCTGCTGGTCTTTGTCACCAGATGGGAAACTTTTGCCTCCGACATTCCAGTAAGCGGTTTGAAATGGGGAGTTATACTCGTACGAATCCAAGCAGCAGTAACCGAAGGGCTGATCTGTGCTAATAGAAGGGAGAATGTGGGTTGTGATTTTCTACAGGACAAATGAGGTAGCGATTCACTGAGAGATGGAGATGCCCTCTTGAGTCCAATCTCAGCCTGCACACGACTCATGTAGCCGCTATCTGATGCTAATAGTTTAACCTTAGTAAGCGTTGTGGTTCAAGACATGGACTTGGAACCAGGAGATTGCAAACTCTTTCAGATGCCTAGACAGCCATTTAGTGGAATAGGAAGCTTCTGTTCTGTGGATCATGATCGGCTTGCTGGCAAAACAAGTGTCTGTTTACAGCAGATCCGACAGCAGCTGGGCTCGGAAAAAGGGATCGACAGAACATTGACCCTGGAAAGCACTAAAAGATTGTTCAGCTCCAAAATGGTGATTGATTAGTAGCAAAGGGTGGTTCATAAATCAGTAGGCAAGGTGTGATTTTAATCTGTAATTTTCCTACTGTATAAATATTGTATCGTAATGTTTATGCCTACATTTTATAAGCCCCTTTGTGAGATTGTTGTATGATATAGATTTCTCATTTCTTTATTAATTTTATTATTATTATTATTAGTATTGTGTGATACTTATTCTTTGCTATGTATTACAAATTAAACAGTGACATATTAAATAGGCAACATATCTTCAAATGTGTAATGAAAAGTTCTGCAAAGAAGTGCTGTGGAACTGCAGTGGATATGTAATTTATCACATAATCTGGGAGGAATATTCAGATATGAAGTACCAAGATACTCATAGAGATGTGTGGAGGAGAGTCGAATCAATTAGCAGCTACTCTGTAGTAAAGCTATCAGCTTGATGATTTACAGGTTCCTATCCTTGGTTAGATTCAGTGTAGCTTGATTTACATTCAGTTCAGTTCCAACATTTAAAAAGCAGAGTTTTATAGCTACAGATGTTCAGTCAATATTTTGAAATTAACCTTTTTTTAAAGCAGACCATTTGATGGTTACATATACCAAAAATGTGGCTGGTAATACATCATATATAAATTGTTTTATAATTACATTACCTGTATCTAAACATTGTACATGTTATTATATTCGTTTTGTTTTTTTTTGTCAGTGTCTCCTTCAATGCCTTGAATTACATTGATAAATTTGTTTATTAAAGGTATTCGGTTAGATCCTTAAATGTCCTTTGGAAATCCATTAAGCTGTACGAAAGCGTGCCTGGTTTGGTTCATGCTCGGACCTTTCCTTTTGGAAGGCCAATTGTAAGTGGAAGTATATCATATATATTATTGGACAATCTCCATTGTGAGTAAGTTAGTTAAATACTGGCTACCTTGAAATCATTTAATGTGTCCCAGTGGAAAATGGTCATTCAATGTGAACATTTTTGTGTTTCATTTAATATAATAAACATATTCTCACCCTCGTTTTGATTTTGTTTAATGGTTTTCCGTATGCATTGCTAATTATTTGTTTCCTTTAAAACTTAATTGTAAGATTTTGCCATGGCCCTGACACCTTGACAGTTTGAAACGCGTTGGACTGTGGCCAGGATCTGGCTGAGATTTCAGGATCTGGCTGAGATTTCAGGATCTGGCTGAGATTTCCGGGCGCTACCACAAGAGGTTAAAGAAAACGACAATATGCACATTGCATGGATTTCGTGACGCAAATAAAGCACATCAACAACACACAGGCGGCTTTGCACTGTACGCTTTATTAGAGTGATACCTTGGAGGGATGAGAGATCCAGGTAGTAGGGTAAAGTGGCATCATTCTGCAGGGATTTCCAGGACTGCTTGAATGCACTAAGAGCTGCTCTGGACCGCAGAAGTCGGGTCAGGCCCTGCAGTATCACTGCTTTCAAGCCTCACCGTCATAGATATGCCAAAATCCTCCTTGACCGTCCTACATCTGACACCTCCCATATCACGGAATAGAGTGATCGCATCATAGCAGGCTTTAACTACAACTACGACTTGAAGAATATTCAGACATTTACTTTACATTAATCGCCCTTTTTTGGAAAATGAAAGCAGGTGACGGTTTAATATCGGGTGAGAGGGACGCGCCTCTGGGTTTGGGAGAAACTTAAATATCTGAGGATGCCGGCTCTGACGTCGGAGACGTTGACCCGGGGGAACCACCTCATCACTGGCTTGCCGTTCGGTCCCACGAGGAACTTCTCAAAATTCCACTTGATGTCACTGACCTTCAGAGGCTCCCAAAATAACCTGTTGGTGGGATTTCCGAAGCTCTCGCCGACGGGGGGGCACGCGTTCTGCAGGACGTGTTTAGGGGAAAAAAAAATAAAAATCGATCACTCCCAACACGTAGCCTGCAATCATTTAGGAATAAGTGTCGTACGGATTTGGAATCTTTTTACATCTATTATTTTTGAAGGGAGATGCACCTGACAACTAGAAAAATAACTTTCACACTTTTCTTGTTAAATTTTTGATGATTAAATGTATTTTTACCCGCCAGCCCTTCCCAATTAACAGAATACTTCCCACTCGCAAATGAGGGAGGACTTTAGGCTATTTCCACAGGCACAAGCACTTTAAATACTAATTATTGGTATAGCCTGTTGCAGAGTGTGTTATTTTGACATAGTGTCTGATGATTTTTTATTTTTATTTTTTTACACATTAACAGTGGTCAGGTCTGCATCATTGAAATCTCCAACCAGACCTGAAAGCAATAGTAAAGTAAAATGCAATTGCAGCATTTAGCTTCCTGAAAATCAGCAAAACATTAGGATGGAAGTTCAATAATAGCAGAGAGACATTTTTCCTCACCTTGAGGAACTTGAAGACTCCTTGCTCAGCATCTCCATTAACATCAGCTTTTTGGAAAATTGTGAAATTTGGAACAAATCCATTTCCTGGCCGTACATGCCTGAAAACCATATGCATCGTAACTCAGCTACCGATATATCGTATTATTCATTGCTATTATTGATCTCCCGGTATAAAATATAAAAACAAGCAGAACGATCATTTTTATATAAAATATGACATTTTTTCGTGTTATTTATTTGAACACCGAGATTAAACGTAAGTATACTCACTTTAAAGCTGACAAAATTTCCTGATTATCCCCAGGCTCCTGCATCCCGAACTGGTTGCATGGAAACCCAAGGACGGTGAAGCCGTAATCTTTAATCTCTTCATGTAGTGCATTCAGGTCTGCGCGAGTAAGAGAATAACACACTTTTCATAAAATAAGAAGGTTTTTGTAGCTGCTGAAATCAGGTGCACCCTATAAAAATCTGTAGAATAGATGATGATTCAACTACCATTTTACTTAAGATGCTTTAGAAAAAACAGCAATACTCCGCAATTTTGCTACCACTTCATCTGACGGGGCACAAAAAATAAAGTGTTATGCTGTTATACTTTTACTAATCGATCACAAACTCTTAGTTACATACTGATATTTCATGTCGATTCTTCATTAATGAATCGTGACGAATCTTTCATCCCAAGCGGTTACTATATTTGTTACTATGTCTGCTAATTCTGTAAACCTTGTGTGAAGTAATGAATAACACAAGTGAAATTCTGATCTCAAGTTTGTTCATTAATGAATCGTGACGTATCTTTCATCTCAACGGGCTATATTTGTTCATGATTTGTACTTCAGCGGTAAATTAGTTATTACTAAGTATCTGTGCGTAAAACTGTTACAGCAATTTTGTATGAAAAGACAACACACGTGACTTACCAAGGTACTGAAGAGTGAGTCCTCAGTAGGTAGCAACATTGACAAAGAGCACACTTTTCCCCATGTACTCACTGAAGGGGACATACCGGCTCCCATTTAGAGTTACTGCACCATAGTTGTAAATGGTGTCTACGGTATTAGGATCACAGATCTAGGGATGACATCATTTATTTGGTTATACAAAGCAAATTTCTGGATTTTACTACATATAATTTTAAATCAAATTTCCACTTGGATGCACATTTACTTTGTGGTCACCCGCGATATGTTTTTTGTGGTATTATCTTGTGTACTTTAAATTAATAAATAGCCTACCTAATATAGGACGAAAAACACGCTTTGCATTTTTTTTTCTTTTTATAAAAACGTTCGGTGTATCTCACCATTCATGATTATTATAATGCAGTAAATGAGGCATGCAGTACTATATATTCTAAATACAATATTGGAAATGTGCACATTAATAAAACTTCCGTGATTGTCATTTTGTTTGGTTAAGGTGTTATTTCTATGAACAAACACAGATATGGTACTTTCGTATGGGTTTATATGTCCACCCCTATGTGGTTTGGCAAAAGTTACCCGCGTTTGTTTTTAACACGGCAAAAACAGGGATTCGTGATTAATATGGGAAAAATCCAACAATATCCAATCCATGCCAAGAAATACTTGAATTTCGGGAAACAAAATGACGCAATTTACAATGTCAATATTTGATTTCTGTACAGACTGTGATCACTGAGAAAATAAACAATCTGACTATTACCTTAACAGAAAAGGACATTAACCTACAAATATCAACTCAAAGGGTCTGTTTTAAGCGCAAAATTTCGGCTTTTTCTTCCCGGATGGAAAAATAAACAATTGAAGTTAATCTAATACAAAACGCAGCCTACGTTTGGTAAATAGAATTCCGTGAAATTCTTCCTGTGAATTAATCATGGATTAACTATGAATACATTTTATGAATGCGCATGCAAATAGGCTACAGTAACAACTTATACATAATATTTTCCCATAGTGTGTATTTATTGTTACAGAATAAGTGAAATGTTTTGTTACGTACGTGTTAAAACCTCAATGTATACGACAAAGAAAGGAGTTACCTGGACATTTTGGTTGCCACGAGCCAGCTGGAATACATTCGCCAGAAGCACTGCTAACATCCAGTGACCGCCCAGCGCCGTCATTTTGAGCGACAGTGAGCACGTACAGCCCTCGCTCTGAATTTGCACTATTTATTCTAGGGCTTTATCACTGCCAACCCAGTGCCACCTCCAGTGACAAGGTACCCACGCAGTTTCCAACCAATCAAAACGCGTGACACATACCCAGCCTGCCTTGAAGATTTTGGAATGTTACACTGGGACGTGAGATGTAGAGCATTCCTAACGCTAATGAAGTTCAAGGCTGGGATCATACTGCCGCGTATAGTTAATACTTTTACGCGATATTTACCTATATTTACCGTAACTGTTAAAAAAGAATGCTCTGCTGGGCAAGTTTGTGGCTTGACCATGATCATTTAGCATTAATACTATACATATTATGTTCTTTCTGATTTTTTTTTCTTTCTTTAAGTTGATCTATATTTTTAAAACATTGGTGATGTAGTGACTGACTTTATGCCTAATGTCTCTGTCTTTAAAAGGGTATTTTAAACACTGAAGAACTGATATTACATTTGTCGAACAGATGCTTCTATCTAAAGTGACATACAGTTGAGAAACAGGGGACAGACCCCCCCCTGGAGCAAATTGGCGGAACTGTGCTGACAGTTTATCAAAACTCTTCCCCCAGTAAAGCAATACAGACAATCAGATAGAGAAAAACCTCTGTTTAATCTCGAGTTATTGGTCATTATGTTACCTGTACACTCATTGAATCGTTGACTTGTGGGCAGCCTACGGGGCAGGCCGACAGAAATGTGCCCAAAGAGGACACCTGCGGGCTCCCTGCCTTTAACTACGCCTCCTTTTTCTCCGTACACAGTGCTGTTGAAAATCTTGGAGTGTTTTAAAGGGGCAATTTGCAAGGCACCGTCAGCCCATTTCATTTCACTAGCAGAAACGCACACACACACACTCACAGACACACACGCACACACACACACTCACAGACACACACACACACACTCACAGACACACACGCACACACACTCACAGACACACACGCACACACACACACACACAAAGGTAGGTATTTTTAAACGCACAGATAAATTTTGAATTGATCATTTTCAAAAAAGTAATGTTCATAACGCTCCTAAATAAAACATTGCAGTAGGCATGGGCATTCAGAAAGTAACTAGCATCGATAAAAAGCGAGATTTCCCAATGGCCATTAAAGGTCCTTTGTGCAAGGCAGCTCTTAGAAAAAGACTTGGCCTTTCGGCCATGAAATAAGACACGTAAGATTAAAAAGCTATGAAAAACAGAGATTAGAAGGTGAAGAAATGTCCCTGAAATGAGCCCCTGAATGCATTTTTGGTAAAAAAAAAAAAAAAAAGTATCAGATTCAACCTTTCAACCTGAGTCAGTGAAGCACTCCTTAAAAGATAAATATAAACGTTTTTTAATAAACAGATGACTATTTGTAGCATTCCCTCACATCATTTTGGACACTTGTACTACTGAAGTGTTTCCATTTAACAAAATGCTTCACCTTAGTCAACTTCTCATCATGTATAAAATATACGACTGCTTCAACCAGGATTTAATACATATTCACAAAGTATATATATATAAAAAATCTTGTCTTCAGAAGTTGAACTACAAATTGTAATCATACATCGTTTCATGTAGCTGCTGCTTAACTACATACTTTCGAGATTAAATTGAGCATATATGTGACTTTTGTTTGAAATGCCTGTGTGCTATAAAAGGGTCCATTCACTCCTGAAATTGCACACCATGAACAAACTGCTTTAATGTTTACTTGACTGGAAAAATGAGTGGAATGACTTGAAAATGAAGAAAAAAAGAACATGAGTTAAATGTGACTTCACACATCCGAGCATTCAAAATGGCAACAGCTGTGAAAACACTGATAATGGCCGAGTGACAGATACTGGTCATGACCGGCTGCCCCACCCCGACTCAGCCTGCTGACGCCCAAACACAAAGCTTATCACGACTTCATGACGACCACAACGTCGTACGAGGACGCCAGACTTGCCTGAACATTTCGAGTAGTCTGGTTTTAGTACTGCTAAGTGCTTACACATAACAGCAATGTCATTATTTTTAAAATTTTTATTTTTTGCTTTTCCTGTTTGAATAGACTGTTTCCTGTTAGCAGTATTTATGGTCTTTCAGTTTGTTGCGATAAGCCTAAGTGTCATCTTCTTAAGACATTTTAAGTTACCTCACATAAAATATCACTATTTAAATATACATCAGCACTTGCTGCGTTTCTGTGACATCAACATATTAAATGGCTTCATGGTCACAATAATAACAAAGCAATTAAATACAGATTCTATAAGAATATGACCATGCATGTTCACGAGGGAGTAAACATTCTTTCTGTGCAGTCATTCAGAAACGGGCCAACGGGGTCAGGTTGCGGATCTCTTCTCCACTTGGCTCTCATCCTATCCAGACTGGAGCATGTGACAAGCCTGCGTTCGGCTGTTTCCGTTTTAAGCATCAGGAATTCACGGGCCTGCTAGGGCTAGTCCGAATCCTGTAGATAACGACGGAAGCTGCGGGGCATGCCAGGAGGAAGCTCATCACGACGATCGTGGCTAGGATGATTAGCAGAATGGCCCAGATCTCAAGGATATGAGTCGGGAGCATGTCAAGTGCTGACAAACAATGGATCTGCCGTATAAAAGGAAATGTAACAATCACACATGCTAGTAAAAATCGGTATTTGATTATCAGACTTGTAACACAAATTTTATAAAATAATTTCTGCATCATTTGACTCCTTCACGTTGTAGAGTTAACCTTCATGTTCTTCGCGAACATAGATGATCAAAGACAAAAGCACAAGGGCTGACAGTGACGTCATCTGTTGAATGCGTCATACAGACGATGATGGATAATGGAATGCTTTTTTTATGCTTTATCAAGTTTGGGCAAATATTACAGCTCAGATGATGGTCCGTGACAGTCAGTCCACATTCAGACAGATCCTTTTGTTTTGATAACACGTTGTTGCCGTAGAGTAGCCTAATGATGCGGCACTTTAAAAGCGAGCAACGTGCAAACACATTTCGTAAAATCGCCCAATATTCAGTCGATGTTTTGAATATGAAATAGTTTCTATTAGTAATCACAAAAATGTTTAGCAAATTCGTCCATTTAAATACGTGGATTGTATCGTGCATACAAAATGAATAGCAAAAATCAGAAAAAAGTTTATCTTTTCAGAACTCACCCACTAAAGAGTATCATGTCAGAACGGAAATAACATCTATGTTATCTTCAGTAACGTTAATAAGTGTAATATTTTAGAGGCCAACTCTAAGCTTCCTGAAACTATGAACCTCTACTGAGAACAACTTATTAAAATATTTTTTTAATCTTTACAATTAAGTAAGCTAGATAATCATTATAAAACTCACCTTAAATCTTCAAATGTGAGAGTAATTTAAGCAATACGTTTCCGAAGAAGTACTTTTAGAGCAAAGACACACCGCACACCATAGTCATGTTCGACTGCCTCGCTCGCAGGATTTGACTGGGTTTGGACGGTGACGGGAAGAATGACTCGATTGGCTGCCTGGCAGGACAAGGTGCGCCCGCCTGCGAACCGTCAGTGTCACGGCGAGCTGCCGGTCCCGGTAGCCATTCGGTCTGAGTTTAACAGTTGAACGTCCATCCATTTTCTGGAACCGCTAAAAACACGCAGGAAGTCGCCCACGGGCTGGGAACAATGCAGGATGCAGGGGCGGTTCTGGGGATGGGGCACAGTACCCCCGTGGTCCCCCTAAATACGTATACTACTTGGGTTTGGAATAGACGTATTATTATTACTATTTACATTAATTTTTTTGTGCGCTGACAACAGGCGACACACGAACATAAGCACATTTTCAGTTGGTAAAGAGCAAGTTAACGACAGAAAAGTAAATAAGAAAATATTCAAGCTCGTGGAAACAGGACAGTCTAAACAAGAAATCAGACTGAGTTACATATTTGTAAACACTGTAAACTGTGACTGAAATGCATAAATAACGTATCGGTTTTCAAAACTGTTTTTCGTTCTAGTGGCTAGCTAGCTGGCTAGTGTAAGTACTAGTAATACTTGGAAGACACTGTAGGTTAGAGCATCTATAGCCCCCTAATAGAAGAACTGCCAGTTGAACTGGTGTATAGACGCTCCACCGGCAGGATGGGACGCCAGTCCATCGCAGGGCACAGTCACCGCATGTTTTTGGACCGTGGGGAGAAACGGGAGGGAACCCCACGACAATGCAGGGAGAACATGCAAACTTGGCGGAGACTCCAACCATGGTCTCAGAGGTGGAAGTGTTGGAGACTGAACCGTTGATGAAAAGAGATTCACGCTTACAGTCGCTGGAGGTGTTGCAGGTCACAAGGTGTTTATTTATTGCCAGCTGATCAGGGAGCAACTATCAGACAGACACCCTCGGCATGTACATCAAGATACTCAAAGTACACCTATCCGGCCTTCCCTCTTATACTTATAGCCCATTTGGGCTTGGCCCCCCTGCTTTGGTATTTTTCCAGCTACTTTGTTCTAGTTTGTGTTAGTATGGGTACTCCCCCCCCCTCTTGATCTCTTCACGGTCAGCACTTCTCCCGGCCTAAAGACGTTCAAGGACAGTCAACATCCGTGGTAGCAAAGGATGGTTTCAGTGTTATGACTGTTCTCCCCAACTGTGTCTGCGGCCTTGGAGGCCTTTAGGAGCCTTGAGTGCCTTCTGTTAGTTGTCTGCATATTTCACTATGTGTTGGTTATATGTTATAAGTGCATGTATTAGTAATATTCTTTATAAGATCTGTTCCCACAGAAGGCAACAGTGCTACGGTACGAACAACACTTAAAACTCTCAATATATTATGAAGTATAATTAAATTTCTGATTTATTGCAACATCTCATTATAGTACTTGCAAATATAAATAGGCCTACTGTGGATTTGCGTCTCAGACTGTCGGTGTCCCGAGTATATCATGTCCCAAACTGAATAAAGTTAGACGCCGTAACTGGTTAGTTTGAGATTAATTTGCACATGCGTAGATGGACGATAAAATACCACAGCATCTATACTGATGGACCAATTGCTTCCACCTACTTTGGAAAGAAGCCTAAATAAGATTTATGTTGCACGGCAAACTGTCGGACGACGATATCTTGCGACGAATGCAACGACTGTTATTGTTTTAGAAACAACGTCATCGTGGGTCGTCCCTGAGCACGTGACCAAGTGGATCACGTGGGCAGGAATTTCGTGGTTGGTCGGGCTTTCTGGAGGAGCGGCGATGGCGTCCTTACTGCAGCCCGAACGGGTGAACTATCTTGTCACCGGCGATAAAAAGATCCGTTCCCCACTTTCTAGTTTATATTTCTGTCGTTATTGCAGTGAACTGCGGTCTTTGGAATGTGTGTCTCACGAAGTAAGTCAAAGTATAGACATCCTACTGTGTTTCTTTAGCTTGCTATTGCTAACGGGGCGTCTGGTACAGTGGGCGAGGTCTTGTCAATGTTCCGGGGGTATTTTGTAGCTTATTTGCTGGTTGGCACGTCAATTTATAATCCTCAAATTCGATTGGTGAACTGCAGACTCTTTCATTGCCGCAAACGCTGGCTAATGAGAAGAAAGCTAACAAAATGGTTGACTGTAATTTACTGGTTAGTTGATGCTAACGATGTACAATATAGTCGTATACTGTTTGAGGTGCTGTTGAAAAATGTAAACTTAATAAAGGCAATAGTATTATTTTTCCGTCTCCCCCCCCCGGCCTTGTCAGGCCAGAAATTGCTTTATCTATTTGTATAGCTAACAGTCTTGGCACATGGAAAGCAAGAGCAGATTTTAAATATATTTAGATATATTACGAAAATCGATTGCTTGTCATTGATTGCCTTTTTAATTAATACCTAGAAGGCCTCAACAGAGTATATTATCACCCTTCAGTGTATATCATTATGTCTGCTATGCTAAATACTGATTTTCTAAATAAAATGTGTATTTTAACATTAGGTGGATTCTCACTATTGCCCCAGCTGTTTGGAGAATATGCCTTCAGCAGAGGCAAAACTAAAAAAGAACAGGTGAGAAGAGGCAGATTCTCATATTTAATGCTGTAAAGGGATTGTAGTACCAATATTCAGACGTTTCTGATTTGATGGTAACTGCCGGTTGCTGGTGCCGGCTAGTTCTCGAACACGTCTAACCGTTAATGTCGCTATACACGCTTATTCTCCTATGGAGAATAGTGAATTGTCCTGAATTGCTGTTTGTACTTCTTACTTCCGTAACGCAGGTGTGCCAATTGCTTTGACTGTCCCTGCTGCATGCACACCTTGTCCACGCGTGCCACCAATATCCCGGCCCCCTTGCCCGATGATCCGGCTAAGACCACCATGAAGAAGGCCTACTATCTGGCCTGTGGCTTCTGCCGCTGGACTTCCCGAGATGTTGGAATGGCTGACAAGTCTGTGGGTCTGTTCAGTTGCTTGATATTTTTATCCATCACGAGATTGAATCAAATCAACCTTAATAGGTTCTATAAAAAGTGAAAGTGATTTTCCCTTACATATATTACAGTATGGATTTAAAGTACTCTTTCTACCCATTTTCTTTTTTGTGAATGTTATGTAAACATTTTTAAGACTATATCATATTTCAGACACAAGATTTCTTTATTATATTTCTTTATTTGCATGACACACATATTCCTTTTAAATTACAAAAATTGACAATCTAATGAATAATAAAAAAACACAAGAATACTGATGAAATATTCCAATATTAGAGGAGCTCAGAAATGCACATGGAAATTGAAATTCAAGCAGCTTGTACACCTTTAAAAGCTGTGTGGTTTTAGACGTAATGAAGGGAGCTTTTGGGAACTAGGATCCACTAAATCAGTCTAGGGAAATGGATTGGAAAAATATCCTCCTAAAGCTTATTGTCCTTAGTAGTCTCGGGGCGTTTGCCTTGACCATTTCGGTTCGTTTAGTGATGTGCAGCTGCCCATTTATGTTTGTTTAGTGATGTGCAGCTGCCCATTTATGTTTGTTTAGTGATGTGCAGCTGCCCATTTCGGTTCGTTTAGTGATGTACAGCTGCCCATTTATGTTTGTTTAGTGA
Source organism: Pollimyrus isidori (assembly GCA_019775955.2). NCBI lineage: Eukaryota > Metazoa > Chordata > Actinopteri > Osteoglossiformes > Mormyridae > Pollimyrus > Pollimyrus isidori. The sequence goes on from JABFDZ020000002.1 coordinate 7,391,463, forward strand.
TGTGCAGCTGCCCATTTGTTTGTTTAGTGATGTGCAGCTGCCCATTTATGTTTGTTTAGTGATGTGCAGCTGCCCATTTATGTTTGTTTAGTGATGTG
>JABFDZ020000002.1:7422051-7438339 GCA_019775955.2 Pollimyrus isidori
ATGGATGGAGAGATGGATGGATGGATGGATGGAGAGATGGATGGATGGATGGATGGATGGAGAGATGGATGGATGGATGGATGGAGAGATGGATGGATGGATGGATGGATGGAGAGATGGATGGATGGAGAGATGGATGGATGGAATCCCTAAGATGACGACCTTTAAACATTTGGCCCCAACCCATGCTATCGAATTTTAGACACATACATAACTAACACATGCTGATTTCTTTTTTGTGTTTATTCACTTCTGCTACACGTTCTTTTACACATACAGTATTAGTTCATCACTGGCTTCACACAGTCCTGCAAACAAAATATGCTATTTATATCTCTGAGTGGATTTATGAAGCATTCTTAGGGGTTGAACGGTTCCCGTGACCTTTCAGTTGTTAGGAGAAGTTAAAAGTTTGGAGAAAGGCACAGAAACAGAATTCTTGGAGAGATGGCAGAGACGCTTAGGCTGCCAAATACATCATTCAGGATGTAGATGGCAGGCAGTCAAGGCTTTGAAGTCTTCTGTGTTGCGGGAACCTTGTCAGGCCACTGTTAACTTATCCCGGATGGCCTGTCCTCCACCACTAAGTGGGATGTTCCCTGTCTGGCTCATATTTCCTTCTGAACCTTTCTTTCTCTTCTGAGTGTCCTTGTTGCTCAATGGGATCGGTTCGGCTGGGGGCCAAGGGAAGCAGACTTCGGTCTGGATAGGATCAGCTCAGATTGTGTTTTAGATTGAATTATGTTGGAGGGTAGGTTTCAAGTATAATGCACTCCTGTTTTATCTGGAGGTGAAGGCATTTTTATGTTGCTCCGGTGAATTATGTTGACTGAGGGAAACAAGAAACAAGAAAGACAAAAAAATGCAGGTGAAACAATTACCCTGATAATAATTTCGAGATTGTTTGTGTCTCATTCTAGTTTGTTTTGCATCATTTCCCATTTATTTTCTTTTGTCAGTAAATAAGACTTTAACCCAGATAAACATTTTTAAGTAAAAGTTTTTCCTTCAGTGTGGTTGTTTTCCACTGACAGTAATATTGTTGTGTAAAATGTTTGGGGGATGTTTACGCGCAAGAAATCTGCAAGTCTGGGCAAAGCAGTGAAAATAAGCCGAAGCCTGAATGGAGGAGGTAAAGATGCAGTTTTATTTGATCCTTTGCTTGCTTGTTTTATGTGGCAGTGCTCATAAAGTTACACATGTTCACTTTTGAAGTACTTTTCAATAAAATCGTTTTGCCAGACTGAATGTAACGTGACAGTATAATGTAGAAATTCCAGTCAAATGTGATCCAGAATGAATATTTCTGCGTAGAAATATGCAACTTGTATGCTTGCTCAGAAAACATTTTTGCTGATATAGAAGTGCAGGATTAACATCAAGCAAAATGGCAGAAGAGCACAGAAGAGACGCGGTGAAGTTAGCGAGCCTCGAGCGCAGAGAGAGCCTGCTGCCGGTATCCCACATGCGCTTCACTATAGAGTAGCGCTGACCATGAAATTCGAGAATGCAGAATTTCAGGCGGGACCTGCCTCTTAGGATGCGACCTTGCCAAGCCAAGCTAGGCCGTGCACCCAGGAACAGATGGGAGTAGGAATGAGCAAACTCTGCTGTGTTTGTGCCCTGTAGGTCCTTCTAGGACAGGGTTCTTCAAATCCGGACCTCGATTCCAAATCCAGGCCGTGTTTTCAGTTCTCCCAGGTAGGTAGTTTAATAATTACTGATTCTGATTGGTCAGAGGCTTCACACCTGGCTCACAGGTAAAGGAAGGCTGGAAAACCAGCAGTGCTCGGACCTTGAGGACCGTGATTTGAATAATATGGTTCTAGGACATGATAGGGGAAGGCCGCCGACGTATGAAGGTTCTGAGGAGGATGGAAGGCTTGGTCTGACCCTGAGCTCGGGGAGATGCTGCTCGCCTCGCTTTCCCAACTCAGTTCTCCACTAATTTAAATTTCAGACTGCAGGCTGCAATTTGTGGCTAGTAGGGGCCACAGGATGGGAACGATGCAGGAATTAACTCTGCAATTAAGTCACGATTCTTCTTCTACTATAAAAAGCGGTATTTTTATTGCAGTTTCCATGTGGATGGGATCTTTGAGCTTTCTTAAATTAAGTCTCCTCGCTCCACCTGTAGACACTTTAGTCACTGATATCAACAGGGTAGTTTATCAAGTATTAATTCATGCGTTTATTACATAAAAGCTCCTTGATGTACTTGATACATTTCACTTGGCTCCCAGTTAGCTGCCCCTGCAGATATGCTGAGTCATGTTTTCCGGTGAACGTGCTCTGTAATCCGACAGATGATGTAGTTCGTGATTATCATCCCGTACCATTTTATTTTTTGGGAGGTATTTCAGACTTTAATTGTGTTTGTTTTCGAACGATGACAGAGGAAATGTCAAAATGAAATGACTGTCAAGAAGAAGGGCACCAGATTAGAACAAAATGCTGCCTTATGTTCACTTTAAAGAGAAAATCCCTAAGCCTCTCCTAAAAACTGTTTAGCGGTGACCTTAGTGTTTAACTTTATCAAAATTACTGCATGATTATTTAGATTATATGAAATCTTGCCCTAGTCTGATACACATACACCCGTGTGTATTTATATTTATGGGGGGACCATACATTGATTTCTATGGGGAAAAACCTTATCCCAACAATAACAGCCTTAACCTTAACCGTAAGTAACCATGCAAAATACAAGAGTTCTTGAATTTTTAGTTTTTCAGTTTTTAGAAAACTGTTTTCCTTTATGGGGATCACAGAGCTGGTTGTGGGGACATCTGGTCCCCATAGAGTAAGGAATATCTGGACCACACACACACATACACAATTCCTCTGAGTAGATGCTTCTTTCTTCTAACTGCTTTGGTAATATATACTGATTAACTATAGTTTAGTAGAAATATACAAGCACATATTCCCCCTGGATTTTCTAATGGGGTATGTAACAGAAGGTGACCTGTACGCAGAGCAGGTACTTATAATGTACAGGTAAGTGAAGGTGACCTGTCAGTAGAGCAGGTATTTATGAAGTAAGAGAAGGTGACCTGTAAGCAGAGCAGGTGTTTAGAATTTAGAATGTGGTAACCAGTGTTAATACACAGGGGGCAGCTAATTCAGAGCCCGGGGAGCAGTGCTTGGGGGTGGTTCCTTGCTCAGGGTACCTCAGTGGTGTCTTGCTGGATGGGGATTTGAACCAGCAATCTTTCAGTGCAGAGCAGGTATTTATGATGTAAGAGAAGGTGACCTGTTAGCAGAGCTTGTATTTAGAATGTAAAAGAAGGAGAGTAAGTATTAAGGCAGTGATATGGACAACATATTTCAGAGAAAAGTAGTTACAGAAAAAAGTTAATTCAGGAGTCATACCTTTCACTGTATATTACGTACTTTGTGTTTTCAACATTTATGCTAAAAAAGAATATTAAATGTTTGCTTGAATGGAAGGACATTGATTCACAAAATAGTAGTTTCATGTTATTTATATCATGGTTTCTCTAATTGCACTCTTTAAACTAACATCTCATTTATGCCCCAGATTCAGCTTTCAAGAACCTTTTTACGCTAAAATAGTCAAATATCTATAGGAGAGGTTTTATTGAACATGCCTTTGGGTTTAGCATACAAACATTTTTTAGCTATCTCTTAAACCGATGAAAACTGGCTTGTTGCTAGGCAATAACATTTTTTTACCAAAACACAGAGTATTAAAAAGGACAGTGAAACCAGACAGTTAAGATTTTTGTAGATGCATGAAGTAAATACTCTGTCTGTGGGACCGGCAAAGCCAAAAGGGGATACCCATCGCTCTCTTGAGTGTGATCTATGTCAGCTCAGGGGCCCAAGGAAGCAGGCAATGAGTGTAAATTAGCTCCATATGTGTCCTGCACCCCTTTGATCGGGCCACGTGATAGGCAGAGTGATGTACAGTATACAAAACAAGCGGAGGAATGTTCCATGTGTATTTTAATTAAGTGGCCAATATCAGTCATGAAGCGTTTTGTTCATGGCGGGGTTCCACGCAAGCTACAATGTAATACATCAATTAAACACCGGATAAGACTAAGATAAATGATAAAGACTTAATGCAACTGTTGAACTCTAAAGAAATGTTCAAGTGAGGATTTTACAGCAGCCACAAAACTAAAGATATATTTAGTCGTCTCGACTTGTCATTAGTTCCACTGGTGCTATTTTTTATTTTTAAGTTATTATTTTTGTCTTGTCTCATTTGGATGATCTGTTTAGGGGCCATCAGCCAGGGACAGACATCTGGCCCCATTGCACGTATAAAGATCCAGATTCTTTACAGCGTTGTTTTATTTTCTCGTTACTTGTTTTTTTGCCAACAACGAACCCAACAGGCCAAGCCTAATGGTTTATAACTCAGTTAATGTCATTGACGTTGTACACTAGGTCCGACCCTTATGAGTCTGGATGAGCACAAATGGTTACTTTTTCTTACAGTGGGAAAGAAAAAGTGTGGCCTGGAATACCAGTTACTCTGTCACAGCCTGACACAAAGTCCTACTCAGGATGAATGGTGTGCTACTCAAGGAGAACTCAACAAGAACAACGCCTTGAAAACACTCGACATTCTTCGAAAATATAATTATTACAATATGTCGAAGATGAGATCATGAAGAATTGAGTGACTGTTTCTGCCTTACATATTATCGCATTATTCTGAGGGGAAAAAAAGCATGTGAGAGCCAAGCTCAGGTTAGTTTAATTTAGCTCAACCATAGTTTCGGGAAATGTCTGCTACATACGATATAAGTGTTGCTGTCAGTTTGTTTGTGAAAAATGTCCAGTCGTATTGTGTTCAAGGCAGAGAGGATAATTAGCACTCATATCACTAGAATCATTCAGATGACAGTTTTTGGTAAATGCCTTTAATGTACATAAATAGACAATGTGACCAGAAAGGGTTTATGTCAGATAGCAGACACTGGTTATATTTCAGTTCAGATTAAATTTAAATCCATAAAGATCACAGATCATAGTGGTACCTCGGTTCTCAAACTTAATCCGTTCTGGACTTCGAATCCTAAAAAATTCAAGTTCTGATCAAATATTTCCCATAATAAATAATGGAAAATCAATTAATTGGTTCCCGGCCAATTACACATAAATATGTTTTTTTTTTAGCATTTAAACACAAAATGAACAGAATAAAACAAGAAGAGCATTTTTTTCTCAATGGCTTCCAAAATGATAAAGATCTTATCCCAACACTACCCCTGTCCTGCCCCGATTGTCCGCTCCTTTCGTGTGCCACGGCCCCTCGTTAACCTCGTGTGGGATCCCCATGTGATCAGCTGTTTCTGGTTGTTGTCATTAGTCCTCTGTATTAAGTCCGCTTTTCAGTTTGTTTCCTCAGTCCGGTCATTGGGTTTGTTCTTCTTGCTTACAGTGCTGGCTTAAAGCAACATATTCTGATCCCGATGTAATGCATTACGGTTAGATGCGTTGCTACCTTTCACCCAACTGCACAAACTGGAACTGCCTTGGTGATGAAACGTCTTTGCTCTTATTTGCTGAAGAGTTTAGTGACACGTATGACGTCTGTTTCCCAGGCAGTTCCGATGCGTAATCTGCTATTTCTCTGGAATATCACGCAAAGCAGTGAGAACTGGTTTTCAGTTTATTTACCTGGTAAGTTTAAATAAATTACATAAATGCTCCTATAGTACAAGTAAATTAGTGGTTTATTTATTGTTAGTTACTGTAACGTTGTGCTGCTTTATTTTGTTAATCATCCAATCTGTGTAGAAGGCATTCAAGTAAGAATTGCATTGTAGTATGACTCATTTCCTGGCGCATACAACTTATATTAGGTCAGCGCTCACGGTTTGACTTCTGATATTCATATTGAGTTCTAGGTCAAACTGGTTTGTTTGACTTTCAAGAAATTTGAGTTCTAGTGAGTTCGAGAACCGAGGTACCACTGTATATCTATACATCTACACAATGAATAATACAGTTATTTGGTATATATACAGATATTATATAATAAATATTTTATGTTTGTACAGTAGCTGTGTATGAGAATATTTTTGCAATGCAAATATATAAAAACCATAATTTAGTTTTTTGTGTATATAATACATTTGCTGTACAGCTACAGTGCAGTGATGTTTATTTGGATTGGCGTTTAAAATTTGTTATTATCTGTTAGCAGGAGTTGGAAAAATAATTCTTTATTGGATCCCTATGGTCTCCAGTGACCTTTAACCCTTAGTTAATTGGCACACATAAACCTGCCTCGAAGTATACTAAACACCGTCTCTCACAGTGCTCTAACTACTTGATAACTTAAATGGTCTAGTGGTTGAAAATTACGGAAGCGTATAAATCAGCTCTGAGACAGGCAGCTAGTAAGTCTTTAATGGCAGGTTGCTGGTATTCTCTTATTGGTGTACTAACCCTGATTGCCTGATTCTGTTTAGAAGAACAGGTGAACAATATCAACAGATAATGCCTGTTATGAAAAAGCCTTGATATCTGCTAAAATTAAAATGCAAGAAAATAACCATTAATGTGGGATTAATGAAGCAGTAGGATTTAATACTTATCGTCTGTACTTGTATTTGGCCACCTACTTTGATATAGTAGTATTTACTTACTACAGGAGTGAGTAAATAATTGTTGAAGTCTTTAAATCACATAATAAAGCTACTACCTGCTTCCTCTTAAAAAATTAAAGGTTCGAACGGGAATAGGGCCAGGAGCAATATAATGTAGCGTAATGGGAATGAGTTCTGGTCTTAATTAAAGGAAAACAGCAGAACAAACTACAAACAAAGAGCGAATGGAAATGAAACCACGAAAAAGTGATTTCCAGATGTAGGCCTTGATTATTATGGCAAAAAATATTCTGCAATCAAACTAATGCCTTTCCTTTCACCCTTTTGAATCCTTTGATGAAATATTATAATTACTATTTATAATCATAGATACTCTATAACAGACAATATGCAGAAGAACAATATAGAATAGAATAGAATAGAATAGTCTTTATTGTCATTGCAGAGTATAGAGTATTACCTGCATTATAGGACATTGGCTACATAAGCACCCCTCTTCCTGCATGCATTATGGTTTATAATGAATCATGCACACAACAGCACCATTGTGAGACTATGGCAAAGAAAATAATTATGCAGGTTTTGGGGTCCAGAAATGTCTTTTATTATGTATTGTAATTCTTCCACAGATATATGCACTGTTAATTTAGTTTATGAAGAGTGGCATATTAACAGTCACAGAAATTAATAGCATTGTTAATTTGTTACTTTATGAGCAATAACAATAACAGTTGCAGACATTGCAATGTACCTGCCGCTTATTTTAGTAGCGTACAGTAAACAATTTTTCTACTGTTGTTTACTGTTTGACTGTTTTTACCTAGCATGTGTTCATAGTTTTATGTTATGTGAAATACAGTCATTTCAATTCTTTACAGTCATTAAATAAAATACTCCTTGATTTGGCACTTTGATTTGATTTGGTAAATCTTTCAATGATAATATCATAAATAAAATTCAAGCTGTGTCAGTTGTTTGATATAAGATACATTTCTTGGGAGATTAGGCATAACACTGGTATACAGTGATTTTGGTACCAACAATGTCTGAACGGTTATATATTAAGTTTATGGTGCTGATTAGGAATATGACTTCGGTTTTGTCGGATTGGCTCTAGTTTCTGAGATATGTAATAGTTAATTAATAACCGCAAAACGTTTGAAAATCATTAAAAATTCCAAGAATATTTGAATTTTAGTTACAACTAACAGTCTAACATTAGCAAAAAAAGAAATTAAAAATATCTAACAGTAAACGGAAAAAGTTCTGTATAACTTGATTAATTCAACATTAATTACTTATTAATTATTTATGTCAATGCCTCGAAAAACCCTGTTTATGCGATTTCCTTTTACGTGTCATCAGGACCATCATGTCGGAGACTCCAACAGTAGTGTGTCATCATGTGTAGGTCCTATCCGCCTTGATATCTCTCCTCCATCACCTTCATATCCTGGTGGAACCTCTCGCCTTGTTCCTCGCTGAACTCTCCAAGGTTATCTGGAACGGCTATGGAGATGGTGCATCTTTCATATTTACTCCCAAATTTCTGAAGTTAGCAAGCATATCTTGCACCAATTCTTCGTAATTGTCTGCTCTCTGATTACCCAAGTAGTTCCAGGCAAAACTATTCCAGGCCGAAGCCTGTCGTTCATGCATCAGGTAAAGCTGGAATCGTTCATGAGTTTACGAATCTGAGGACCATCAAAGATTCCAGCTTTTAGTTTTTCCAAGCTCAGTCCAGGGATTAATCTACAAATGTACTTGAAGGAATTACCCGTTTCGTCCAAAGCCCAAACAAATTGCTTCATCAATCCTAGCTTAATATGAAGCGGTGGGAGAATGATTTTGTTCTTGTCCACCAGTGGCTCGTTGATATTTCATTACCTAAGACACCGTAGAGTCAAAAGACAGACTAAAAGCTATTGCAATTGTAATCACACACGAGTCGCACTGGGGTAATGCATTATTTTCATGGATGTCCATTACCTCAAAAACTAGAACCAATTCAGCAAAAGTAATGAGATTTTTAAATTCAGCACCCTCAAAATACCCCAAATCTATTCAATAAACCTTGGTACCTGAAAATAAAATTGTATACCTGTGTAATTATTGAAATGTGAAATGTACATAAATATTTAATTTCATTCAACTATACATGTTGTAGCCACTCTAACTGTTTATGCAAGACAATGATTGTCACTGATATGATAACTGAGTGTCACTGGGGCTTTCATTGAGTTTGGACTGATGATAATCATATGTTCACCATGTGCACAAAACAGATTGTAGTGATTTTGAAGATACAGATTTCAGGTTTCATGTTGAATTTAGCAAGAAAACTTACCAGAATAGACTTTTAATCTAGGCCAACATTTGTCATATTTACTGTGAAACTGTGATAAACTCTAAATCAAGAGTTATTAAATTGTTTTCAAGATCCCTTAAAAAAGATCAAGTCTTATAAATTGTGCAATGCTTTTAGTATTAAGGCATGAGGGTAAGTACACAAAGGCAGGCCAAGAAATGTAGAGGAACGTTAATTACAAAAACACGGACATTACAAAGCTATTCTCAAATACACAAGTACAATAAACTGACAATGCTTGTGTATGTCTGGACCGCGGAGTTGTGTTTGCAAAGGAAAGTGCAGTCAAGCCAGCCTCTAACTAATGATTTCCCAAAGCCTGTTTACATTCCCTACAAAGAAAGAACAGCAGAGTGAGAGAATACTACACAAGAAAAACGAAAAGTAAAAAAATAATGTAGTAATCAACAATCTGCTAACAGTCAGTAAATGTAATATATATATACACAGTATCTTAACCAAATACAGTCATTTCATATATTTCAATTACTGTATTTGGTTAAGATTATCCTGTACTTTCTGTAGCCTGCACTGAGTAAATAGTTATGGAAAGTGGAATTGGTTATTTATTGAAGGATCGTTAACATATTTTGTTTAGAAATGATGATTGGAGGAATTGAAAACATGGGACAATCAGTAATGTGTCAAGTGTTACTGCAGCTCTGCTCTGCAAAATGTTTTTTTTTTGGGAAAAATTGTGACATATGTATATCTAGTGTAGACTTGTGGCATACGTATATCTAACGTAGACTTGTGGCATACGTATATCTAACGTAGACTTGTGGCATACGTATATCTAACGTAGACTTGTGGCATACGTATATCTAACGTAGACTTGCATTTATTTATTTAGCAGATACTCTTATACAAAGTGACATATAATATCGGGGTCAGCCGGTGCCTGTGGCAGTTAGAGTTAAGCACCTCGCTCAAGGGCCCAATGACCCAAAAGCCCAAAGGCCAAACACCAGATTTCAACCAGTGAGTTTCTGACAGTGAAAAAATGTCACTTTTGCGTGTTGTAGTATTTCTCGATATTCCCCTGACGTCTGAGAGTGGAGGTCATGGTGGTCTGAGTATAGACCTCTTGTCAAATGAATAGTCCTTTTCAAGATTTCTGTGTTTGCGGGGAAAATCTGGGCAAAATATTTATCCTTATAAAAAGACTGTCAAGTTGTCCGCTCCCTGATTTGACTAGATGTATTTTAAAGAATCAAACAATGGCAGAGTTTCTGACCATCTGGAAACACTCTGATGTGGCCTGCCTGCCGCTTTTTGTAGCTCGCTGTTCCATTTACTCTTATCAGCTGCTTTCTCAAAGCATTCAGTGTTTCACATAGGTCACCCGTGAGTTGCATTTGTTAGGCTTTAACTGCAAAGGTCATCACTCTCTGAGCCTCTTGAAGAGCTAGCATGATTTACGTGTTTATTTGATGCGTTTAGCTATGGCAGGACCCGCAGTGCAATTTACCTACTCTTACGTCTGAACATGTAAAACAGATTAGGTACGTCACTTAGGTAAGTTAAGTGAGCCTCAATGTCTTTGATCATGTTAAAATATGATGTCACTGAGCGTCTCGGAGGCAAAGACAAATAAACAGACCACTAACTTTTACAACTGGATGAACTTTGGCATTGGGTGAATAAGATTTAACGGGTTTTCCCATCCATGCTCTGTTCTGCTGCTGGCATAGCTGATACACTGCAACTTTAAGGATGAATGAGCAACGTGTTCTTTACACGTAACAATTCCCTGTTATCCTGCATATTATTTTATCATTTTTAATTTAGACAGTTAGCAGAACATAGATGCCATAAAGCGCATTGTGTCAGCACAAAATCGGCAATGATTCTTTGCACCTTGTGTGACCTATTATGTGGATTTCATAGTTTAGAGGGTCTGCATCTGAGTTTTCTATTGCCTTGTCTCTGTACATTTCATCCAGTGAGAATGTTTGTAAAAATGCAATGAAACAAATAAGCATAAATGATGTACACAGCAGGAAGGCGGTCTAAACGGGGCCTTCCAGCATTTTTACCATTGTCTGACCCCAGGACGTTTGCCTGATACATACAGAATACACACGGACATAAATGTATTTATTAAGTGCCTTTCACATTTAAAAAAAACCACACGGTGCTGTACAAAGCTATAATGCAGAAAGACAAAAACACGGAACAACAATGTAAAATACCCAAGAGGGAAACAGAGGACGGTACATAGCAAAACGCGATTTCACAGAATCACGTCTTCCCAATGGCCTGAGAACAGGTACATCTTAGGCTGCCTTTTAAATCTTTCAACAGAACCTGCAACAAGCAATGAAGGAGGGAGATCATTCCACACCTTGGGGCGACAGCTTCAAACGCCCGATCACCTCGCCTTGTAAGTCCTGTCCAAGGAACAGTACAGAGTGCTTGATCGGCGGGCCTTAGAACACAGGCGGGTGAATCGGAACGTGCCAGATCCGTCACCGACGTCAACCGCTTCCGCAGAGACAAAAGCAGCTTCTTTCTATTTTGACCAAAAAAAATGCTGCATACTATAATAAGTATTTTCAAGTGTCCCTGTGACTTACCTGGTGAAATGAAATCATCTCCGTAGCTTGTTTGCTGTTTAGGGTCCTTGGGAAGGTGGTCATTTGCCTCAGGTCCTTGGGTTTGGGGCAAGTGGAAGCACAGCAAATTATCCTGAGGAATTTGTTATCTTGCGAGTGTATTGCTGGGCGCTACTGCCATCTCTCCCAGCAATCATTAAGTGCACTTGTTCCCTTCAGATTACCGCCTATCCCATTCTTGCCGTATGATTAAGTCTGCGTTTGGGTATGTGCGTGTCTGCCGAGTGGTAATATATACCGACATGTACAGAGCTGCTGCATTTCTAAAGATCCTAACTAACAGCGTTTACCTCCCCGAAAATCGTGCCCGTCACAGTAAGACTAGTGTGAAATTCTTTGTTCATGTTCTGCTGTTATCGAGTATTCAGTTACATTAAAGCAAGTGGTTAAAAGCATGTTTTTTCGAGTTCCTCCAATGATGTTGACCATTATTGCATGTAAATCGGTCCTCCTCAAATGTTTCCCCAATTCATCATTCAATACTGTGCCACAAGACATGAAGTTGTTAGGTTATATCTTACTCACCGGCAGACATCTTTTCTCTTCTCTTGTTAGTTCTACCATGTCTGAAAACCTGGACCCCAAATCCTGCAGGCAAGGCTGTTAGAAAGAGAAGGAACGCAGATGCTCACATTTACTGCTGTCATTCAGATGGTTGTCTGCTCTGCTCCCAAAGCCAGGATATGGGGGATAAAAGATTAGGAAAACAGTGTGTGGGCTATTGTATGGTTTCAGCTGAGCCTTGCTGTTTCACAGAAATAGTCATGACTTCAGAGCATAGTTTCACCGTCAGGCTTGATCATTCTGCGGCCTGTTTGCCCTGCAGGAATGTCAAGAGTGTGTGAGGATCTGTAGGCTAAAAGGATCCGGGCCACATGGCTAATAAAACAGAGTTAGAAGGGAAGAGGAAGATATGAGGAAAGGAGGATAAGTAATTTAAAATATCTGACATCAGTATGTGCAGTGACCTTGCGCCTTGCATGAGGAAAGGGGTCGCAGCGCAAGAACTAGTCCCAGCATGTTGTTGTGTCGAGCAGCAGTTCCCGGAATACTCAACTGGATTATGAGTATGAACTTCCTGCATTTCATCATGGCGGATGAGTTCTGAAGGGATGAGAAGGCAGGCTGCACAGCTATTGCGCGGATCATGTGGGACGTTAACTTTATTTCTCTATCTCGGTTGCCCTTGTGCGCATCGGCAGATGCGGACGCAGCAGCCCTTGAAGGCTCATGGGCTCATGGGCTTCCTTCCCCGTCTGTTCCACATCTTCTCCCCCCTTCACCGTGAAGGCATTTCCTGCAGCGTGGAGAGGGGAACATTCCGTGAAAATCAAAGGCCGCTCTCGAGCGAGACTTTCAGATGTTTAATTCGAATCGCGAATGGCGAATAATTAACGCCGTATTCATGTTTAGTCATTACGATCTTCCAACTTTTCAACCAGGTTCACTGCAGACATTCTTTTTTTTTTCTTTTGGCCCTCCACCACCCCCCCTCTGCGGAGGACTACTTTATCTTTTATTTACTAATTTTTATATATATTTTTAAATTATCCTTATCTATTTATTGATTTATTTTCCTCATCAGAAGGAGAAGGAGAGAGAGAAGGAGAAAGGGAAGAGAGAAGAGAAAAGAAAGAGGAGAGAAAAAAAAAAGAAAAGGGAAAAAGGGAGAAAGGAGAAGGAGGATTGAGGGGGTGGTAGAGAAAAGAAAATAAAGAAATAATACTAATAATAAGACATTCTTGCTGGTAGATAACCTGGCTGGCCGCCAGGTGAGGGCTGGGCAAACGTGAGTTATTCCTGCGCCCGGGTTCGAAGCGAAACAGCGAGCTTGCCAGTGCAAATACATGGAGAGCGGAAGCAGGCTGGTCGGGAGGGCAGGGCGGCTGAGGGACGTTACGGACGGGGGTAGCTGATGTAATGGGACTCTCCGCGAGAGAGCAAAGGCCCGCCCTCCAGACATCTGGGTGATCGCACGTCTGCGGTCTCTCCTCCGCGCAGGAGAGCAGCACCGAGGGCCAGGGCTGTTCATCGCACGCACCTGAGTCACACTGACACGTAGCATGTGATCGATTCGACAGAGCTTGAACTCTGGTGGGAAATTCCCTCTATAGACATGGTCTTCGTCAGATGTTTCTGCCATTGCTGTGATGTTTCCTGGACGGCCAACTACTGTGATCCCCCCCCCATTCTCAGGAGGCAGCTGCATGATTAAATGTAACGTATACCATGGGTTAGGGAAGGTCAATGGAAACGTAAGGAACTGCAGTACATATAACCCCTCATAGGTATAGAACACACCACCTGTGTTACAGTTTGACACAGAATGTACCGGTGCCAAAGTACAAGGCCAGAGTAACATTCGTCTGATCTACAAAAGTATCTGTATCATGAATATTTAGAGAACGGGGAGCTAGTTTAGCTCATCCACTTTGTGCTCCATTATATTGCTCTGGTCCCATAAATCAATCTGTGTAGGTATCTGTGTAGGTAATGTCTTACAGTATTAGCTGCATGACTAAAGACAGACACCTTGACTGAACATGTCCCACACTGTCCTACAGTATACAATAATTCAGAAAGTCTTTCCGCTTTTTCGTTCTTGAAGCCTGTCATTTTGAAGTTTGTTCTGAGCATTCCTCTGCTTCCTGGGGGCACTTTTCACCTTTAAGTGTTCCTCAGCCTCCCATTGGTCCTGCAGTGCTTGACACCATCCTGTCGGTTGTTCCGATTCGCCACAATCTGATCCAGGCTTACCCGGAGCGAGTCCCTTCCCTCCCTGTCACTGTCTAACTCTTGTCACAGCACTGATGATAATTCCTTCTCCTATCACATTGTATTAGAAAAACACCAACAGACTCAGAAATCGCGAAATGCGTCAAACTTCTTATTTAGATATTTATTTATTTCCCACCATGAGCCCTGGTGGGGAAGCTGCAGGCTTTGGGTTTTTGCGAAATGCCCCTCCCTTTCCAAGAAAGGCAGACCCAGCAGACCTGCTGGAACTGTGACATTCAAGCCAGACTAATGTGAACCATTTGTTGACATGGCTGGAACCAGACGGCGGGTACCCACCTTTTCCTCAATGTCATCCTGTGCTGGGTAGTAAGGCATGCGAGGGGGTTGTTTGGTTCTGGAACAGATTACTGATGGTAATCTGTGTTGAGACAATACCATCAGCCTTCTGCATATAATGTCACATGTAATGTTCGTGTGTAAAATTTCTGAACGTTTGCGGAGCTTTTTTTAAACAGATGTGTCTGAATTCTTTACTTTTTCTTAGATTCTGAACTAACAAATTGGAAGTAATCCAACAAAGTACGCCCCTAATAGACGAATCATGGAGCAGCTTCAAAGGGATCATTTATATCAAGCAATTACTATATTCGTTACTATATCTGTTAATTCTGTAAACCTTTGTGAAGTGCTGAAGGAACAAGTAATGAATAATAAATCCTGATCTTATGTTTGTTCATCATCAATGAAGCTTATCCGTTATCTCAAGTAGCTGCTATATTTGTTCATGATTTGTACTTGAGTAATAAATGAGTTACTACTAAGTTACTAAGGAACCGCATTCTAAAGTGTGTCCGATTATTTTATTCTTCCGAGCTTTAAGGTTCTGCTCTGGCCTGTGTAGCCCTGCTGGTTTTGCAATGCAGTGAAATTTGGAGAGGGCCCATGAAACTGAATAGTTTCAGTCATCCATTCAGTTACTGGGTTTTCTTTGAAGACTGAGACAGTGTAACATCTTGGACTCGGTCCTTAAAGCGGTGAGTCATCTTTGCATATCCTGTAGCTGCTTGCAGTTAGCAAAAGCCTTCACAGTCTTGCAGTACCGCAGATCTGCCGGTGTTATGCACTGACTTCAGTGGCAAGCGCTCCTTTGCAGTTCTGAAATGCCATTTGGTCCAACATATTTAAGACGCAGCAACACTTCCAACCCTGTTTAGTGGAATGTTATCTTTTCATTTGTTGGCACCTTTTATTTCTCACAGAAGTATTTTGGTGTTTTCAGTTCTGGAACACAGCACTAAAATAGCCTGACCTCTAAGATGGCCTTGCATAAAATGAATTTTGGATGCTACAAAAGTCTATTTTCCACTGAAAATGTATGTGAGTATTTTGTATCTTTCTCCAAATTCGAAGTAAACTTCTAATTAACTTACCAAAATCCCCTGAGAGAAGAAAAAATCACTGATAATAGAATTTCACAAAGGAAGAGATTTTCTTTCAGTTTGTTGCTTTCACGAAGGCAATTGTCTGCATAGAAAAGAGAAAAGGTTAATTTGAAGAATAAAAACCTAGATGAAACCCAGATTGTGGGCATATATTAGAGCTGATTCAATGCTTAATTGCTACCAGGGCAAAAAAAGAAAAGGAAAAAATATGATACTAACCAGAAAACAGAGCGGCTTTATTCAGAAAGGGAAGGAATTATAATTGACTCTCGGTGATCAGTTGATAGGGCTCAGTTCAGATTGTCGTCTTTATTAAGAGGCTTTAAAGGCCTGGATGAGTCTCATTTTCATGGTTGAAATAAAATGGAGGAAACTGCATATTGGAATAATTTTTGTGGCCAGACTGTTTACAGGAGAAAAGGCTGTTGTTTTTTATGGTAACACTTAGGTTGAGGGGGCACAAATAATGTGTAGTACACCCTTACTTAATGTATTAATTAATCAGAAATTAAGTGTTAGTTACAT
>JABFDZ020000002.1:7459831-7470098 GCA_019775955.2 Pollimyrus isidori
CACACACACACGCACACACACACATAAATACACACACACTCACACATACATACACACACACACAAACACACACATAAATACACACACACACGCACACACACTCACACATACATACACACGCACACACACGTACACACACGCGTACACACACACACGTACACACACACACTAAACTCACTGACGCACACACACACACACACACACACACGTACACACACACACACACACCAAACTCACTGAGGTCAAGCACATTGATATGCAATCGATATAATACTGTTATAGCGGATTTAAGTTCAGAATTACCTTATTTAAATGAATCAGCAGACCAAAATGCATTTATTGAAAACAGCAATACAATTTATAAAGTTTATATTTCTTGAACATTAGGGAAATGATGAATCATGTAGGCTATGGCATTTGTAAGCGTGTAAGAACCTTGGTGTGTGACTCCCTTGGTAATACTCCCCACCTGCTGGTCATTTCGTTTCCTGCTGAATCTGCGCCTTTATACCTGTTGATCTCTCTCCTATTTGCAGATCTCAGCCGGAGTGCCAGCTTATCAGAAAAGGAACTGAAAGAGGCTCGAGACAGAAGTCAGATCATCGCCACTCAGCTGACGGTTCCGTCGAACGCCAGCTCCCGGGGGGTGCAGCTCTTTAACAAGCGAAGGGCGCGTGTGAACGCCTTTACTCTGGTCAGCTTCGGCCAGGGTGTTGGACAGGAGGCTCCTGGTCATGACAAGAACTGTTCTCCTAAGAGCACCCTGACATGGGAAGACAAACTCTCTGAAAGCAAGGGGAAAGACTTTAACAGCAGAAGCAGTGATTCCCAACTCTCCAGATCTTCTAGCGAACTAACGCAGAAGGATAGCAGAAGCGTGGTGGATCAAGGTGAGCCTGTTCCAACGATGGATAATTCTGCCCTTCAAGAGGAAGACAGGCGTTTTCTTCCCGTGAAAGAGAATGACGCGGAATTTTTGAGCGATACCGCAGAAAAAGTCCATGAAGAATTAGCTTACAGTAACGGCAGTAACAGATCTGTCCAGTCCAGCATGGGCGTGGGTGAGGTGGGGGTCACCAGTCCGGGGACTGACTCCTTCACCTTACCAGGAGAAATACCTAATGGGCGTCACAGCGATCAGAACGCTTTAAACGGCTCCCCATCCCCGATGAAGCAAGCTACAGTCATCACTAACCGGACAGCGCGTCCGTTTGGCTCACCCAGTGTTCTGAGGTCCCCAGAGACTCAGAGTCCAGTGATGGTCCCTCCCCAACATGCTACCCCAACCTTTAACAAGCCTCTCCCACAAGCCTCCTGCCCCCAGCCCCCTGCCCTTCCACCTTCTCCGCTTTCACCTCCTGCATATTCTGCCCCACCCGAATTCTTCAGTCCCCCTCCAGTGTCTCGTATCGTCTCGCCCCCGCCGTGCCCGGCCCGATACGTGCCAGCGGTCACTCCCAGACCACACTACAGCCCTCATCTCGTCAGTGAGAGAAAGCAGCAGGTGCCCATTAGGACGGGCATCCTGGAGGAGGGCACGGCACGTAGGGCCACCCGCAAGGCCATGTTCACATTTCAAGAGAAGCCAAAACTCGATCCGAACCCCGAGCTCCTGTCCCTGGTCCAAGGAGTCGATGAGAAGAAGAAGTCAAGGTCCCAGTTTGACCACATGCAGGAAGAGGAGCTGCTGGAACTCGGAGCTGAGGCTTCGAATTTTCTTGCTAAACACACGCCCTGCGTTGAGGAGGCGAAGGTACCTGAGTGGTCCTCGTGCTTGAGGAGATCTGAGACGAGGGTCAGGCCTGTTCCCAAGACAGAGCAGGGACTGGCTGATGCATCAGGGAAGGGGGCCCTGCTGTTTGCGAGACGTCAGTCCAGAATGGAAAAGTATGTGGTGGGATGCCCATCGGGGATGGGGGGGTATGTCAGATCTCCCTCCCCCACTGCCTCCTTGCCTCCATCTTGGACCTTCCCATCCAGCATGCCAGGCCGAGTTAAGGCTATGGCCAGTTCTAATAAAATCAGCATACAGCCGCCAAAGACTGTCAAAACTGCACCTGTTGTCGTTGCAAAACCAAGCCCAGCAGCGGAGTCCCCAGTCTTGGGGAATGGATGTACCACGACAGAGATGAAGCTCTACAAGCATCAGCCCTATCAGCTGGACTCTTCTCTGTTCATCCTGAACCCAACCAAAGACCCCATGAGCTCTTTACCAAAAGCAGCACCACCTCCCAAGCCCCTGGTCTCAGAGAAAGCCTATATGCGGCAAACCACAAATGCCCCGCCCATCTCTCCCCATTTAAGTTCTCCAGTTCCTTTCAGGTCACCAAAGAGCCCTTCTGCTCACCTTCCTCAAAGCCGCTTTAATGGAATGGGATCTGCAGATGTCAGACCGAGTTATGACGCTTCTCCCAGACCAGAAGTAGGACACCAAAGAGCCTCTCCTATCTCACCTTTATCTCCTCAGCATGTGGCATCACAGCGGCCTGGTATCCAGGCACCAACGCCTACGTTCTCTGCCAGGAGAGCAGGAATTGAACCTCAGGTGTGGAAGCCATCATTTTTCTTTTAATTAATTCAACTCGAAGACTTGAAGAATAATTGATACACGCACCAAAAATCGCCTTATGTAGCTCAGACTTGATTGTCACTTCTTACTGCATCGTCACTTTGTTTGACTTTACGATATGTACCACGAAACAGTCAGTCTACTTGGCTGATTTGTTAATGTAACATTTAATGTCTGTTTTCCTGAAGGCATAAAGCAGGTCATTTTTAGCGCCAAGGAAAACACGTCGCTCTGATAACATTTCGGAATGTTATGTCGCCGATATCCTCATCGTTTGAGAACGGTTACTGTAACTCTTTTCTCTTTGAAGTGGAGTGTTTGATAGATTAATCAGCATGGAAGCCATGTGAAGCACTTTAGGTAGAACTGACCCCAAAGCCTCAAGATCCGGCAGACAGTAGAGCACATGTGCCACTGATTGTAATCTGTGAAATGACTCCAAGGCCATTTCATTGCTTGCAGAACCCACCAGAACACACCCTGGAAATTATTGATTAGTCTGAAAAATAATTCCAGGTTTAGCACGAGAAGTTTGGAGGAAAGAATCTCCCAGGCACTTGTTTGAAATCTGTTTGTGCTGGCAAGCAGTCAGAGGCATCTACAGCATCTTTGTTTTATAGACGCATGATTTAAAGCTGAATTTGGGCAATGTGGAGAGCAGAACTGGGGAATTCCCTTTGATGGTCTTTGTTTTATTTCCAGGGGATTAGTCAGATACACGCCCCGAGTTTATAACTGCAGCTGCACCGTGGTTTGACCTTAGCCATTGCAGAAGTGTATGTCTTTCAGTTATAGATGTTGTGTATTTGTTTACTGAAAATATTTTGGTGCGTTAGTAGTATTTGTATAGAAAACTTCAAGTGCCTACAACATATTTACTAAAATACAAGCCATGGTTAATGTAACTGAACTGAAAAAGTCCAGTTTATTTATACGTGTAAAATATATGCAGTGTTTTTCGTGTTTAATTTTACTTCTAATGCAGAATTCTTGTGTTTATTTTTATGACATTTCTATTCACTTTTGAATTGTTTCATTCTTTAAAATGATTTCCTCCTCTGTCCTTTTCCCTTTATTAAAGCTCTGTCCTAATACCCTCTTTGACTTCACACTCTTTATTTATAACTAACACGCCGCCCACTTCTTTATGTTCACACTGAACATCTATTTTCTTCTTGCTTCTGTAATTCTATACTATATATTTTTTTCTGCAATCTTCTGCATATCATTATCTATGCTATGGAGCAGGAAAACAGAATCTTATCAGCAAACGCATAAGAAATGAGGCATTTCTAAAAAAAGGCTTGGTTTATACTGGCCTGCAGAGTTTAGGCTTTTTAATGTCATAACTTTAAGACGTAATTCAAGCCAGATGCTTTGGTTACTTTTACAGTTTGGTTTAACATTCTTTCCCCTTTAGACTTTGTCTTCTTAAAAAGACTCTGTCCTGCCATGGTGGTAAAAATCCACCTCGGGCAATGGCTTGTCTTTTCCACATGTTGCCAGAATTTCCAGACAGTAATATATTAGATATTTTGTGCTGCATAGGTATTTGTGAGGTATTTTTACACTGAAAAGTTTTCACGGAGACTTATGCAGTATTCACATAGAAGTAGAATATACAGAGCATCTAATGGCGCAAATGAACATCGGCACTAAAAATAGTTGGTTTTAAATTATTACTTACTTTGGTTTTGGTTTTAAAGCTGGGATGAAGCTGGTTTTAACTGACTATTTATGCACGGCGAGCCAAGCTCGGAAGCGATTACCGCTTGAACAGATAGTGGTGAGGGACTGAGACAGGAATGCACTGGTCTTTATTTTGGAAAGTTTTGATGAGCCATGAAATTCCAGCTTCTCTAAGCAATAGATGTGTTTTGGCTCTGGGTACCTCAGTTGCTGCAGACAGCAGCATACTGACTGAGCAAACCTGTCCACACAACTGTGTTACTGGAAACAAGTGTATCTGTACGATACGGAATGTTTTAAAACATCATTTGCTTCGTTCTTTGTAGACTAAATGGGTGATAAATGTCATTGGAAACACAAACAACATGTTTAAGGAAAACCAGACCTACGGGTCAATCCCCCATTGACCGAAAAGTAACCGATCTTGATGCATTCCAAGTGCACGGTCTGTGATGAATATGTCAGGATGTGTCCAACTGAAGCCTGGCTATTTAGACACAGGGTATGACAAAAGGACAACGTTATCTCACCTGTCAAAGCCCAACGTGATACGAATTACTGTGGCTGACTGGAAGGTCTTGATGAAGAGTGGGGTGATAATTTAGGTACAAAACATGGCATGTAGAGGATGCAAATAGGGAAATATTAGAGTATTAAGTAGCCCGCGTCACAGATCAAATGGCAGGAGGGAGGGACTGCTGTAGTCGTGGCTATGGGTTATTAACAAAAACTTCCTGCTTTGGCCCTGCAGCCAGCCAATCGCGTCACTCTCTCCGCTTATGCACTCTGCTTCTATATTAACCCCTATGACACAGTCATCATAATCAATAAGAGACGTGCCTTACGCAGTCACAAAGGAGAACGCGTGTGAGATATCACGTAAGTATATGAATATGAACCACAGAAAGGAAGCGTAGACTTACTCCAGTGAACTTCAGTTTAGGACAAACAAAGAAACCTCACGATGCAGTGATCTAAGCATTTTACTGTGCCTTGTCTTCCCGCATACAGACTGCATGTGATCATTACACACTCCACTTCCTGTGGGCAGACAAGGACAAAATAGTCTTGAAAAGCATATTGAGGCAAACTGCTTTTCTTCATACAAGCCTTTTTGTGTTGTCATTCACGTCCATTTTACTCTGTCCTGGGATTCAGTTAATGAATGATTCACGAAAATGGGACTTTTGGACAGACTCCGCCGGGTTCTTACAGAACGCTTCATGCATGCAGTAAAGCCCCCTTGTCTCCCCATGCAGACCAGAGCGGAGGGCCTGCCCACGCCGGGCACTCCCACCGCTCCTCTCCGGTCCTGGCGGTCCGGCAGCCCAGATGGCCTCGCCAGCGGGGTGAAGGCCCAGCCTGCCTCAGGCCCCCAGCCTGCCTCGGGCCCCCAGGCCCCCTCGCCGCTGCCTCCGTCGTGGGACGAAAGGTGCCAGTCGCCCAGCGTCAGCCAGGATGACAAGGCCAACCGACGGCTGCTAGCCAAGAACATAATCAACGCTGCCAAACGCAAGAACAGCCCCTCCCCAGGGGCCCTGGGGGGTCGGGGGATGTCCGTGTCCCCTGGCTTCCTGCCCCCCCATGGTCAGCGGCCTTTCAGCCCCTTCCAATCCCGCTCACCCACCTTCATCAGCCCGCCGCCGACCCCCACCCGCTCCATGCACTCCCCCGTCTGCCTCTATACCACGCGCTCTCTCACTGACTCTGATGCCTCAGTAGACTCTGAGGACATGGGCCTCAGGTCAGCCGGGGTCCGCAGCTACAACACGTGCCCCCGTGGTTGGGGTGGAAGCTTGAGGCTCAAGAGAGGAAATTTCCCGGCTGACCTCTAGTAAGCAGGTCTGCGTACGGCGGGATTGACGAGGTCATGCTGCCCCATTTGGTGCAAAAGATGGAAACGGGAGCCCGAGATAAATGTCTTTACTTTTAACTGCAGCTTTTGTCTTACCAAATTGTTTCTTATCGAGTTTTAATTTTTGCTAGTTTTGCGATTTGCGTGCAAATTTGAAGAAGTTTTTTCGTGTGGATAGACGCCGTATTCGTGATTTTGACACAACTGACAGGACAGACGTTTAGTGAAACGTCATTGGATACGTCTGAGGTTTGGACAGTGTGATGTGGTGGTTACAGATAACTGGGATGAAGACAGGGCTTCAGAATTCGCCCACATTCTCTCTTGATAATAGTCGGAGAAGATGAAGATGG
Source organism: Pollimyrus isidori (assembly GCA_019775955.2). Classification (NCBI taxonomy): domain Eukaryota; kingdom Metazoa; phylum Chordata; class Actinopteri; order Osteoglossiformes; family Mormyridae; genus Pollimyrus; species Pollimyrus isidori. The sequence goes on from JABFDZ020000002.1 coordinate 7,466,298, forward strand.
TGTGAAGAATATTTTCATTCTCTGTCATTGTATTTGCTTTGTGTACCAAACTAAACTTTAGAGCAAAGAGGAAGGTTCTTATGCAGTAATCTTTTAACGAATTCTACTACAGTGCAATAATCCATGTATCTCTTTTTTTTCCCTATGTAATCTGTAACATAATGTTTTTTGGTTGTTAATAGAATGTTAAGTATCATATAAAGTCACTGAAACGTACAGACAGAAGAGGGAGAGCTGAACTCACACAATATTCAAAATGTGTCGGCGATAAGGATAAAATTTGTGTGCATCGTTTTCGAGCTAAGAAGGTTTTCAGAAACAAAATTTGAGATTCTAGTTGAATTTCAGTAGGAAGTGGTTACTAGTGTGTTATCAACATCCAGTGTCATTGAAACGTTCCTGTTTTCTAGAAGCTAATTTAATTGAAGTCCAGGCTTGTATCGATGGCTTCTTCATTCATTTTAAGGATTTTGATGATGGTCAGATGCTGGACGCCTTTGGGAAGTAGGACGTAGTGTCAGTCGAGGAGGAAGTGTTCTCCAGAGAGGTTCTGGATTTTTTTGCTGGTCTATAATGGAGGTTCAAAGGGAAGTTTCCAGGAAATATTCTGACATTGACACGTTTCACTGAAGAGTATCATTAAGTACATTTTACATAGTGATTTGTTGTTAATCATTACACTTCATTTTGGTAATGGCATTTGGATCATTTTTGCTTGCTTTTGGCCTAATCGTGCAAAGCAGGTGTTATTCTGAAGACATGCTGTATGACAGGGTTATTCAACTCACGGTCCTCGAGGTCCGAGCCCTGCTGGTTTTCCAGCCTTCCTGTACCTGTCAGTCAGGTGTGAAGCCTCTGACCAATCAGAATCAGTAATTATTAAACTAACTACCTGGGAGAACTGAAAACACGGCCTGGATTTGGAATCGAGGTCCAGAGTTGAAGAGCCCTGCTGTATGACAATGTACAATATCTGGGCTTATCCTGTTCTGGACACTGAGTATGCATCACCATGTAAACTACGAGTATAATACAACCACTTTACCACAATCAGATGCTCCACAGGCCTATAGCCAAGCCCACCAGTGTCCGAATTACATTTCACCCCTCTCTGCACACAGAGGCTTATACTGTCAGCAAAAAGTACCAGTTTGTACCCTCGAGGGTTGCTGGGGTTATATCTGACAGTTGTACTCTCGCTGTCGGTTAATGTACCTTCAGGTCAAATTCAAGGTGCAGAAATTGATATTTTTGTACCACTGGGGGTGCATTAATGTTGCCTGAACAAATCTATAGCAATGGCTGTACCCTTTTTTCTGACAGTCTAGAGGAAGTCCTTGCATCATAACGGGGCTGAGCTTAGGCATAAAGCGAAGGATTATTCAGTGTTTCTGCCCACTCGGAGTAATGGGCTGAATAACGTCTTATTGTCATGCATGGGCCTTCAGCTGGTCTCCTCGAACCCGGTCGGTATATTTCATGTCTTGCAAAAGCCGCTCGTGATACAGTGTGATTGAAAGTTTAACCAAAATCACATTCCCATCCCTAATGCTCTGCTCTTTAAATAAATAAAATATATGAGTTACCAGCTGGTGCTGTTCGGTAAATGATGTTTTTTTTTCTTTTCCCTCCTCTTCCTAAATCAGTAGAAGTATGTTTCCAGAAACAAACCACATATTTTTCGCTACTATAAATAATGTAAACAGACTGCAAGTAGGGATTTAATTGGCAGCTGCATGGCGATCTTGCCCATTTGATGTGAGTTGAGTTTCCCTTGAAATAAGCTCTTTTCGCTGGCTCGGCAGTGAAAGCGGGGCCCTTTTGTCTTAGACAGTGCATAGACTGCCATCTACTGGCCACTGATATATATATATATATATATTTTCTTTAGTTTCGCTAGTGGTGACGGCAACAGTAGTAGTAGCATAGCAGTGATTTTAAGTTAAATATGTGTCACTGTTAAGGGTTTGAAGTTTGAAGATGCAAAGGATCACATGACATCTAGCCAGAGGGGGCATGGCATTCCTTCATTGAAACTTTTTTTTTGAGATTTTAAACTGTTGGGTGCAGTTAGGATTCACTTAGTAATACAATAAAAGCAGCAACTATATACATAGAGCCCCATGTCCCTTATTTAGGGATGGAGTGCGAATATCTTGTGTACTGCCTTTGTTAACATACAGTATATACGTTTCCCAGATAATAAAATACATTGGGTATTAAGAATAACTACGGCAGTGCTTATGGTGCCTTTTGCAGTGAATCTGTCTACAAGCGCCCACCTACTTAAACTATTTAATGTAAAACAGAATTATAATTATCTACACACAGGCGGCATGTAAAAGATGGAATGACTAATGGTGTCATTGTGGAAAATACTATGCAGTTCTACGGTAGCGCAATGCTACAGTAGTGCAGTTCTACGGTAGCGCAATGCTACAGTAGTGCAGTTCTACGGTAGCGCAATGCCACAGTAGTGCAGTTCTACGGTAGTGCAATGCTACAGTAGTGCAGTTCTACGGTAGTGCAATGGAGTCTCCTTTGGCTACTCCTGTTTTCCCCCAACTCCAGTCCAAAAACATGCTGAGGTTAATTGGCATGTGCGTCAATGGTGCTTGTGAGCCTTGGTATGAGTTGGGGCCCCATCCTGGGTGATTCCTTGCCTTGTACCTATTGTTTCTCAGATATGCCCTGAACCCCTCACAACCCTACACAGAACAAGAGAGAAAACAGACAACAATGGAAAATGTACACCTTTACATTGTTGTAATACACTGATTTATACAGAAGGGGGCAGTGTTTCAATGCAATTGTTTTTTTTCTTTCTTTTAATCACTGGAGTTCCAGTCCCGCAACACAAACCAGGATATCCAGTTACAATATGGATGGATGAATGAAGTTGCAATGCACAATTGTACAATATGGGAATATAAACAGCATCACTTTAGCTGCCTGTCTGTGCAAACACAGGGATGACATGCACACTCACAGCCAGGGAGCTGCTGCACACTCACAGCCAGGGAGCTGCTGCACACTCACAGCCAGGACGCTGCTGCACACTCACAGCCAGGATGCTGCTGCACACTCACAGCCAGGATTCTGCTGCACACTCACAGCCAGGGAGCTGCTGCACACTCACAGCCAGAACGCTGCTGCACACTCACAGCCAGAACGCTGCTGCACACTCACAGCCAGAACGCTGCTGCACACTCACAGCAAGGACGCTGCTGCGCACTCACAGCCAGGGAGCTGCTGCACACTCACAGCCAGAACGCTGCTGCACACTCACAGGCGGGGAGCTGCTGCACACTCACAGGCGGGGAGCTGCTGCACACTCACAGCCAGAACGCTGCTGCACACTCACAGCCGGGGAGCTTCTGCACACTCACAGCCGGGGAGCTGCTGCACACTCACAGCCAGAACACTGCTGCACACTCACAGCCAGGGAGCTGCTGCACACTCACAGCAAGGACGCTGCTGCACACTCACAGGCAGGGAACTGCTGCGCACTCACAGCCGGGGAGCTGCTGCGCACTCACAGCCGGGGAGCTGCTGCGCACTCACAGCCGGGGAGCTGCTGCGCACTCACAGCCAGGACGCTGCTGCACACTCACAGCCGGGGAGCTGCTGCACACTCACAGCCGGGGAGCTGCTGCACACTCACAGCCGGGATGCTGCTGCACACTCACAGCCGGGGAGCTGCTGCACACTCACAGCCAGGATGCTGCTGCACACTCACAGCCAGGGAGCTGCTGCACACTCACAGCCAGAACGCTGCTGCACACTCACAGCCAGAACGCT
>JABFDZ020000002.1:7489711-7501561 GCA_019775955.2 Pollimyrus isidori
GCACGGGCCTGTTATTCCTGTGTTACCCTATAGACAAGCAGGGGCCTGTTATTCCTGTGTTACCCTATAGACAAGCAGGGGCCTGTTATTCCTGTGTTACCCTATAGACAAGCATGGGCCTGTTATTCCTGTGTTACCCTACAGACAAGCATAGGCCTGTTATTCCTGTGTTACCCTACAGACAAGCATAGGCCTGTTATTTCTGTGTTACCCTATAGACAAGCACAGGCTTGTTAACCTGGATCTGTGTGGGTTTTCCTAACATGACTCTGCATGCCTGTCACATAATTACGACTGTGGTTCTTTATATTATCAAACCGTAAATGTGATTTTTAACATCAAATGAGAATGACGGGCTCGTGTTTTGTGGGGACGTCCTGGATTGTTATTGCTGAGTGAGTGGGGGCCGACTCCCTGCTTATTAATCCATACCTAGAACTTTTAGTTCAGCCTCGAGCAGGTGTTTTTTTTTTCTCCTTTTAATTACAAGGATGTAGTTGTTTGCTGGGGAAAGATCGCTTGTGGGGTGTTACGCCGCTTGGGGGGGGCGGGGTTTAAAATCCGCTCCCACGCCCTTCCGCTGAACCGGCCGTGGAGAAACTGGGATTTCAATGGTAAAGGTCCTCTCTGTTGTTTCTTATCTGAGGCTTTGCTTGGTGTGATTCCACGCAAACAAAAGGGGCTTCCCGAGGGAGGGGTGTGTGAGCGGAGCCCCCCCCCCCACTCCAGCACTGCCGTTGGGGTCGGCCTCCTTATTGAGCCGCCACCTCCACGGTGTCAGCTGTGGCCATAATAAAGCCAACCCCCGCGATGGCTGTTCTCCAGTGTGGCCTTTCTTCCTTTCGTGTCCATAACAGCAGCCCCCAGGCTCCGGGTGGGAGGACATTTTGTATTTAAAGAGATAGCGAACCAATTACAGGGGATGCTGTTTCTTCATTTTTATTTTAAGAGGAACAGTATTGCAGACTGCATCCCAGAATCCACTTTAATAACCTCTGTGTGTATATCTGTCTCTCGCCTATTCATTATTATTTTTTCCTTTTACAGGAACTTGACCAGCAGAGATATATTTATACCAAGGGCTGTGTGGGTCAGTTTGAGAAGTGGCTGCAGGACAATCTGATCGTCGTGGCAGGCATTTTCGTTGGCATTGCACTACTACAGGTGAGGCTCTGCGGCCGACCGCCATCTGGATTCAGCCTCTGTTAAGTTGTCTATTCCTTGTTCCTTCTTCTGACGAGACTCATAATTGTTTTCCATGGCGAAGGCTGCCATCTACTGGTTCGCAACTGTATTTTAATCTCGGATTACTTTTTGTGAATGTGATTTAAAGAGGAGAAATCATTCTTTTGGAAATGTATTCGATTTATTAAATACGTGTGAGGGAAGAGCATTGGTTCTTCACGGAAGTATGATTGGTGCGAACAGAAATGGATTCGGATCTCTGATGCCTGGAGGTCTTGTGTGTTTCTCTGTAGATATTTGGAATCTGCTTGGCTCAGAACCTGGTCAGTGACATCAGAGCGGTAAAAGCTAACTGGTGACCGTTGAGCCACCAGAGAGAGCTGACCGCACACCCAGCCCGGCCCCCATCAGGTGACACAAACCCGGACTGAAGCATGGAACGGCACCAGCTCGTCGGTCTTAGACTGCGGGAGCGTTTATTGATGTACCCGTCCCCCTCCCCCCAGACTGATGTTTGCTGATCGTAGAGGTCGTTTACTTCTGCGTTGGTTTTCCTTCTCTCTTCCGGTGCTCTAAATGATTTAGTGCCGGCGTTGCAGAGCCCCCGCCCTGGGAGAAGCTCCTACCACGGTAATGGGAGGTTCTGCTGAGCTGGGGAGTGGACCTGGTGTTTTTTGGTGTCCTGTGATGTCCTTTAATATCTTATAAAGAGTTGAGCATCAGCACACAACGGCTTTGGAGGTGAAGCCACCGTCTACGGACTGGACCATCGCGCCATGTCATCAGGTCCAACTTTCTATAGTCACCCCTCACCAATATCTGTTCAGTTTTTTTTTTTTAAATATATATATATTTTTTTTATTTGGACCGAACCCCATGTCTGTCAGCTCTCACGAAGATTAAAAAGCTCAGATAAGCTGCATTTTTCCTGATTGGACCTTGGCCCGAATAACCCTTACAGATATGAACCCACGGACCAGACGGCGGGTGGAGTGCTCAGAATTTCAGGCGTCTCTCCTATAACCGTGAATAGCGGCGGATCTTAATGCTGCTGGGAGATGGTCTGTAGCGGAATAAACCTTCGGTCGCGGAATGGAAGTGGACTTCAAGATAGATATTAATTTGTATTTTTATTACTTTTTTTTTTTTTGGTCGAAGACTAAAACTAGTAATTACTGTTTATCCCATTTTTAAGGAGATGCAGCACTTTGAAAGGGTCTCGCTGTCCGTGACGCCCTCTGAACGGGAACTGCAGTGACGGGCTGTAATTCCGGGCAGTAATGGCTGCCTGGACGCGGCCCGCTTTCTGCAAGCACAAGTGGCCTGTATCCGCTCCAGCCTTCGGAGCCCACTGACAAGCCAGGCGCCGATCGACGTGCCATCGCTGCTCAGAAAGATCACACTCTGGCCGCCCCTTTTTTTAATTTTTAATGGAATCTCTGCTCTCGTTTAAGGCTTCGGCGAACGGAAGTTAACCGAGTCGCTAGAGCCACTGGCCCCTTTTTAACGAATGTAACAGGATGTCTATGCTTGTGCTTCCCGTTAAACGCCTCCTTTCACACTACATGCAGGATTGGGGTAATGAGGCCTCATCCTCCTAACCTCCTAGAGTTTTATCCAATAGTTCATAACGTGAGGTTTTGCCATAGGACCAGTAACCATGGCAACATTTCGCCTGTCACAGTTAGCAGTCTATGTTCAGTCCTCGTGTTACTTCATATGCAGTTTACCGGCTTGCTGGGACCCTGCAATCTCTGAGTGGCGTCCCCATTTAAGAGGATAGCCCAGTACCTTGAAGCCAATAACTCCTCCCCCTTTGGTAAAGTGGTTTATATTAAATTTGTAAATGAGAATTGGGGGGTGGAGGGGTAGAATGGATCCTGATGGTAACTTTCCAACCGTGGATGGAATTTGGGCTTAATTGTTGTAGCATTAACACTTATGCAAAGACACTGACGGTCTGGAGCCCATTTGCAATTCCTGTCTGGATTTCATTTTTACTTTTGTGAGAGAGACCCCATGGCAGCAGTCTGTGTATATAATTGTGACGGAGCTCCTGTTAGACATGAGAGTAATTTAAAATTCTTTTCATTCTGTAATCTTGTGTTTTGTTTACACGACTGGCGGAGGTGCCCTTGAATCAGCCCCTCGTCCCGTTTGAGAGGCTCCACCGACCCCCCCCCCCGTCTATCTTTTGGTTTCCTCACAAGACGTTGCACATTCCGCAGGGAGAGAGCTGAAAGCGGGCGGACGGCTTGCCCGTTCTTGTCTGCTGTGAATGTATAATGATGTACCATAACTATGCTTCCCTGTTTTCATACACATTCCACAAAATAAAAATACCCTCTCAGCACAGGGACCCCTTGACCTAGGCAATAGAAATGTGGTCGTTTGCCTGCTTTCCTTAGAATTTGCTGGGTTTTACGCCCACGGTAGTCTCATGTGACCGTAGAATTGGCACCAGTGCCGTTTCGTCAACTTAACAAATTTATTTTTGTATAGCGCATTCACAACGTTGCATCGTCCCGAAGTGCTTTACAGCGTCCCACCCCCCAAACCCCCCAGTGAGTAAGCCATAGGCGACATAAGCAAACCTTGTCACCCCCCCTCTTCGCTGGTCGCCATCTTTGAAACCTACGAAAATGTTGCCATGTAGTTAAAATGTACTGACTGCTTTGCAGTGATGCTGATGGGTAATGTCTCTCCGCCCCCCCCATTGGTGGAATATTCTGTCAGTGTTTTTTGTCTATTTTTTCTTTTTACCGTTCAATATCTTGAGCTGGGGGTACAATAACAAGCTAATTTGGGAGGTATCCCCTGTTTTAATAATTTTCACCCCTTAGGATATTGATGACAATACAATTCTTTCCTCTACTTGTCAGTAAAAATACACTTTTAAACACCCACAGAAAACTTAAAATGGAATTTAAGCCCATATGCTTTTTTTTATTCCACATAGCAGAAAATTAAGAGGAGAACAGATGGAAAAATGTACATTGCTGAAGACGCATTTTTTCTACCTCATTTTCAAAAACGTCGAGAGGCAGGTCTGCATCGTTTCTGTTGACTTTCACACTTCATTGCTTGTTATTAATATTCCAGAGTGGCACCAGTTTTAGTGCCTCTGGTGGAGTCGGCGTCCCGGCATATGTGTCCTGTCAGGGTCTTCATTCTGCTATGCAAATTGAAGTTTCAGACACACAACAAAATGGGAATTAAATATTTATCTCACCAAACAACAAATAGTGGGGACCATCTATTTTTCTTATGTCCGGGTCTATTACTGCAGCAGAGAACCAATCCTTGGCTCATAGTTGAAGTTGAGGTCATTTCCCGGTAAGAACCGAATGGTAAAGCGCGTCCAACTGCTCTCCTGGCGCCTTGAGAATCGCGTCGCCCAAACACAAGGCTTCACGCCGACAACTCCTGTTGTATTTATATGAACTTAAGTATATGTTGGAGGCCATGTACTCAAAGGCTGCTGTAGCCCTCCGACATTCCATTAATTCTGCGGAGAACCTTACGACTGTAAGCTCTTAGTATCTTAAGAAACACTACAGATTGATTGTTGAGTTTTTCCACTCTCCCCTTCATCTGTGTCGGCAAGGAAGGCACTTATGGTTATACGCGGCCATTTACGTTCTCAAGTAATTTGTAAATCTGTGTTTTCTTTTACAGCTGAATTGGTCTCTCACGTCAACTTGACGGTTCAGTACCCTGTTCTTTTCTAAACCTCAGACACAAATAATTACACGTTAGCACTGCAAATTTGCTTCTCCGAGTCGTTATATAATTACATACATGTGTTTTAGTGTGGGATAGTTATCACCAAAAATAGCAGCTCTTACACCTCTTTTACTTTCTTACTAATCCACATTTAAAATTCTTTGTGACTTGTATTTACAAGTTTTCAAAAAGCATTTCTCCCCCGTTCATGGTGGGTGGTACCCCAGCAAATTCTGTACATTTTTATCTTTTAGGTGATTTGTATATATATTTTTTAATCAGGACAACAGAATACACAGAAATATTAGTTTTAGAAATGAACTGCCATTCTATTAGTCTGCATTGTTTCCTTTATTTTAAACGGCTTCTTTGAAAGGTTAGAATTGTGTAGAAGCGATGAAATTGGTTTGATTGTTGCATATGGTCTGTTACACTGTATATTGTCTTACAAATATGCTTTTTCATAAATAAAATGATTTATGACAAGAGTGTGACTTCAGCTTTTCCCATTGGTCATCGTAAGTTTTAGGGTGGGAGGGTGGTTTTTACATCTGTTAAATGGGATGTTTTTTTCTGTTATCCATCTCAGCCACCAGGGGGCACCGTTCACAATTACATGGCTTTTATTGATGCTGCTGCTTCACCGGAGAACTGACTAGTGGGTGCTGCTGCTTCACCGGAGAACTGACTAGTGGGTGCTGCTGTCTAACAGACCAAAGGAGATTGTTTCTCTGGGTTGATGGCGCGTGCCTGACTGGCAGGTTCTTTAGCATGTATGCCAGACATGTTGGAGACAAGGGGCTCGGAGTGGACGAACATTTTTCTTATTAATATCATGTTTTTTAGTAAATTCCGTGCACGCTACTAAGGGTGTACACCAGCCTCATGCTTTTTTCGTCACTTGAAATAGGCCCCTGTTCTACCCTCCGATCCTGAACAGGATGTCACACATGCTTAGAAGATGGAGGGCTTCATTAGCGACGGCCCACGGATGTACACAATCGTACCGTAGTCGTGGTGACTAACCAAAGAACGGTTTCCCACGAAATAATGAGAACGTAAAGAAGCTTCCGGGTCGTCGCAGATCTTTGCGCATTTTAGAGGAAATCCTTTCGCAAAATGTTAAGACGAGAGCTGCTGTCCCGAGTTGTTCTTCAAAGATATTTGTGAAAGATTTTGAAAAATAAAACCAGCCGCCTAGAAGGTGGTGAACTGCCAAAAATAAATGACGCGATTGTGTGGCAGTGAGTATGAGTGACAGGTACATTTAGTGGGTGTAAAGTGAGCTAATTTCCCCATTTACATTCCCCCCGCACAGCAGGCCTAATTCAGAATCTGCTTGCATTAATTTTGTTTTACCTATTCTTGATATTGTAAAATCAGCTGGTAACTGGTAAAGGTTTTGAATAATTTCGTGATGCTATTTTTTTTTTTTTTACTGTTCTTAGGTGGGGATATATACGGTTTTCAGGATCTGATATTTGTGCAGATGTACAAGAAACGGAGCTAGAAAAAAGTTTAAGTAGAACATTGTGAGGCCTGTTGCCCATAGCGATCCCAGACCATGTTGTTTAGAGATCTGTACTGCAGTCGGAGAGATTTCGCAGAATGGATGTGGACGCTACCCTGGTTATATTGGACAAATTACATCTTTATGTTAGTGCCGATTAAGCATATCCATAGGGTGTTGTAACCGCATAAGACAGTCAAGGGCTTTTCACTGATGGTTCTCTAAAATTACTCGCTCTGTGAACTTGGTGACGTGTCACTGTGCGCTGAGCAAGTGGAACAAATTATGAGAAATTAACAAAAGAAGCATAGAGGGAATATATTATGGAATGGAAGCAATGCATTGGAGGGGAATTAAGGAACATCCGAGAATGGAATGGAAACGAGCGGCAGAAAAGCAAGAGGTTGGGACACATTAGCGGATAAGGGGGCGCGTTTGTGCTGATGAGCCTGCAACAGTGAGGTACAGGAAGCAGGCGGACGAGGCGCTTCGTGCAGAAAGGACACATCATACAAATCTGAGAATGTTGGAAGGAGGAGGAGGAAAAGTCTCGATTGACCCCTCTGATCTTTAGTGGAAGCCAGGAGCGTGGCGAGTGGCCGGGCTCAGATATTGAGGTCAAAAGAGGCCAACGAAGGAGCAGAAACCAATATCTGAGAATCGCGGTGTGGAAAGCAGAGAAATAACTGTGAAAGGTCAGCATTAGCATTGGGAGATAAGTAACATGAAAGTAAGCCAGAGACAAGGGCCTGAAAGTGGAACTTCTGAGGCGGTCCGGTCGGGAGAGACTCGGCAAGAGCTGCATTTCTCAGGAGGCCTGACATGTGCCGGGGACACAAAGCCTGTGAAGCACCAGAGTCTCCGCTCCAGAGTGGAGTGACCTTCTATATCAAGCTCGGCAGATCAATAAGAATCATGACAGGGGAATGTGGCTGAGTGAAGCTTAGCCTTGTGTCGCCTCTCAGTCTGCGTGACCGGAGACTTGAGTGAAAAGTGCAGGGGAGCCGGGTGAGCGATGGGGATGAACCAGGCAGGGCAGGCAAGAGAGGCTATAAAACTTATCCCCCCCCCCCCCGAGTATCATGGTAGTATTTTTGAAGCAGGGAAGCTGCAGTTAAGGAAATGGACAGAAACAGTTAATACGAGAGATGAGATGCTCAGAATTCTGTGAAGTTGCTCTCTAGCTGTTAAGGTGGCTGCTGTGTGAATTCCACGTGAATGACTTCACTAGACCTGTAGACGTGCTTCACTATTTCCGGCTATTATTCGCTAAAAATTTTGGGAATCGCTTCCCAGGCCTAAATCCGAGTTATCAGCTACTGTCAAAGAGGCTGGTAGCATTGAGATTGACTTGTTCCCCGGAGGGACACTGTGGTAAGCGGTGGGAAACGTGGCTCTGCTGCTCCACTATATAACGAAAGAAAACGTGGCAAAGCGGCGGAGATGTAATAATCCGAAACGGTGATGTTTAATGAGAAGTGGTGAAGTTCTTGCGCGTGATTGCTGCAGTTTTTCAAAACGTGATATACAGATCTGACCTCGAGACCATAGAGTTTAAAATTTGAAATAACAAGGACGAGGGTGGCCAGCAATAAGCAGGTAATTGCACGAAACAGTGAGGAGCCTCTGTTTTTCTATGCTTAGCACATTTACATATTCAGCATGTACTGCTGTACATTAACCTGACTCGAAACCTAGCAACCAGCCAACAGCAATTGCTAAGGGTTTGAGTGGTACAAATGATATACCGCATATAGAATTGCAATGTGTGTCGTGATAAATATTTTAACAGCGTGCCGTCAACCATCTGCTAAACCCGCAACTTAACAGTGGGTGATTATCCATATGATACAATGTTATGACAGCAAGTGGATTTTGGAGGTCTGCAGGAATTGTGTATGATTACTTTTAAGGTTATTAACAGCTATTGACGCATTATGATCGTAGATGGTGACTAGATACTGTAGCTGCATTCATTATACTGCAGACCAAGTCAGAGCACTTTGGGACTCATGTCCAGAAGAGTAAGCAGGTGGTGAAACAGTCAACAGCGGAAGAATGAAAATGCTTGTTTATGTGCATGGAAATTTCTGAGCTGCCACCCTGTGGTAGATAAGCATTTATGAATAATGCAGCGAACAAGATGAGTGTGTTCTGTTTCACGTTTATGCACCGAGGAAGTTTATGGGTACAAAAAATTTGTACAGTCCCACTTTGCCAGTAGAGCGATAATAAATACTGAGAAGTACTGTCTAAATACTGTAGTATATACTGAAGCAGAAGAGTGTCTTGCATTAGATTGTTTGATATGCTCCATGTCCTTCACGAACAATCTTCGGCGGCGTCATTTGACTCAAAGACTCAGACATTTCCTTGTACTTCGGTTAGAGGTTATATTACCATCACAATCAATCTGGCATCAAAGTAACTTTCTTTAAAATGAAATGCGCGTGTTTGCATATGAAAGCCAAAACGGACGTACCTCATCCCCCACTGATGAAATGTAAATGGCGGTACTAGGTACCCCTCTGATTGCTGCCGCGCCTTAGCTTCATGCTGTAATGTCGGAATATAAATTGCTTAGGTCAATAATGGCTGAACCGAAGGACAGCTTTTGATCGGTATGCTAGATGTGTTCCTTATCTTTTGTGTATTTACGTCATCGCTATATTCCCGTAACTCGCTTTGACGTTTTGGTTCATGTGAGCCTTAAACAATGTGACACTTAGGAGTCTCACTTTGAAGATTAAAAGAAGCAGCCTGTATGGCTGTACTTGATGTAATTGACAGCAGCGTGTATTTTAAAGGCCATGTCTTAATACATTAAATAGAAATGTGTCACTATGTAATATATTTACCATCCATCCATCTCCCATAACCCATAATCGAGCTGAGTAACAGTCAGCCGAACATCATTCCTGGAACAAGGTCATCTATCTCTTTACATTACTCACAGAAGGTCTTGGGACACTCGCTTAATTCTATAAACGTGTCGCGAATTTATTCGTTTCACGACACAAGTCCATTGACGAGCAATGTGTAACATATCTGCAAATATCATCCACGCAGACATGTTCTTTTTAAGTGTCAGACTTTTTTTTTGAGTCATTTGGTTCTGTTCTTGCCATTTTGCTGTCAATTGCAGTTGTAGTGATTGGCTGCCAAAGCGATACTAAATGCACATTTGGCGTTTTATGTCATTGCAAAGGTTTTTTTTGTAAATAAATAAAGTAATTGAATCTGCAATATTTTTACTCAAGCAAGGGTACCAAAGCGTCCTATGAGCATTCTGGCTGTCTGGCAGTCATGATTATAAATGTAAAAGAGCACTGAAATATTAGCACCTACTGGTTATCTGTCTGTCTTTCTGACTGTCTGTCTGTCGTCTGTCTGTCGTCTGACTGTCTGTCTATCTGTCTGTCGTCTGTCTGTCTGTCGTCTGTCTATCTATCTGTCTGTCGTCTGTCTGTCGTCTGTCTGTTGTCTGTCTGTCGTCTGTCTGTCTATCTGTCTGTCGTATGTCTGTCGTCTGTCTGTCTGTCTGTCTATCTGTCTGTCGTCTGTCTGTCTGTCTGTCTGTCGTATATCTGTCTGTCTGTCTGTGGTCTGTTCCTTTTTTGTTTGTTTTTTTGCCAGCTGGGTACGGTGTTCTCTGCAGAAAGAAAACATCCTGTACTAACAAACGTGGATGGATTGTATGAATGATGCAGGCATTGATATGTCATAGTTTTGTTTCTCAGTTACGGATGAAGTGCAAGACGCCGTGAATAAATATTTCACATTTTTGTCGTGTGGATTTCCAGATTACCGACTCGCTACTCAGAGCACATGCGGCATATGCGGGTATCTCGCTAATACCTCAGCCAAATGTTCATTTTATGTACAATTCCTTCCAAGTAGAGCGAGAGAGAAAGGTTGTTTTCAAAGGTGTTCATTCAGCTTGCCATGATGTCACATAACTGGAGGGGGGCGCCCTTCACATGACAGAGTTTAGTCATTTTCACGTGGTTGAAAACAACCAAGTAGCATAAAAATGCTGAGTCAAGAAGCGGTGATACAGCGAGAGTGAATGTTTGAGGCTGTCTGTCTCTCTGGGGGGGTTAAATCTTAGACCACACCCAATGAATTTACATTTTTTTTTCTTCTGTGAAGCAGAATAATGTGTAAATTGCATCCTTACCTTATCTCATATTGACAATGTCTCTTTCATCTAACTCATTTCATATAAAATTATTATTATTATTAATAAGCATAGTTACGGTTGTTCCTCTTGTTATATTATTACACCTAATGATACATACATTTACTATTTTTCCAGTCATGGGGGGTCCCCTTCCCAGAGTGCAATGGGTACAGAGCTTCAGACCACCCTGGACATTGATGTCAGTCTATCGCAGCGCACACTCATACTCATACTCATACTCGCACTCATCCTCGCACTCATCCTCGCACTCATCCTCGCACTCATACTCGCACTCATCCTCGCACTCATACTCGCACTCATCCTCGCACTCATCCTCGCACTCATACTCGCTGTCATACTCGCACTCGTACTCACACCGAGGGTAGTGCACAGACACCTATCCAGGCGTCTGGGGCGTGCAGGAGCAGACGGGGAGAACCAGCCGTCACCCACCAGCCCCATGGAGCTCACGCCACCTCGATCCTGGCTTCGCGCTCCGGTCCTCTAGTGCCTGTTTACTGCAAATGAAAAATATCTTATGAAAACAAACAAGGAAAATATGTTGCAATGGTTGTGGTTGTTTTTTTTTTTCTTTTTCAAAGCTCAATATCATAAAAAAAATACTCCAGCTGGTAATTTGAATATATAAATTAGTCTCTCTAGGGCATTTTTAGGGTTATTTAACAATTTTGAGCTTGATTGATAAGCTCTGAACTACATTTACATATATATTAGCCCTACAAGCTATAGAACATCAGCCGCAACGTGAGCAGATGTAGATGAGTAAATCTCTGTGAAATAGAGATTTCCTCACCTAAAGAGAATTACTTAAGCCTAACCCAGTGAGAGCAGGATAAGTGATTGGGAGATTTCCGATTTCATGACCTCTGAAGAGGGATCACAGTTTAGATTGCACATAAGACAGAGTAAACTGGCCACATCCACCATGGAGTGTCCACTTTTCACATTTTTCAAAGGGATTGTGATTGGAATCTTTTCGCATTATTGGTGCAATCTATGAAGGACATTGCATGTGCGATCCGTGTAAAACGCTTCAGTTCAGCCCTGTTAACGCATCTTAGCTGCGACTCTCATCCACGCTACACTGATACCATTGTGGATCAGCAGTGCACGGAATTCAGCAACGAAGAACAACGCTGGATTTGTGGAGTCCAGGGGCCAGTTCCACAAAGCAGGGTTTCTTGCTTAGCTGGATAACTTGTTGGATTTAAGGTAGTCTGGGGTA
>JABFDZ020000002.1:7534515-7545448 GCA_019775955.2 Pollimyrus isidori
AGAGTATTCAGCTGCTGGGTAGAAACAAAATCATGGTCTGGATTTGTAGCTTCTGGACCTGAAATGCCCAGCACTGGAAATGCATGTTCATTTTGATGAGTAGGAGACACGAATTTCATGCCATCTGCACTCTTTGCTGATGTGAATGGAATATAAGCAGCAAAGGGTTCAAATAACACAAATCGACATGATCGCCTGAGTGTTAATTTACTTTATTTACAAGCATTAAATCATCCTGAGCTCTGTATTTTGTTTTGTTTTTGCTTCCCCCCATCATACAAATTTTATCTTGGCGACTCTACAGACGACACAATTTAAAAGTACAATAAATTGAGATGAAAATAAAAGTCCAATTTTATGTGGATAATAAAATAAAGATTGGTAATAGACATTCTGCATGTTAGCCTATGCTTATCACAACGGCTGCAGCTTCAAACGGCTGCAGGGGCGGGGCCCCATCTCACGGCTACAGGGGCGGGGCCCCATCTCACGGCCGCAGGGGCGGGGCCCCATCTCACGGCTGCAGGGGCGGGGCCCCATCTCACGGCTACAGGGGCGGGGCCCCATCTCACGGCTGCAGGGGCGGGGCCCCATCTCACGGCTACAGGGGCGGGGCCCTATTTCACGGCTGCAGGGACGGGGCCCCATCTCACGGGTACAGGGGCGGGGCCCCATCTCACGGCCGCAGGGGCGGGGCCCCATCTCACGGCCGCAGGGGCGGGGCCCCATCTCACGGCCGCAGGGTCGGGGCCCCATCTCACGGCTGCAGGGGCGGGGCCCCATCTCACGGCTACAGGGGCGGGGCCCCATCTCACCGCTACAGGGGCGGGGCCCTATCTCACAGCTACTGTACAGGGGCAGGGCCTCGTAGATCACAGGTACTCCACTGATTGTTAACTGTGAACTGAGGTGTGACATTCCTACCAGTAGGGGTCAGAACTTTATTGTTTTAGTGTGACAAATAAGGAACAAGCTGTTTGAATTGAGATTAATAGGGATATTGCGACAGAATGATTTTAATTGCGAGAGAATTAAAAGTTGGTGTCTTTTCTTAATTGAGAGAATTAAGATTCCTAGTCTACCGGTGTCGTAATTTGTGAACAGAGATGAATGGTATCTTGTATAGATTGGCTGGGTCTCTTTCTTTAGGTAAATACTGTGCTGAAATCCCCTACAAATAAGCCTTCTAAGACTGATTTTTACGTCTACGTTGAGCGCACGCCGTGACCTATGACCTACACCAAATAGTCTATGCTGTGGCAAGCATTTATAATTCTCTGCTGGTGTGTCTCTCTTGCTCAGCAATTACACCGGCAAAACGCCAGGCGATACACAGTTTTGGATGTTGCATTTATTGTCTTCGCAACTTGAAATATATTCATCTGTTGAATCATTCAATTCAAGCAAAAAAAAAACATTTCACAAGGTATCCATTTATCAAGTCTTGCATATATTTGTGTCGCTCCAAACTTCCCGCAGACAAATAGAAAAATGTTGAGCCGCCACAAAACTGATTTTTATGTATCTTCTGAAGTTAGTGTCTGTATTACTTTTTGCTTTTTTTAGTTTTGTGAAGTATGAATAAACTGATTGGAGGTAAGTGAAATTGGCAGCGTCAACATGAGTGCTTTGCAGACCCGTTGCTATGATGCACAGGATGGATTATTTGATGCTAGATATAAACAATGTTTCAGTTTCAATCAGCAACATAAGTACACTTGGGATGTATGCTTTCTCTCTCCCGTAAGAAAATGAATGCTATCAAGCGAACCAATAACAGGGCTTTTGGTCTGCATTGCCGTGATGAGTAGCTACATTTCTGGGTAGGTGCACATTAGGGTACAGCGTAGGGTGTAACCAAAGCCGTACTTATGTATAAATAAGCCTTCAGGCAATGATAGCTTTCCTCACAAAAAAGCAAATTAGTAAATGAAATTGCAACTACAACAACTGCATGCTATAACCTCCTGAGGGCCGAGGAGAAAAGTGTCCTTCAACTTTAGGCTACAGTATTTGTCTTTGGAGGAAATAAGACATCTTACCATTTAGATTTTTTCAAATTAATTTTTATTTTTAATTTCACAGCATGTCTTCTTTAGTGTCAAACAGGAATAAATACACTTCCTTACATTAGTGAAAAGACAGATGTAAAAAGCAAAAATGCCACTACAATGGACATAAATGAATGGGTGGGGACTCAGGAGGAGATGCCTACTGATTAATCATCAGAAATAGTTGATTTTCCAAATAGGAAATCCTGGTTTTTGTTTATTTCAGAAGAACATACCAAGTGCATATTTCACTCAATTGAATGGTCTTCTAACCTCTGTATTTTGAAAGTAACACGGAACTCTGAAACCATCATGGCTGAGCAGGCAGAGACGATCAACCAAGCTGCTGGAGACTGGGACCCAGCAAACATTAGCATCGGCCAAATGCTGGGTGCCCTACTACACATATTCAGACAAGAGGTTTGGATTAGGGACGTGCTATGAGGATATCCAGAGAAAATATAGCATTCAAAGCACAGAGGATGGATGACGGGGCTTTGCCAGACGTTAGGAAGGCTTGAGGAAAGTTACAATGCTTGTAGCCAAGAAAGAGATGTAACAGATGGTCAGTCATTGTCTTAAAACAGATGGCAGAGCATGGAGAGAAGTTTTGAAATTGAGAGATTGAGAAAGGAAATTACAGCTGAAAAGGTAAAAGGTCAGAGGATTCGCTGAGGAGTTAATGAAAGGGAAGAGTGTAAAAGACAGATTGCAAATAAGACATGAAAAGCTGTAAAAACTAATTTCATCGCGGCAACAACTAAAGGACTCTGACAAAACAGCTTCTCCAGCAACAACCTTCTCCAACAACAATGAACAAAGGAGACAAGACTGAATCACTTTACTCCTTCGCACATTTAAAGAGGATTGAGTGGCAACAATGTCACCGTGTACTGACATATGATGACAATGACAGCACTTCACACTCCAACATACCAGCCAACAGCAGACAGGTGAGAAAAGCTTCTTCATCACAGGTGAGATGTACACCTGTGAATGTCAACCACAAATGGACTGAAGTGGAAGTAGTAAGGAGGACTATAGGAGGAGAATGTGGAGAGAAGGTAAGGTAAAAAAAAAATACTTGTGACCAGGGGCGGTAATCAAAGTGTTGTCTTTAAGGAGTATGGAGATAAATGGATGCACATCAAATGGGACTCAATGGACTGTTCGATAACAGATGTCAAGGGCACAACACAGGAACATGCATCACACAATGGGCCCACGTTATGAATGTCTCCACAGCAGAACTGTGTGTCCATGTAAGGGCCGACCAACCAGCCACGCCAATTGGCAAGTGTTTGAAAGAATTGCCTGACATTTCTGAGTCGCCCATGCAGCGCCTTTCCGAGTTCTTGAACGCCAAATAGGATCTACAATATTCCTCCGTTGGATGGTACACTGATTTTAAATGTGAATCTGAGGGACACCAATCAAAATAATCTTACTGACAGTGATGAGACAATACTGGGAGATCCCTACGAAAGGTCAGAGCAGGATGGGATGCTGTGCGGGAAAATCCATATAGGTTCACCGTAAAGTGGGCTAAAATTACCTTTTGCAAGCAGAAAACACTGGAGAGGAATGATTATATGAATATGAGGAATGATTCAGTCAGATTTAGCTGGAACCTGAATGTTGTCACTGACATCTACATGGACACAGGTGTGCCTTTAAAAACTGCTTTTGTCAATGGACTTAAAGGTGAAGTGCCTAAAGCCCTTAAAATCCTGCAGGAAGACTGGGACTGCATTTAATCAGATTGCTGAGTGTCAATTAAAAATTCCAGGGAATGAACCAGAAACACACCCAACATGAATCACGCCTGGGGAAATGCTGGTTTTCTCATTAGCCAGGACACTGGGCGTACGAATGCAAGAAAAAGCTTGGTGATGATAACAGGAGTGTTATGGCCTGGATAAAAGATTTCAACAGCTCATCACAGAGAGAAGACAAACAATCCCTGATGCCTTGGAACCCCAGGGAGACTAGAGCGTCCCTCACTTCAGATCCTGCTAAACTCGGTCCTTCAAAACCCCGATGAACTCTCCGTACATGCAAAAATAAGCAACGATAAAGCCAGTGGAGCTGAATTGAATTGACAAATTGATATCAACAATGCTTGCCAACAAACTAACAATTCCTTTGAGCTGGGATTAACTGAAAACAAATGGGATTGGCGGTATTCTCTATGAACTATACAGGCTAAGTGGGATGGTCTGGTTAATGTTATGTTTAAATGCAACGGAAGGCTAAATGAATACACGTTAGCCGTTACAAGTTAGCCGGTTTGCGTGAAGAATAGGGAATGACTGGTAGAAGTATTTGACGGAGTCCGGGAATAGTGGGTCCACTGCTAATAATAAAACATGGAACATGGTCTTGAGGATAACATAATTCAACAATATATAGGAATTAACATACATAGGACAGACATGCCAACGGGATAGGTCATGTTTGTAGAGCGATGGCTCACTATGCAAACCTATGGACTACCAACGATATCTGTCTCTGTAACTGAGTCTAATCGCAAGTTATCCAAACATGGGAGTCATTAATGACGGTTAACTGACGACCGGACTCAAGCATAAGCAACATACTAATAAGGGTCATTCTCTTCCTGGCACTCTCTCCCTAGTGCGTTAAACAAAATGGTTGTTTTTGTGTCAAATGTCAAAACGGTTCTATTCTTGTGTCAAATTGTATCACAATTATGGAAAATAATGGTTTCCCCTCTAATGGGTTATTATCTACCTTGTGTCCAAGACGGCTTCTGCAGCCCTGTCACTATGAATAGGACAGGTGGGTATAAAAACTGCATGCATGGACGGATGGAATGGAATGCTTGTCCTAATGGCAATTTCACTCAGCCACAGATATAGTGGGTTTGACACAATGCCTAAAAAAGCAACATTGCTAGCTAATAAGGCCACACTGCGAAAGATGAAAGGGGAATTAAAGGCTGTCAGAATAGTTGCTCTGTAGAAGAACAACAGTGGAGTATAAGCTTTCTGCTCACTGCCATCGGATGCTTTCTGTGTGGATTGTGGTCTACAGTCTTTGCAGCATCTTCATAGTGGTCCATGAAGTATCGAATGTGAAACCTGCTTCTTTATTTTTAATTGCCTATATAATTTCTGTCTGGCTCTGTGGGCAGGAACAAAGATGGGGCCTTATGGCTGGAAGGTCGCCCCACTCCCAATCCCGGGGTCGACGGAATGAAGCCACCTGGGGGCCTTTAACCTCAATTACTCCAGGGACTGACAGCTGTGCGATGCTTTGTATGAAAGTGTCTCATAATAAAATGCAAATACCAGAATGCATTTTTTGAATGCATTTTTCTATTATTCTATCATTCTATTATTTGTATTATTTGTACTGATTTTGTTCAAATGCGTAAAAATGAAATTTGCGCATGTTTTCTGTAAAACAATGTAAGTAGTTATGTATAACAGGACTGCATCAACATAATTCTTATAGTCTATTAATTCTATAATGCATATTTACCACGTTCCTTCAATTAAATTCTTTATCATTATACCCCGTAGTTGTTCATTTTTCTTTAAGTCTTTTTTCTAATCTGTATTTCTTTTAAGACGATGAAGGATCAAAGGAAGCGATTTTAGTTATATCACTTTGTAAGACAGAGGTAGCACCTTGCATGGCCTCTCTTAATCAAGCGGCCTGCTGTATGTTCATGCTACGGAAATCCACAAGCGGCGAAGGGCCCAGGAATTTGGGCTGCGTGCACAACAGCATCTACTGCACCTGGGACCACCGTCTGCAGACAAAAGTCTTCCTCCCAGGATCCACTCTGGGTTATTACCGCTGTGGGTGAAGCAGGATAATCTAACGTGCGCTACAGGGAATATTTATATCGCTGGGACCGGCTCCGATGATCCTGCTTTCTGCAGCATCACAGGACATGGCGCCGGATGACTTTTCACATGATGTCTGAGGACATTCTGGAATGAGTCTCCTGCAGGCATCACAAGGCCTTGGCCTACAGGACATACCAGCAGAGACCTCAAAGGAAACTCCCTGTAAAACTCAGAGAACAACAACCGTCCAAGATGCAGCAGACCTGTGTAGGACAACTGGATTCGGGTGCAGGCGTTGAATTCAGATGCAGTGGCCATCATCGCCGGATACTTCTGCATTCAGCGGTTATTGTTAAAAGACATGTTGTTAAATCTGCCTTTTACTGCCTCTTGTCCAGTCATGTGACCCCTCCACCTGCCTACAATCCATACCCGGCCCTGTTATTCTGCTGCGTTTGTTATCTGGATTCCCGGTGACCCGAGAAAATGATCACAGCTGAGCCCTGGCACGACTTGGCATCGTTAGTTAAAAGTAATTAAGTCGTGGGTTAGAGTGGAGGGGCAGTAATGAGTTCCATATTTGGTTATGCAAGTCAAACGGGTCTTTTTTTCCAGTTATGAAGGTGTTTAACTACAGGGGACTCACGGACAAATAATGTTTTATTGTGTTTTAAGACGAAGGGGTCTCTTTGGTTACACAGAAAAGTTGCTTAACGACTTTTTAGACTTTTCAAGAGGTGAGTGATGTGTATTTATCTGGTTGCAGAAGCACGGAGGACTCGCACTCAGTGCCCACACCAACTAGCTGGTGAAATGGAGTCAATTAAGAAGACAGACAGTTTTGCTGTGGTGACATTCATAACGTGGGCCCATTGTGCGATGCATGTTCCTGTGTTGTGCCCTTGAAATCTGTTATCGAACAGTCCATTGAATCCCATTTGAAGTGCATCCATTTATCTCCATACTCCTTAAAGACAACACTTTGATTACCGCCCCTGGGCACAATAGCTCCTTTTTAAACCATTCATGTCAGAATGAACGTCTCAGTTTAATTGTGTGTGTGTGCGTGTTTTTTTTAGGCATCCGTGTGAATCCATCTGCATTTGTGTGTTTTCTGATTTAAGGAGCTGTGTGCATCTAATCAGCATGTAGTAACGCTGTTTTTTTTTTTACCCATTTATTCACTCTTCGTTGGTCTAGCTGTCTGTGGTGCACGCCTATGCGGTAAGAGACGGTGTTTTTCGGAATGAAGGTCAGATGTCATATTGCATTTAAATACTGATTTAAAATGTCATTAAATGCTGATTTAAATGTCAGCTCATTAGCATATAACTGCTGGTTTTCATTTGTCTGCCATTTCATTCTAACAGGCGTACCTCAGGTGTACTAGACCTGAATAATTCCACACTCTTATTTGTTTTGCATAAAAATCAACCTGCTTGATAATACTGCGATAATGCAAATTAACCTTTTTTTTTCACCTCAATCTAATTCAGATAAGTGCCCACCGTAGTGGACAGTGATAAAGCCGCAGAAGGATAATGTTACAGTCCCCACACTCGTGCTTTCCTGCCCGCCTGTGTCACTGCGAGGAGACAGTGGTCTTTATCCTCGGTGACTCTGCGTATGGACATTTCTGGCGGCTGTGCTTCACCGATTAACCGCGCTCTGCTGGAGCAGGACCATGCCGCTTGTAGCCTCCAGGTGAAGTTATGTAGGCAGTGAAAGTGCGTTCGCCCATCTGGCGTGATCAGCCGGCTGGTAATTTCACAGGCCACTTAGTTTACAACGACGGAGACGGGGGAGACTCCTCACCTGTTTTTGTTGTCTGGAACGTACAGTAACTGACAAGTAATATGTTACTATCTCCACCTAGTGGATAAAATGTATAAAATTAGATATAAAGGGAGATAATGTATTACGCATTGGAGCAGGAAGAATCGCCGGAGTATAAATATTAATAAACATATTTGTGCTGGAGATTATTTAGTCATTTCACAGTTTCTGTTTTGGAATGTGTTAACCTTCATCGTGTGCAACCCTCAGAAGACATTCCTGGCAGGATTTTTAATCTATGCAGAACTAGCCTCTTTGGCCACAAGCCAGTTCCGGTTCTGCGCCCCAATGAGATTCTTAATTGTAAATTCCCGGCCCCTGACTGCAGATGTGATCACTCAGGTTCTCCTGTAAAACCCTGACATCTCGCAGGATCTGACCAGGTTCCAGAAACCACATCTGTAGTAAAACTCAGACTTTTACTAATTGTGGTTTTGATCAGAATGATTTCAATAAACCATTCCTCTGAAGTTGTGCAAGCCACACATTGCAATCCAGAATTTTTATAAGTTCCGAGAATCAGAAATGAATGTCTAAGTAACGCTAAATTGGGAACAGTCATGCAGATGAAAGTATTTTATAATTAGTGCTCGCTAACTGTAGTCACAATCTCAAAGTTGAAAACATGTGGAAGAGAAATTATGCTGAAAAGATGGTGTGGTAGAAAAATGATAAACCAAGCACTTAGAATAAGAGTCAGGACCTCTTAGTTTGGTGAGTAAAGGAAATCTCTTCTATTCCAGCAAGTGCAGCAAAGTGCTCCCATCACACTCTGGCACTTGGTACCAAGTCACACCCAGCACACAGTAACCAGTAGATAAACCATAACTCCCAGGACCTCTAAGTCCTGATTGGTCCTGGAGCATCAACAAACCCAGCTGAAACGTATAACAAACACAATTCTCCTGTTCCATTGGTTCCCCTTAGTAGCACAGTGAAGTTCACCCATTATACGCAATTTACAGCTTCGGCTTCTAGACTCTACTTAAGATATGTATTTAGATATTAATTATATGACACTGAATCACTGTTAATGTACTGGTGATCCATCGATTAATGATTAACACATTGACGTATTGTCTCTGAATCACCGAAAATACATAGTCAACATATGATTAGTATGATTAACATAAGTATGATTAACATGATGCAATCAATTGTGTAACATATTATATGTTGACTACTACAGCTACTTTACTCTATACTCTATACTTTACGCTATACTCTGTGCAACAGTTGGGGCGGCTTTGAGTCTCTTCCTGCAAGTGGTTTCTCCCCCACTTTGCTCCAGCCTGCCCCTCCAAGGTCCGAGCTTCTGCGGACCCAGCTGCAGACAGCCATCACAAAGCGAGGTCACACAGTATTCCAAACAATCTTGCCAAAGGCCTAAAACATAACAGACCCAATATGTCTCCCCTCCCGGGCCTAATAATTTTACTTCCACACTGGGCACTCTACACTGGAACATTTTTT
Source organism: Pollimyrus isidori (assembly GCA_019775955.2). Classification (NCBI taxonomy): domain Eukaryota; kingdom Metazoa; phylum Chordata; class Actinopteri; order Osteoglossiformes; family Mormyridae; genus Pollimyrus; species Pollimyrus isidori. Next base: position 7,543,697 of record JABFDZ020000002.1, read on the forward strand.
TTTTTTAAATCTCCTGTGTGCTAAAATTAGCAATTATTAATTAAAAGAAGTATTATATAATTCAGTCTAATATTTATTAATAGCAGAGACTTTTAAATTACCTTAACCAGCCTCCATGAAATATTCATGTGATACATATACTGTATACATACTGTAATATGAATTATAAATGAATACCATCGTATACTAGAATGCATTTATATTACTGTTCATAACCATTCATTTAATTCTCTAAATTACTGTGCAGCTACCAAAATGGTTTTTCTGATAATATTTGGTTTCATGTGCGATACGTGGACGCAAACATAACAGATTAACATCATCCGAGGAAAAACAAAGTAAATAAACAAACAAATAAATCAATCAACTAGACCTGCCTCATTTTTAAAGAATGATTATATTATAATTAAATATAAATATGAATACATTATTTATATATAGGTTTATAAAATATTGAATAGTTTAAATATGGTTTTATAAAAGTCAGTGTAGATTTGATTCTAATCCATAAGCATCAGTTTATGCAATATTATTGCATAGGATTCCATGTTTCATTAAGTCAACTTTCATATCCAAGTCATCCTGTAAATCTCTGATAACGGTAATTAAAATATGAAGAAGACATTAAATTCATCCCTCTTGATAAAATCTATCTCATTCACTGAGTTGAGTTAATTCAAATTTTGTCTGTCCATTATACACTCAAGAAGCTGAACCACATCACCAACATTCTATGCCAGTATGAAAATTACACAAAACTACATACAATCTGGGTAGTTTTTCATCTGCATCCTTGAATCAGTAGTAACATTAAAATAGTTGTGAGAGACCTTTTCTATTTCTAATATTGATTTTTTTTCCTCTAAGACGTATAAAAGACATAACTCTAAGACAAGCTATTGCTGGCTCAAATGCAGTAACTTACTTTGTATAGTCTATTGACCTAAAAAGTATACACACTATTACAAATCAAAAATATTTCGAAACATCATTATATATCATATAAAAACGAGTATTAGATATTTGGTACATTGTATGAAAATAGATTCTTATAAACCACTAAATACGTTATTGTAATTCATGTGTAGAACCATACAATTTTGAAATCTCTGGAAAAGGGACTTGGCTCCTTGATTTGTAGAAATTTAGAGTGTGCCAACAGTTGCAAATGAATGCCGTTCACTGCATTTGTATTCCATAAATATCTTCTATCTGATCCAGAACACTGTAAAGTATGAAACGCTATCTCCAAGTGGAATCAACAGTAATATGATCTGACAGGAGACCCTAATGCGTTTTGTCAGCCAGCTTAAATTTTGTGGTTTGTCACTAATGCAGCGATTGCAGTGGAAGGCTGGCGGAGAGGGATGGAGACCACGCTCTCCTTTGGCACTCATTCAATGTCAGTCTAATCAGGTGCATGAGACTAACAAAGGCACCACATCTCCAAGCACCATGTCTGTCTCCACCATCCCTGCTCCTCCCCACATCTCTTCACACGTTGTCATTATTGACTCAGACACAGTGTCGGTCATACAGTACAGGCCAAAAGTTTGGACACACCATCTCATTCAATGTGTCTTCTTTATTATTTTCATGACCATTGGTAGATTCTCGCTGACGGCATCAAAACTATGAATGAACACACGTGGAGTTATGTACTCAACAAAAAAATGTGAAATAACTGAAAACATTTTATATTCTAGTTTCTTCAAAATAGCCACCCTTTGCTCTGATTACTGCTTTGCACAC
>JABFDZ020000002.1:7560602-7579996 GCA_019775955.2 Pollimyrus isidori
CCCCACCTCCTCTCTCCAGTTTCCCTTGTTCAGTTAATGATCTTTACAGTTCTGATTTGGCACTTTCTCTTTTCTGAGTTTCAATCTCATAAAAGAGGAACACATGACTGAAACGGAGGCGTGAACAAACTCTCCGGCTGTCTCCTCCCCAGACCCCACCGGTGCACCGGGCCTGGATATTAGCGGAGTCCTGGTGCCGGTAGAATGATGGTGGGTTGGTGTGGTGGCATGAGGGGCATCCAAGGTGGTATGGATATCCTGACAGGTTCAGGGGACTCGTCGCTATTCACCGACCCGAAACCCTACGGACGGAGGCTCGCTATGCAGAACTTTTTATTTTTTGCTGGTTCTATCACACTGGATGATTTGTTTTTTTTCTTCTAACATGACTTGAGGTGCCAGTCCAACAGCGAACACACACTTACACCTCATGGTTGTGAGATTTCATATCAAGTTCACACATGCATTTACTGTACACTTTTGTTATATTGTGAATAGTCTGCAAAGTTTACAAAGATGAGTATCGCGCAAGATGTTGTATGAGAACTGGCAACCCTGACATATTATGAGAAATTTACATTCACTAATTTACCTCGCTGTATGCTTCTGGGTTGTGGCAGGAAGCATGCACAACCACAGGGAGAATATATAAACTCTTCAAACACAACTTGGAGCGTTGCCATGATACGGTGCTAACCGCTGAGCCATTGTAAGTCATCACCCTCCATAAAGCTATATCACATGTTTATTTTCCTGTGCCTCTTATTAATGCTACAGTAACTGTACAATTATTATATGATCGTAAACATGGTGACAAATGTGGTTAAAGTATTATTCAGAATTTCTGTCACACAAGATGGGATTCCATTGCAGAAATTACCAAAGTCAGGAATTCCACTGAGAATCCAAAACCAAAAACGGGATAAACATGCTGCATTTGACACACAGGAACGAATAGGAATGAACAGCAATGAAACATATATATTTTTTTTACTTTCAGGCATTATCACATTCACCAAAAACTACATCTTAAAACATAACACATAATAAAATCACAGAGCTTAATAACAAGGATCTTTAGCACATTTTCATAGTACTATACACTGTTTTTAATTCTATTCTCCTGAGACCCCACCCATTCATTTATGTCCATTGCAGTGGACATTTTGTTTTTGCATCTTTTCACTGATGTAAGGAAACATATTTATTCCTACTGTAAACGAAACAGGACATGCTGTGAAATTAAAAATAAAAATACATTGTGTTACGTCCAGCTCCGTTCGATCCTCATGTGTGCCACGCCCACCTCGTTTATTCCGGATTGTTCTCACCTGTTCCTTGTTAGTGTCTGCTAGTCCTGTGTATTTAGTCCTCGTCTCAGTCAGTCTCCCCCCAGACTTGTCATTGACGTTGTTACTGAGTACATCGCTGTCTTGCGTTTACCCACAATAAACCCCGTTTTTGGATTTTCGCCCGTCCGCCTTGTCTCTGCTCCCTTGCCTGCCTGACTGGCTCGACGCGACAACAGAATGACAAGTCTCCCCGAGAACACGGTGCTGCAGGCCGAGCACCAGAGGCTCGGTCTGCTGCAGGAGGCTGCGTATTGGCGATCCCAACCTGAGGTGATGGAGGATCCGCTAGCCCTGGAGCTGGCCACCCGTGGCACGGACCTCCTGCCGAAGGAGCGCCCTCCCGGATGGTACGCCGCTGCCTACAGCGACGCCTCACCGAGTGACGGGCGGAGCTCCTTGCTGAGGGCATGGGCGAAATGTCGGAGCTGGCTCCTCCTTCCGGCAAGGGGCAGGAGTGTAGGAAAGCCCGGGAGCCCGGCGGGAGCTCTGACGATCGTCCTGGGTGCTTGCTATCTGGCCCCTACCTGGGAGACGGTCGGCGGGCGCGAGAGCTCCCGCTTACATGGGGAGATGCCAGCCAGCCCCGGACTCTGGGGGATCAGTGCGGTGAGGGACCCATCGCTCCTCCTCTCATTGTAGAAGAGGAGGAGCTCGAATGGGACCCCTTGGGGGTCTACCCGCTGGGCCCTGAGAACACTCCCTGCCGCCCCCTTGCCTGCGGCCCCTCCGGCCGCTGCCCGTCTCCTGCCTGGGTTCCTTCGGGCGCCCTGGTGTCCTCCTCCCGTTCCTGTCTCGTTTGCACCTCCTGCCTTTGTCATGCCTGTTTCTGTCCATCCTGTTGCCCGTTTTGTCCCTCCATTCACTCCCGGCCCTCTTGTTCTGCCTGTTGGTGTTCCCTCTCTCTCCCTTTCTTGTTTGCCTGTCTGCGTTCCCTGTTCTTTGTTGGGTCCTGTCCTGGTTTCTGTCCTTGATTTATTCCCTGGTTTATTCAACCACCTGTTGATGGTTTGGTTTTGTTTTCCAGGTCCTGTTTGCCCAGTTCATCTCGTCCATCACCTCTCCTGCATGCCTTTGGGGGAGGGTTCTTTTACGTTCAGCTTCATCCGATCCTCGAGTGTGCCACGCCCACCTCGTTACCTTGCGTTTATTCCGGATTGTTCTCACCTGTTCCTTGTTAGTGTCTGGTAGCCTTGTGTATTTAGTCCTCCTCCTCTAAGTCAGTCTTCCCCCAGACTTGTCATTGACGTTGTTACTGTGAGTCCGTCGCTATCTTGCGTTTACCCACAATAAACCCCGTTTCCGGATTTTCGCCCGTCCGCCTTGTCTCTGCTCTCTCGCCTGCCTGACTGGCTCGCCGCGATCACAACACATTTGGAAAAAATCTAAATTAAATCTAAAGATATCTTATTTCCTCCAAAGACAAAACCTAAAATTGAAGGACACTTTTTTTTTTTCCCCCTTGGGTCTCAGCAGGATATTCTTGTTACGTTAATTTAATTATTTATAAGTAATGCCACAACTGATTGGTTAGTCCTAAATAACATCCACTCTTGGTAAATAATTGTGTATTGTTTTCCTGGTTGCCTTTCAGCAAGAAGTCATTACTGTTAATGTAATTTTCCTGTAGAGTTTCATTCATTTAGATGATTGTCTATGTTATCCTCATTAAGTAATTTCCCCCATCTGTTTAACTTCCATTAAAACTATGCGACTCATGCCATTTAAAACAGCAAAAAATATATATATATACATTTCTTTCCATAAAGGTAGTTTTTAGTTTGAATAATCAGATTTTCTCAAATACCTCAAATGTTACTTTAGAACCTCCGAGATATAAAACAATTTACTGTTTTGTGCAGCCACTCCTTGGGGAATCATCATGCCTGTTGAGGTGTATGGTTTTATTTTATTTTTATTGGATATGCTCTTTGAACCAACCCATGTTTATGACCAATCTGTCCATTAAACTTAGACATTATACTAAAGCAGCATATTAGGTTCAGAGTCAGGCAGACATGATAACCCTCAATCTCCTCGAATGTAGTAATATTATTCTCTCATAATAGAAAAGAAAAGATTATGATCATGTACAGTTCATCAAAGGTATTAATTACCCACGTACAACAACAATATATTATTTCTCCAGAAAATACTGTTATCATTAAATTATGGACCATTATAGCAGAAAAATAGTCTGTACACATTTTTACATACTGAATAAAATCCCATAAATGTATGTAACCTATAACCACCGCTTTAACACAAACTATCAGCTTGAACTATTGGAGTGAAATATTAATTCCTGTACAGTCTGTATGCATTATCACATTTCCTACTGCCTCATCATTATACCTGGTGTTTGTGTATCGTTTGCAAAAATCATGGTCCAGAAGGACAGATGCGGAGTGAACCCATGAGATCTGCTAAGATACCTGCACAGTGTAATGGAATAATAATAATAGGTACTTTATTAATCCCTGTTGGGAAATTGTCTTTATACCACCCTCAACTTGTGATTTGTGGAGTAAGTTGCCCATGTAGGGCAGCCACCTGTAGCAGCATCCAGGGAGCTGGGGGTTAAGGGCCTTGCTCAAGGACCCGAAGACATGCTGAGGCGGGGTTTGAACTGGTGACCTCATGACTACAGGGACACGAGCTTAGCCCACTGAGCCACACTCTGCCCCGAGGAAGGTGCTTCTGCTATATGTGAGTCCTTCATTAAATACATATTTGTCTAAAAGTGACAAAAAAACTCCTCCCTTGGTATAATTATTGTGAAGAGTTACAGATGTTTAATGGGGGGCGAACAGCATCGCTGTCACTTTTATTCATTAGGATGAAAAGATAACCAGAAAATCACTCCTTCATCCTGTACTAAAAAAGGATACAGCCAATCATGACTTGACTTTGATGTATGCTGTCTTCATTATGCAGCACAGTGCCTTCCGTTCAGAATGTGGATTATGAATCCTACATTGAGGTTTTGTTCTCTTCCATATTTTTAATTCACAGCACTGTAACTCAAAATGTATTTATTTTGATGTCATGTTAGAGCAGTCTTTAAAAAATAATTATAAAAAAAATGTCTGCTTACACATAGTCTCTATATTATGGAAGCTTAAAGTGAATACTGCATACATGCAGTATGGCGGTGGTAGCATTATTTTCTGAGGCCGCTTTTCATAAGCAGAGACCGGGGACATGTTAAAATCGAAGGAATAATGGATGGAAATACAACAGTTTGCTGAAAAACTGAGGCTTGGGTGAAAGTTCATCTTTCAGCGAGACTATTATCCCAAACATAGGGCCAAAGCAACATGGAGTAGCTTAAGAACAAACAGGAAAATGTCCTACAATAGCCCAGTCAAAGCTCTGATCTCACTCCTAGTAGAGAATTTGTGGCACTACATGAAAATTATGGTGCAGAAGCACCATCCTCCTAACCTAAATGACCTGGAGCAATTCTGCCTGGAAAAATGGGCCAAAACGACTCCAGAAGAGTGTAGAGAACTTACCCAAAAATACCCAGGGTTATAGCTGCAAAAGGTGGCTCTAAAAAATACTGAAATGCAGAGACTGAATACAAAAAAATTATATGTTCGTGTTTTTTTTTTCCAAAAGAATATTTTCTAACATAAAATGACACATTAATAACTTCAAAGCATTTGCTCTCTATTTCTGGATCCTATGTATCCCCAGTTCATAAGCAGGTGATTATTGGCCAAAGGCATGACAATATGAAGGAATCCATGCTGTCACACTGAGAAAAGCTTGCGAAAAGAGATTCTGGCATGTGCCATAATTGCATCTCATTATGGTCGTTCATGCCTCCCAGTAGTCAGACATTATATATGCGTTTAGTTATTTGTCAGATGACCTTGTTCAAGGTGACTTTCATAGTTAGCATGTTTGTGTGTAACAAACTATCAGACGAAGGTCATTGGCAGAAGCACAGGGTCTCAGGCTGGGGTCTATCTTGTGCATTCTTCAGATACGAGGGGCTAAAAATACAAAACACTATAATACAAACATCATAACAATGAACATGCCATCAGCAAGCCTGAAGACCCATAATTATTAATTACATAGTAATATAGACTATTTGACAAGCACCGTGTGCATTTTAAGGGAGAATGAGAACACAACACATCAACAAAACATTTAAAGATTCAATTTTCATTTCAATATAACCATGTAATATATAAATACATTTGATGTCCTTCTTCAAATACACAACTGGAGAGCGTTTGTTAACTGCTCTGAAAAGCAGATACATTACAAGTCTCAAAACCTGATCTAGCAAAAAATACTTATTTAAAAAAAAAAATCAGGATTCACTGGAAAATAAATGATATTCTAAAGCGGTTTCTAAAGTCCTCGTCTTTGAAGATAATCCCGGGAATCTGCAGTCCTCGTCTTTGAAGATAATCCCGGGAATCTGCAGATCCTTCCTCATATTTTACTATTACAAAGGCGTCATGCAATATCAAAGAAATGTCATGATCTGAAACTTATACAAGACGCACTGGCCATTTACAGTGCTACTTAAGGTCAAAAATAGTCTGTACGCAAAGTATTATACTTCTTTTGCAATGTACTTCCTTTATATGAGTTCTGTCTCTCTGGTCTGCCAGCACTAACTGAGTTTTGCATCAACTAATCTTTTTTATTAGCACACAGGAACACAGGAAACTTTCTGGGGTATCAACTAAAACTGTCTTAGACTCACGCACATTTGGGTTTCTGTTGTTAACCTTGACACAATAATAAAATATTGGTTTATAAGTGCTGCCTCGAGGAGAATAGGATATTTCATTAACACCCATCTTTAGATACTGTATGGAGTGTAATAATTAAGGGTCTGGTCTTTCAATCTCAATAATGCTGGAGAATTATGTTTGCGCGCGTTACATAACCCAAATTGCCATGGAAAAAAAAAGAAATATATAACTGTACAAAATAGGATACTGAATGTTATGTAAGTTGCTTTGTATAAAAGCAAGTACAAAAATAATACATGCCTCTATAAAGCAGCATACAACATTACCTTATCTTTCTAACTACTTGACCTACCTCGTTGCATAACCGTAATGACATTCATGCCACACCTTCTGTTTCCTGCACACCAAGCCAAGGTTGTACTTCTTGTCACGATGCGTATACTTTCGCAGGACGAAAGGCCAGAAAATTGGTAGGCAAAACAAGTGAAGTCCGAGGGCAGAACTCCAACACTGAATGTGGTAAACTGACATAAAATTAAGTAAAGATAAATTTAACACATTAATCACTCTTGGAGTCCCTTTCATAAAGTGATATTTAACAGACCAGAATGTATTACATTTTAGTGTAATTCTTTTTCTCATTAACTTACCGAACTAAGGGCATTTTCAATTTATTTTAGTTATATAAAGAGACTAATTCATTTTCAGTGTAAATGTATCAGCCATTTTAAAGAAATGTCTTGCAAGTGATCGGGCAGGTATTTAGTCCGGAGTGACTTAATTAGTATGAAACTTGCTTTTTCTCACATCTGCGGAATCTGAACTCGCAATAAAATGCAAATACGGAAGGCTTGAGGGCGCAGGAGTGTCACCTTGGCGACTAGCCGCACAGGTCTGATGTTACCGGGAAGCCACGCCTCAACACACCTGATGCGTGCATGCGCCCGCGCTTGCGTGCGCGCGTCCGACGGCCCCGTATTGTTCTGTTCCGCTCGGTTCCTGTTTGCTGGCCGTTCCGGGAAGCGGCTGCGCCTCCCTCCGCTACACGCAGAAAACACTTACTTTAACTAACGCGCATAACAGTCGAAAGTTCTTTTTTTGACTTCAGACACTTTTTAGCACTCTGTTACCGCCGAGGATTTAGTTTTGGACCTGTTTGCGAGTCTGCGGTATTTGTGTGTTCCGGGCAGTTGATATCCGAACTGGGATAAAAGGGAGGGGGGGAGATAAAAGGAAAGGAAAACTTTGACGGAATTTGTCATTCCACCATTTTGAGGCGTCCGCCCTTTCCAAGTTTCTCACCCGTTTTGTGTTCGGTAAGTTTGTCCGTTCCGTATGTTTTTAGTCATGTTACTAAAATCAATTATAACTAAGTAATTAAGCATTTCTTGTGAATAAATGGGTAGGGGTTGGAAAATAGTTTAGGTGCACTATTTGTGAGGTGCAGACTGAGGGACTAAAGAGTTTTCTGACCCGACTTAAATTGTATTATGTTTTATCTGTTGTCTGGCGTTATTGCCAATAATGTGGTTTTCTGCGTTATGCCTAAGTATGTACAATGAGTTAAAACGGTTTGTCGTATTAATTAAGATGAGGTAGCTGTACTGTATAGTTGGCATTTTTGGTACTGTTTGTGGCATTTTCTTGGGCGTATCGAAATTTACTTGGACTTTTGTCTGAGTCGGACAATTTTGTTTACGGAATTGTATATGTAGAACTAAAAGCTAATTGGGTTGTTCGTTTGGTGGACCTTGAATTTCAGTTTGATTATTAAATTTCCATGTAGTTGGAGTTTAAAACGTGTTTCATGCATAACTTGTGCGTTTGTAGTGGGGAGATCAGATTTCCTCACTTTCTAGAAAGCGGGTTAATTGGGCAACTGTGGATTTCGCAATTTGTGTTGTGGGTGTGGGGTTAAATCCTGGATAACGTATCTCAATCTTCCGTTATGAAAGCGAGAAGTTGAGTGCGACTGCGGAAATAGTTTCTCTCTGTAAAACGTATTAATACTGTCCTAGACAGTAAACGGAACGTCCACGTGTCTTACACGGCTGTATGTAAATGTGTGTAAAGTGTACAAACTGGAGATGTGGGTTGTAATAATTTTGTAAGTTTTAAATATGAAAAACTGGTTAAGATTCGTTCTTCTGCGTAAAGTGTTCATTTACGTGCGGGTGTGGCCCGCAGGCGTGGGATCGGCCTTCGCTGCCTCGACACGTATGAGTGTAGAGGCGAGATTTGGTGTTTTGTTGTATTAAGCTATTTAGAAGCTTGTATCTTTTAAATTGCTTATCACCTATTATTGGTGACGTATGTGTCTGCCCTTCCTCTTATGTTGATAGAGCTAATCCTGTTATGGGGTCGAACATGTGTCATGTAGTTGGGAAGGCTGACCTCTGGTTTTCCGGCTTGCATTTATTCATTAGGGGAGGAGTAAACAGCATCGATTCCTGTACCGTCTTCACGTACTTTTATGGGCATTTCTGGATTTGTCATATAGTTGTGTATAGCTCAGTTTAAATCGAGAGTGCTTTTTAAAGTTATTTTGACACGTGATGCGTGTTAAGTTCTCACTGCAGTTTTTAATATGTAAATTCGGAATGGCTAATCTTGAAATGACTAAATGGGTATTTTGGCATTTTATGGATGTCCTTTTGACATCCATATGACTCTTAAACCTGCTTAGAGTAATTGGCCATGCTTTTTCTTAAGGCAATTTAAATCATAGTGGTATTTTATTTGGGCCTAAATACATTATGGAGAATGAGTTGTCACAGCTGATGTCCAGCAGTTTAGGAATATTTAGTGTGACCTAAAAATGAATAAATAATAGTTGCATCTTGGTCGTCAGACATTTCTCTGAATAACACCCCCCACCCCCAGTGTCTCAAAGTTAGCTTTACAGGCACTTTTGAAATGTAGTATTCATTTTGGCTAGACTCTAGCAAAATGGATGTCCTGTCATACTGCAGATGAGTTCTCAGTCAAGAATAGCGACAGCTGTACATCATTCCAGGGTTTGCTGATTTCTTTGGGGCAGTCAGTGCCTGACTGAAAATAGGTAGTAAACCAGCAGTCAGGTTAAACACACAAAAGTGCGAAAACGCTGCCTTACGGCTTGTATGTACAACTCAATTAAAAAATAAATAAATAAAAAAATTGGGACGCTGGGTAAATATTTGTATGACAAATATTCTCAAATTGCTGGCATCAAATTCAAATTGACCATACGTTATGCATCAATTTCTCAGTTTCAACATTTGATCTCAATTTTGAGGTTCCTAAATTTTTGTACTCAATTTTGTATTCGATTAAACATGAATTTATATGATTTGCAAATCTTTTGTTTCCATCTTGTAGAGCAACCCAACTTTTTTGGAACCAATTATAATTGATTTCTGAAAATGTTAGTTACCATTTTTAATATTGTGGACGCATTTTCCCTGACAATTACATTGTCAGAGCTGACATTTAAATATTACGTCACTTTATGTGAGTCATGTACGACTGTGTTTACTCACCATTTTGCTGGTTTCGGTTTTCGACGTGTCTTAACTTGAATTCCCCTCCCTTGCAGCCTCTCGGCTGTCACTGTTTTCTGAGTGTGTTGGACTCCTCTGGGATTTTTATTCTCCATAATATCAGTCTGACCATACATTCATTAACACAAGGCTCAACTGGTTGTTTTTATTATATTCAGCTATAATGAACTCGATTTAATGTTCATATCCAGCAGAAATGATGTCAAGTGTTATCTTCTGTGAAAGGTAATAAGCATCTTAATTTTCCTTAGAATCGGCGTGAAAGAATGACAAGCATTAACACACCCAATATCAATTTTAAATGGGATCCAAAAAGCTTGGAGATCCGCACATTGGCTGTGGAGAGACTCCTCGAGCCCTTGGTTACTCAGGTAAGCGTTATCTTTAATATTTGCTCAGTTCTGTGTGCATAACTTTTTTTATAAACACATTATTGAAAAGAACTGGAATTCTTTTAGTCTTTTTAATTGAGTTTGAGTTCCATTCTCCTTATTTTATTGGTACGCTTCAGTACTAAGTTCTTGGGTTTGTGTTATTTAAAAAAATTTAATTGTTCATTCAACTAGGTCACCACTCTGGTGAACACCAGCAACAAAGGACCATCTAATAAGAGGAAAGGTCGCTCCAAGAAGGCCCACGTCCTTGCTGCTTCAGTAGAAACGGCCACGCAGAATTTCCTTGAGAAAGGAGACAAGATTGCAAAGGAGAGCCAGTTTCTCAAGGATGAGCTTACTGAAGCGGTGGAAGATGTGCGCAAACAAGGTAACTGCAGGTCATTGTGGGAATAGTTTCAACTGTTATCAGCGCGTGTGTGTGTGTGTGTGTGTGTGTGTGTGTGTGTGTGTGTGTGGTACACAGATAAATTAAATAGTCCATCTCTTAATTATGCTTATTGGTAGTAGAAGGGATAATGCATTGTGCCTTTACTGTTTAATGGTGCGGCTAATGCCTGATGCATTATTCTTCCTATAAATGTAAAGAACTTTTGCATGTTCTGGCACATTTTTGGCCACACAAGTCTACTGAGGAAGCTGTCTGCCACATCGAAGTGTCATATCTCTGCCTATTGCATAGCTGCCTCCCTGGAAGGTCTTGTTTTCTTAACCACTGTCTTATCTGTATGATGTGCTATGCCACCCGTGCTGCTTGTGATTTTTTTTCCCCCCCTTACACCTTTCCTTGAAATCCCTCTTATGAGTGGTTGCAAGTAGCTGACGTGCTGTACAGGAATGTCTGATTGATTCTGGCACACTTTTTGTCTGGGTGGAATTCAAAGACCGGTGCATGACAGTGGGCTATGCGGGGACTGTGCAGCCATGTGTGGTCGGACTCATAATGCTGCCATTGAGTATGGCTAGACCTCTTCCAGAATGAACGAGCCTTTCCCCACCCAGCTGTGGTTTAACAGCTATGTATAATCAGCATACTAAATATAGTTATGGTGTAATACGTGAGGTTGTTTCTAATATACTTTAAATTCTGGTTTTTAAATGATCAATGTATATGCTTGCATTTCAGCATAAATTCTGGTTTTTATATTTTGTGTAATTCAAGTGTTTGCATTCAATTGCTTTTTTTTCTGTGCTTTACTGGAATTGACAGGTTCTCACAAGTAGTGACAGGTTGAAAATTACCTGTTAATTTGCTGGCGTGTGTTTATTAAGCTGCTTTTATTCTTTCACAAAATGAACTCATTGCTTATATCTCGAAGGCAGTGTAAACTTGTAATTTGCCTGGAAGGTATTACACAGCAGGAGATGAGTTCCTGTTTGAGGGACATGGGGACACTGTGGAATGTCCATCCCTTCCTAAGTGTCCTTTGTGTTCTGCATGCTACGGTCTTCAGTAGGCTTTAGTGAAACGTGCAGGCTGCAATCTTCTCCAGCCAGGCATTCTAATGTGTTCCGGCTGTTACTCATTCCAGGCCTGTTCACGTCTATAATTGTCTTTTGCAGTTAACTTGCTGCCTGTCTTCACTGTACTTTTGTGCCTTTGGACAGCTGCTATCAGAGGAACATTCTTGTGTACTGAATTTCCTTTACTTCAATCCAGCCTGTGAATGGGCTCTTTTGGAGGGGGAAAAATTAAACAGATTTCAGCATAACTTTGGTTCAGTGAGGCCAAATAAAGCATCAAATCTAGTGTTTGCGTAATATTTTTCCCTGCATTCCTCTACAATAAGCTTATAATACAAAGGCCATAAGATGCTTTTTGCATCGCCGCCTGTTTTGCAATGAAATTTTCCTACCAGCTCCGCTCCGCTTGATGGAGCTGATGTATATTTAGGCACTTGCGGTGGGTAATACAACTTTTAGTTGGTGTCGCATTTGTTAGCTTTTTAATTTAATCTGTGACAGCCGTCGTAAGTGTTCGGTAGTGCACCTCTGCATTCGTCACCCATCGTTTGCATGCTCTCCAGGGAGGTGTAGCACTAATTGGCAGAGCAAAGCACATGTTATGCTGTCCACAACGACATGGTTCTGTGACACATTTTCAGCTTTTACGGCCTAGATTTTGATAGTGTGCCATTCGTTAGAATTAGAACCTTAGGTGTCAGTCTCCTAAATTGGTATATTGAGTCATAGTGCTCCCGTTTGTCTGCAGGAGAGTCAATGAAGACTGCCTCTGGAGAGTTTGCTGAAGACCCTTGCTCCTCCGTGAAGCGGGGGAACATGGTGCGGGCCGCCCGGGCCCTGCTCTCCGCCGTCACTCACCTGCTGGTTTTGGCTGACATGGCTGATGTCTACAAGCTACTGGTGCAACTCAAACTGGTAGGAGAGCAGCAAACTTTGCCCTAACAAGCTTTCCTGTATGTCAGTGTTTGTCATCTTTAGCCATCTTTTCATTGCTGGAACTGTCTCAAGGCTATTTTTTCTTTTTTTTTGGGGGGGAGGACCTCTGATGTGAAATTGGAGATGCAATTTTTTGCTCCCAGCTCACGGAAAAGGGCAAAACTGTCATTCCTCAGGAAACTTTGCTTTATCCAAGGTGTCCACTGGCCAGTTGTCTGCTTGTGATATACACACACACAACCTTCATGCCTGTTTTTCCCCTCTGGATTTTGACTAATTAGAATAGTATCGCATAAGTTAGGCATCTTGTTTTGTTGGTTTGTTTTTTATTCCATTCTTGCATTTATTGCAGCATTCTTTGCACCAGCACACTTATTGTACAGTTGTCATTGTCATACCATTCTCTCTTCCTAGCTGTATTTTTATCTACTGCTCGTGTGTTGAGCTGTCATGTAAGTTTACTGGGAAGTCATTGACTACTGGAGTGTGTGCGTGTATTGGGAGGGGTATACTTGGTCGATAAAACAGATCTTGATTTCTGTGAGTGTTACAGTGTTGGTTTTCCAATCCTCACTCTGGCTCACTGATATGTTTCTCTAATTTAGTTTTTTTTTTTCTCTTGTCCAAGCCACAGGGTGTATTGAGGTGCAGTTTTAGGACACATTCTGATTTTCATTGAAGGTCGAATTGAGCAATGAGCCGTTTTGTGTCCACCGCAGTTAGTCATGTCAGGACAAATGGGGAACTGTGCAATTTACTGTTAATGTCCGCATAGTATGTTGCATGAAAAATGCTTTCAGAGGGGTTTTAGAGTATTGGGCAGGAGTCCAGTTATGTTAAAGAAGCTCTTCCTTTTCTTGTAGGTGGAGGAGAACCTGGCAAAGGTCCGCAATGCAGGCACTGAGCAGGATCTTGGCATTCACTATAAAGCTCTGAAGCCTGAAGTGGATAAACTGAATGCAATGGCAGGCAAAAGACAGCAGGTATGGTCTGAGGTGGATGGGTAGCTTCCAACATGGGGAGCCTGCGACATGAAAAGCTCCCTGGGGGGGGAATGCTGCACTGTGTTCCCAGGACTCTTGGGATTTGTCGCACACCCCCCGGGGCTCAGATCTGGATTGCTCATGCTTGTATGCCATTACACTCTCTTGGTCCCTCTTCAGAAATAAGCCTCTTACTGTAACGGGTCTAACAAGATCCTGTAACGGAAAATGAGATTTGGGCATCGGGGTTCGCTGGAGTTGACAGCGATTTTTACATTTCATAAAACTGCTTTGTGACAATACATCACTGCGCGTCACATGACTAACTTGTGGCAGGTCATAGATCTATGTCTTGAAGGTGGGGACCCCCCCCCCTCGGGTAGAGCTACTTCAAACACATACACCAGGTTGCTTATTGGTGGAGGGGTTTTGGACTGGAGTAGCTCATACACAAAGCATTTTTATTGATATTCACTTTTTGATATGTGTTAGGTACTTGGTTACAAGTGGCATACAGGCAAATCTTTTAATTCCATCTCCAGTCAATACAGTACTACTTTACCGTTTAAACCTGTGATTTTTCCCTTCCTGATGTCTAATGCATTCCCAATAATGCGATTATGAATATTAAGGTATTTACACTTGCTTTTATTTACACTACAGTGTTTGGCTGCTAGGGAAGTGACAGAAACCTGATACCATCCACGTTTCCTGCTTGTCTGCCAAATCTCAGCTGATGTTTTCATCCCATTGTCTCCGACGCACAATCAGCCAGGCTGAGTGAATTGGAGGACGGCTTTGTAGACCCCTTTCGGGGGACCTCGGTGTCGCTAATATCGTGCGGATATTATGAATTATTGGGCAAAGCATTTGGCAGAAAGTAATAATGCATAAATGACAGCTGCTTTGCTCCCTTAGTCATTAAAGAGAGCAGGCAGGAACAGGGGCACTAACACAAAGCGAAAAGCGAGATGGGACCCATTTACTCAAAGGTTATTTGGCCTATTTTGCTTATCTTGTTTCTGCAGTGAAATTAATGTTTTATGGTTTGTTTTGAATCAGGCTGCAGAGGATAATTTGTAATTGTCTCCGAATATGAAATTTGAATCATTCCCTATCTGGTACATCTTACCTGATGTTAGGTTGGATGCTCTTAGGCATGAATGACACAAAATTAAAAAAAGAAAATCTTTCTTCTGGAACAGGAGCTGAAGGACGTCCACCACAAGGACCAGATGGCGGCAGCACGCGGAGTGCTGCAGCGCAACATCCCCATGCTGTACACGGCTTCACGCGCCTGTCTGCAGCACCCCGACGTGGCCGCCTACAAGGCCAACCGCGACCTCATCTACAGGCAGCTCCAGAACGCGGTCTCCGGCATCTCCAACGCCGCCCAGGCCGCCGAGTACTCCGCCAATCAGCAGGGGGGGGGCGGGGAGCTGGCCCACGCCCTCAACAACTTCGATGTGAGTGATCCTGCTTTGGGTGTCTCGGATTCCGCCGTTTTCGTTCATGCCCGACGTTCAGATGTGTTGAGTTTTTCAGCTCGCTCTTTCGAGATGCCTGGCGCTTCTGTGCGAAATGGTATTTATAAGAAGGTGGGAAGAAGCCACTGCTCACGTGTCTGCAAACAAGGCAGTGTGTTTGCGCTGTAGGTAATGGGTGATGTTCAGTCAATACATTTCATAAACGTTAATGCTCATCTTTAACGGCTGAACACCAGTGAGGTTTCCCTGTATAAAATACAGCTATGCTTCTTAAGTGTAAGCAGCCTTAGTTTCAGACCGAATTCTTTTCCTTGAAGCTCTCCTAAAGTCTGCGCAACATTCTTCAGTGTCACTGGGGTTATAATTATGCAGTGGAGGGATTCCTCTTCAAAGCTCCTCTGATGTTTAAGGAATGGAACAGATGAGCAGTCTAGGCTCTTAGAGCCCCCAGTGCCGTGTCGTTATGCTTAGCCCCTTTTTGCAGTCTTCATAATTCCATTTGTGAGTATATTTGGATGCTTTTGAATTAATGCGGAGTTTAATTGCAAGCATGTGTGCTACCGGTTTCATTGTGAATCGCTGTTTGCTTTTCTCCTTCCAGTCTTACTCTACAATTATTCTGATTATTCCTCAATGAGGAATCTTTATGAATCTTTCAAGTATGTCTTGTATGCCTCCTGTGTAATGTTTGAAGCGGAAAGCTGTGAAATTATCCATCAAACCGAGCTTCTTTCGTTACTCAGCCCTTGCCGCCAACCGGTCCTTAACGTCTCAAGATCATTTGAGTTTTTTTTATTTTTAACGATTGCATTTTTTATTAGTAGCCGTGATATCTGGCGTTAAATTAGTAACGGTAATTGTTAATGCAATTTGACATATTTTAAGTCTGCGCTGTGTTAGCGATTTAAGGAGAACCCTTCTAAGTTTTCAGAATTACTTTTGGCTGTTGCTGTATTAAAATTAGGCTTTGATTCAGGCCGGCATGTTTCAGTGAACTGGCCTTTTTAACTGAACGTTTTCTCCCTCCTTGTTACTGCTACTTGCTGTATGGAACATGGCTGATCATAGTGGCATTTTTCCTTTTGAAAAGTGGTAGTGCTGGCAGGGTATAGATCAGTTTCCCAACTCAGTCCTCAGTGACCCAGAGACGCCCACTACTGGGAAGAAAAAACTGAGAATCCCTGGTATACATGATGGACGGATGGCATTTGGTACTATTATAGTGTATGGGGATTTGTAGTTAAACTTTTTCATCCGGGCTTAGGGAATTTCCATGTGACTCTCTGAATCTAGCTTTAATTTGATGACTTGATGGATTTGCAGTAGGTGTGTGGGACGTCTGTGTCAAATTTACTTGAGTATGTAAGTATATAGTTTCACAGTACAGAGAGGATGTGAAAAATGACAAGTTGCTGGGAGGTCTGTCAAAAAACAGACAAAAATGTGGAAAGGGTGAAAATGCTGGTCATATCTGCCCAGTGTTGGGCATTCGGGCTGCTAGCAGGCTAGTTGAATGTAATGCTTTTATGGAGATGGGAAGCAGACAAGCGGCTATGCTTGACGTGCTGTTGACTGACACTGGGTCCCAATGAGAGAGTGCCCTCCAGCCCAGTCTTGCTTCAAATGTCAGCTGCTAAGTGGGGAAATCATTCAGTCAAGAAGCAAGAAAAATTAGTGCACTTGAAGTAAGCTTGATGAAGCAGAAATGGTCCATATTTAATCCGTTTCGGATAATTCAGCAAGATACTTGAGCATAAAGATGATTCAGATGCTCTGTGTTATTGGGGGTGGTATTTGAACACAACTTTAAAAATGCTTTTAATATATAAAATTTAATTCATTTCTGCTTATGAGTGCTTAACACCTTTCAGTCATAGCAGTCTGCATGTCTTGCTTTCCGGTGACTGTGCAGACGGACGTGAGATTTTTTTTTTTCTGGATCATTTCCTGGTTCCCAATTTCAAGCCGATTAGAACTTTTGAATGAGTCATCATTCAGTTTCCCTGGAAACATGACGTACGAGCAAAGAATGCTAGACGAGATAAAGCTAATGAAGTGTGAGCGGGGTGGCTTATTTTTTTAAAATATAAAGTTGTTGAATTGGTTAACCTTTTACCTGATGTGTGGAAACATCAGAGGACTTTTGAATTTGGTGCCTTGTAGCGAGAGAACACTTCATATCTGCACGCCCCCTTTGCATGTCACAATTGTATATAAGTGCTTGTGGGGGCTTTGAAAACTAGAACCTGTGTCTGTTTTGGTGGTATGAAGGTCGATGAATCTCGACCGATTTGATCTTGGTACTTGTCTGAAAGTGCATTTGGGAATAGGTGTTTTTAACCCTTATTTTTCTGTTCTAACTCGCCTCTAATGAACACTAGTTAAAAACCTCATTGTATTCAGCATGTTAGTTGGGTGTTTTTGGCTTTCGTGTTCTGTATCCTTTACTGACATGCTGTTGTCTTTAGCATAATTGTTAAAGTAAATTGCAATGAACAATGAACTGAACCCCCCGTCCTAAAATTATGGTAACCCTTTTTAAATAGTTCGAACTGTAATGGGTCAAAGAGTTGTTAGGGTGGCGCTGGGGACATGGGTCCGTGCATCTGAAATGAGCCCGTGCTTGGTGTCTCCTATCTGTGCTGGCCCTTTAAGAACACAGCCTTTATTATTCATCATGGAGTACTGTATAGATTCCCCCACCGCCCCCCGCTACTGCTTCCAAGGTCTCTGTCCAATGTCCTTTAAAGGCTTATTTAGTCACCTTTATTACACTCTCCACCCTCCCCACCAAACTGTGTAGAACACAACAGTGTGGGAAGTCATCTTTGGCAACCTTTTTTTTGTGAACAAAATGCACAGTGGCTTTGGTGGTGGGTTGCAGTACCGTAATTTTAAATGGCTGATCTTGTGAATAAGTGGAAAATGACGATGGCACTTGCTGCGGCTGTTTTGGCCAGTTTAAATGGCCTTTTGAGTTGGTGTCAGAGCACTGGCAGAGTAATTTGCTGTCAGCTGTCTTCCATTTGCTGTTTTGTAGTGAATTCTCTTAGTATTGGGAGACTTCATATATCGAATGATGAATTTAATGAAAACTGTCATCCAGATTATATATGGGCTATTAAAAGCAATTGTCTCCCGTTAATGTTGAGTTGGGATTATTTTGGTCAAATAGAGTTCTAGTACCATTCTGCTTGCTGTCCCAAGGCCAGCCAAGCAATCAGTCTGGATATCTATTGTAAGAGTCTCTTATGAAACTGGAGTTTAGAGGTTAATTCCCCATTGCTTAAATGCTGTTCACTTCATCTGACCACTGATGTCATTGGATGTGCTGTGCTTTTCGTTTTGAGTCTTTTAAAAAAAAAAAAAAGGTTCAAAAGTTTTATTGATGAAAATATACTTTTCAGTATTCTTAGTCCCACAGCTCCCTAAAGTGGAGTTTTGTACAAATTTGAGCTAAGAATGTCACCACCAGAAATTCATGAGCTGAATTTAATGAATGAATTTTCCCCCCCCCTTCATCTTAATAGGCGTTTTATACCACAACTTTTTTCTGGAAACGGGACCTTTTTCCAAAACCAGGGACTTTTGTCTTCGAACCGTAGGGACTTGCCTCAATTTGTAGTTCCTCAGTGGTAATTCCAGAACCTATTTTAGTACCTAGTTTAGTCTAGGTACTTTTCGTTTGAACAGGAACTACTAGAGAGGCTATCTCAGTGATCCCCCGCCTATCGCGGAAGTTGCGTTTCAGACCCATCAGCGATGGGTGAAAATCCGCGATATATAAAGATCATATAAATATCTTGAAATAGTTTAAGCCATAACTTGTAGGGCTTATAACAAAACAAAGTTCACAAAGTTTGCTCGCAACAATCGAACCACAGGCAAGATGCATGATACGCAAAGAACTGTGGTGCGTTGGGGGAAAATCTGCAGTGATAGCGGGGTTGCCATAGCCGACCCGCGATTATAGCGGGGTTGCCGTAGCCGACCCGCGATTATAGCGGGGTTGCCGTAGCCGACCCGCGATTATAGCGGGGGATGACTGTACAGCAATACCCTGCTGACTGATTTTGGAAGATTTTGGAAGTTGTGCGAAAGTACAGAAAGATGCAGGAGAGCAGAAATTCAAATTATGTTCATTCCCCAGTTACATTTAATACTTTGTACTTGCAGCTGAGTATAATGAGCCTCTGAGACATTATACGTCTTGGAAGCCTGTGCATACTAGTTTCTTGTAATCATAATTTCCTGTTGTAGTGTGTGATCAGTGTTGTTGTTTAGAGGCTCCTTATGGATGTAAGTCCACCAAACAAAGTATAATTTCCTACATTTGCGGGGTTTGTCATAGCCCGGTCTTGGAATTCATTTTCAATACTTTGGCAGCTGCTATAGAAAAGTAAGGGATCAGGAGTTATTAAACTCTTTTCATAAAGTCACTGTCTGTTCTGGATGGCTGCTTGACTGATAAGCTTTTCATAACCTCGTGCACACTCATGTTTTTAAATTGCTTGCTC
>JABFDZ020000002.1:7580096-7617311 GCA_019775955.2 Pollimyrus isidori
TTGACTTTTAAGTTTTTAATAACCTCGTGAACACTATTTTTTTTAAATTGCTTGCTCCCGTTATTGTTGGGTGCTGCCCCCCCCCCCCCCCCCCTCCATGCTAAGGTCTATGCCTTATTCCATGCTAAGTCTAAAATTAACATAGAGCTAATTGGGTTTTTTTTTTTTTAGTAATCCAATGTGCAGAGCAAATCTGAATCTCAAATGGGTCAAGCTGCAGCACAACATGGAACTAAGTCTTTTATGGTGATTTTGTTAACGTTTCTTAAAGATTGTCAAACGTTGCTGGTTTTTGCTGCATCTTTATTTTAAATTTCCAGCTACCTTCGTGTCAAGCTAAAACGTATCTTTTGCACATCGGCTATTTCCTACTTTCTTCATGTACTTTTGTTTCAATTCAGGTTTTAGTTTTTCCCCTCATATATAACTTTTTTTTTCTCTTAAATTTGGCATTGTTTGCGACTCAGTCTGTCATTTTTGTCGATTTTTGTCCAAAGAAGCAGAATTCAATTGCCTGCCTGCACACCTGCCAAACAAGTCAGTCTGTAAAGTCTCTTCTGCCAGCAGTAAATGAAGGTTCCTCCAGCTGGCTTCAGCACGCTTGCTTTCTTCCATGTGACCAGGAGTGTAAAGAGCAATTGGATCGGAGGAGTGTCAATTTGCGCCAACAAAATAAATATTTATCTGCTGCCTCTCTTTCCTTCTCCTTTCATAGAAAGGGGGATAATCCACCGTAAAAGTTAAATCGCCAGTGTCTCCCAGGACTCGCTGGGAACAAATCACCGTTCAGAATATGTAATGAGTTATTTCTAATGCAGACGGCTTCTCAAAGTCTTAATCTACCTTCTTCCTGGTACAGAAACAAATCATCGTGGACCCTATGAGCTTCAGCGAGGAGCGATTCCGCCCTTCCCTGGAGGAGCGGTTGGAGAGCATCATCAGCGGGGCTGCGCTCATGGCCGACTCTTCCTGCACTCGCGATGACCGCAGAGAGCGCATAGTGGCAGAGTGCAATTCTGTCAGGCAGGCGCTGCAAGACCTGCTCTCAGAATACATGGGCAACGTAAGTAACTTTCAGTCGGTCTTCCTTCTCCATGCAGTCTCGCATGGTTCCGTCTCCCAGAACTCACTACTAGCCTGCAGTTTCAGGTACGGTCCTCTAGTGAAGCTCAAGCCTGAAATGAAACCTCCAGGGGTCACTCTTTATACCTCATTTTAACCTGTGTGTATAAATACGACTCATGGGGTTTGTTCAAGGGCCGTGGTACATCATTGGTGGAGAATCTCCATTTTAGACCCCTTGTTAAAAGTAGCACTCCTACCGTTTTTTTAAAGCATTGCCGATTTGTGCTTAGCCCTTTATACTGTGACTAATGCTGCAAGAATAACTCAAGATGAGTAACCATTTACTTCAGTTTCATACTTGGTGTTTTGGCTTGCCCATGGAGTGATTTTTATCAAAAGCCCTCTCTGCGTATTGAGAGAGATCAGCTTGCTCATTAGGAGGGGAAAAAATGGATTTTGTATAGAAGGCACAGTTCTCTTCCGTCTCTGGCCAGCCTGCAGGCACCTACGGGGTAATGTATTTGTTACCTTGTTTTGTGCCTAATTGGTTTTAATTTTTTTTATTTTAATTTTGTTCGGTGAAAGACAGGCCTCCCTTATTTTCAGGTGTTGAGAGCCGCCTTATTTAAGCCATAACACTGCCGGTTTATCACTTTGCCAGATCACCACATGCTCATATTCGGCTCCTTGGCTCATAGCTGAAATATGAGGTGCCGTTAGGGACCTTCTCTGCCACGTTACTATTAGGCTTTTTTTAGTGTTACTTGCATATTATGTATGCTGTTAGAATGCTACTCAGTGCAGTCTGAGGGAAGCAGCGGCAATGAGGACCGTAGTCCGCCTGTCATGCCCATCATAAGAACTTCAGCCCGGGAGAGCAATGTGGGCACTTGAAAGATGAGATGCTGAGGCATGCTGCTGTATAATACCAGGTAGCTAGTTAGTTACCCTGCCTATTATCCTAAGGCCAACTCCAAATGGTGCATCTTGTGATTGCTGCTGCATACCTACAGTAAGCAAACGTGGTTTCATTATCGTTTTGGCTAACTTTTAGCATGGCTAAGATGCGTGCTGTAAGTGATCATTGGACTTGGAGGTCCGCGTTACGACCAGCTAGATGTCTAGAATTTAGAGTGTGGTACTATAAGAATATTGGTAACTGTCATTTCTCAAGTGTAAACGGCATGTTAATGAGAGCTGTCCATGGAGAAAGGTGAACAGGAAGGTCGCAAATGAACAAACTAAGCGTTGTGTTGTCAGGCATTTTGTTTATGCTGGTTATAGAAGCACAATATTAAGAGTCTGACAGAATATTGACTAGTGGTACTCAAACCAGCCATTGAGTGTATATACTAAAGAATTTTAGACTTTCACAAAGATGCAGCTTGTATTCAGTCCCACTAAACTTTGCATTCATTTTAAGTGAGATGATAAGGCCCTTGAACATCCCTCTTCCTGTCCTCTGGAGATGGTGGTTTACTGCCACTACAGAGCTTAGCACATGGATATTTAAGGTAACATTTTTGTTTGTTCGTGTACATTGGATGGCAGGGATAGGGGGGGAAAAACCAAATGGTTGTACTGGAAGACTGCCCAGATACTCACTCTGTTGTAACTGCCTCCAAGTTCACAGGTCCTTGATCTCTCCATTGGGTTTACTCAGTCTTTTGGGCTGTCTTTAACTGACCCTTTAAAAGGTTTTAGATTATGGGTTTTGATTGATTACGAGTAAATGTTTGTACTTCACATCTAACACGCTTAAGTCGTTCAGTGTCTGGAGTGAAAGATTTAGGAATCCTTGTTGAAATTGCCAGTTTCCACTCCACCCATTTTTCTTCTATGGCTGCATAAAATCATTACTTTTACTACTCACTTCGTTAAATCAAGTAGTCAACCGATCCATGGGTTGGGCCAAAAGAAACAAAATTGCAAGTACTTTATTTAAACAAGTATTTAAGGCGATTTTGTAAAACTTCATACAGTGCAATCAACCTCTATCTGGCAAACTGGTATAGAAGCAAAGATCTACTGTGCTCACCATAATTAGCTTGCTAACAATTGCATATACAAGTATAGGGTAGTATATGGTACTTTAATGGAATATTCAAAAACAAGCCTATTGACACATTTAGTCAGCGGTTTTACTTTTGATACCAACATCCTTGTAGCTCTTGCAGCTGCAGTTTGAACCCTCCGAAGTTGGTTTATCCCATTCTGTAAATGTGACGCTTTGTATACAAGTCAGTTGATGCACCTACCATCTGTACCCTTAAATTGGATTTCAAGTAAAGGCCAATTTCAAGGTGATTGATAAAGATGCTATGAAATGTGGAGAGAGTGAAATCTAACATTTAAAAAAAAAAGGAATCCATTGCCGAAGAAACACCAGGCAAGTACTAATTGATTTAAGTCTCCATCCATCTGTTTGCCACATATTTTGATCAGGCAGCACTTCAGACGAGGCTGACTTGCACCACAGACAGGATGCTGGTCTATTACAGGGCAAATGCATAACATTAATGCATACATCATGGGTAGTGGTGCACAGAAAGATTCGAACCCGTTCCCTGCAGATGTTGGGTGACTGCTACCCACTGAACCACCCTCTAACAGTCATATTTTTTCAGTTTCATGTGATCTAGTACAAATGTATAGAGGTATATTGTCTGCTTATTGGTAGTGTTATGAAGCATTATTATTCCTTTAGTTTAGAAAATGTATACATTTCCTCAGTCGCAGTATTTCATTGCATGGTTTATGCAACCAAGATCCATATCTACCTGTGTCTTTAGGACTTCTGGAAAGAATTCAGTCTGAAGTATTTCATCACCACAGTGTCCTATTTTTGCTTTTGGCTTTTAAAAAAAATATATTTTTCTGTACTAATTTATGGCCAGAATTGTCTATCCCAGTCCCTAAAGGCTTAGAAGACCCTGCCGACGTCTTACCTGCCTAGTTTGCGTCACCTCTACCCAAATTTATATGAAGAAAAGTCTAGTAAATCACTGATTAAATGTGACAGTGTTGTGTTCTCCCCAGGTGAGCTGCATTCATCTTGACTATAATGAGTTTCATGCACGGTAGGTTTTCAATATGCAGAAAAGCGTCAACGGCACCATTTCTTTAATTTCTAATCTTTTAAGTTTGAGATGCCAGTTCTGCTCCTCTGTTTTTGACTCGCTATGATCAAAATGTAAGGGCTTGGACTAGGGCTGCAACTATTACATATTTTAGTTCATATTCGGCTGTGTACCCAGCATTCATTTTTGTTTGTCCACTCACTAGTCTTTGGCTGCAGTGTGGCAACCGGTCAATCTGAACTGGACACAGGTTTTAGCGGTCTGCAGTACTTGGATATCTACCAGTCATTAACCAGTTATTCAAATGTTTTTTTTTTTATATATATATTTGAAATATGGAATATTTGCTATAGCACTACCTTGGCCTTAAGTGCTGTGACTGGTCTCCCAGGTTCCTGTAACTGAGCAGGACTTGCAATACACTTCATGCCATCATTTCAGTCTGCCTGCTAGCCTTGGACCAGAACCATATTGCCATAATATTTCCCTTTTTTTTTTTTTTCCCTCTACGTATTGATGCATAAACTAGTTTTTATTGTGCTGCACAAGTGAGTGATAAAGTTGTGGATGCCACCAATATATTACCCAGCCCTATTGACGTGTGTGTGTGTGTGTGTGTGTGTGTGTGTTAATAAATAAAAATTGAAATATGGGGAAGAGTAAAGAGTGCTGTAGACTGAGGGCCAAACAAAGGATTTATGATTTTGTGTCTCAGTTCAGCCGTCTAGCCTAAGTTTTTCCAACACTCCCCCACACCCCAACATTAAACGCGTCCTGTTATCTCGGGGGTTATCCGTGTATTGTTCTCATATGCTTTTATGTTCTTTCACCTAAAGTTTACTGTCGCTATGCATGCTCCTGTGGTATTTCTGTGTGCGCGTGCCTTGCAGAATCGACACAGCAGTTTTTGTACTTTGTTCTCCTGCAAATCGGTGTATTTGTAGCTGATGAATGTTTTGCCCCCGCCCACCCCTGTCCTCGTCGATTTGTTTGTGTCCTGGGTAATGGTTGGGATACAAATACATGAAAACGTGTGTTCCACACCTGTGGCCTTTTTGTCTCTCCTGACCTCTGATATCACTCTGCAAGCAGGACGGTCTGGCTGCAGCATTCGCGTAGCACCTCTGAAGTTTGCCCCCAAGGGCAGTCTGTCGTTTTCAACTTGCCTTTTGCAGATACTCCTGACTTCTAATGACGGAAGGCCCTCCATATCTGAAACGTCTGTTAATGCGAGAGCTCCTCCTGTCCGCTCTCCAGCCACCCCATGGCACTTGCATTGAGCACTTTCATAAAACCGTGTCTGCCCTGGCATTTCTAACAGATGGAAGTATGAGATCTTTCTTAACCTCAAATTCATTGTGTCTGATATTTTGGGCCTTGTGCTTATTGTTGTCATTCTTTGGGATTAAAAGCCAAGCATTTTTGGTGTTTTTGTGGTATCTGGACACGTCTGAGCATTGATACCTGCAAATGTGCGCATTTCTTCAAACTGAAATTTCTGGAGGAAGACCTGGTTTGTAGAATTAACCATTTAATTAGCCCCGTTGACCGTATGCAATCTTATACATTGAAGGGTTTTTTTTTATTTTTAAATCAGATGTTTAGTATGTAATGTGGTTTTCAGAATGATTTAATTGCATTAACTTAAATTGACTATTTGTGGTGGAAATGACTACTGAGCAAGTAACTTGATTACATGTCTTGATTTCTCTCCCCCCCCCCCCTTCCATTTTATGCTAATTGAAACTGCTCTTCATTTGACATGATTGAAGACTTGATGGTCTTATAACCCTTGTTCCCTGTGTGGAATGGCTTGCAAGATTCATGGGGTAGCATCATTCATTGTGTGGTTAGGTGATTAAAAATCTGCCAAATGCTCGACTCAAAGTTCCACCAGCTGTTAACTGCAATACTGTCCAGTCAGGGCTTTGGTTGCTGTCTTCCACTTTAAACGGGGCATGCTAGTTGCATAGCAACAAGCCCAGCAGCTTTTTCTTTCTCCTGTGGACCTGTTACAAGTGTGTCGTGTGTCTCTTTGGGATCTGTGTGTGTTGCATTTTATAAAGTTGCTATTTGATGAAACATACGTGTGCAGGTCAGACACTTTCACATCTCTTGATACCGTCATCGTCCGCAGTTTTAACCTGTATTTACGGCTGTGTTGGTGACTGCCTGCCATTATTGGCAGTACTAATCACCAGGGACCCGTTGCATCTGCATGCAGTATATGAAATGGAGCACTGTTATACTTGGTCCAGAAACAGTACTTCTTGCCTGCAGAGTGTGCGCGAGTATTTTCCTGCACACGGGTCCTGCATGCTGTTTTGGAACATCTATAACATTGCGCCAATCCATCCACTGCAACTGCTTGCTTTATTCAGGGTTACTTAGAACCCTCTAAGATAGGGTTGTATCTGTACCCTGTCTGAGGCCTCCAACCCATCACAGGGCAGACTCCTGCACCCTTCTCCTACACATGCACACCTATGGGGAATTTGGTAACTCCAGAATGTAGAGCGGATTGTATATCAGAAGTCACTTGGCGCACACACAGGTAGAAAAGGTGTTTAACCACAGTGTGTTTTTTGGGCTGGAGGGGGGGAGGAAAAGGAGCACCTGGAGGAAACCATGACACAGGGAGAACATGGAACCTGGGTGGAGACTTGAACCCTGGTCCCGAAGGTGCGAGGTGACAGTGCTAAGCACCGCACCACCATGCTGTCCAGTGTGTGATAAAATAATCTAAAAAAATTGCCGCGGCAGACCTCTTTATTCCATGTAAAGATTTTTGGCTGTGCTTTTAGCCCCATACAGCTTTTGTTTTTGGATCTTTCATGTAGCAGTTTTCTCTCCAGTTCCTCCTGTTTGATATGTGTTTGGGTTGGAAGATGCCCAGCTGACAAACTGGCGTGCCTGTGGTACCTTGGGACGCTGTCGTGGGCAGCCCCTCCATGCTTCCCACCAGCTAGCTTTAGGGGCCGCATGAAGATGTACTGGGGGGAGCTGCTGCCTTTTATTTGTCGTACCACTGGAACCATCCTGGTTGCATGACACGACACCATGGAAGTGCTGCAAGATGTAAAGATGCCAAATGACCGAGAACTGAAGTGAGAGTAACGGTCTCCTAATCTTGTGTTAATATCCAAGTTGCGTCATGCCCCTTGAAGAAAATCTAATGCCACCAAGACTTCTGAGGTATTTAAGGCCGCTATAAAACGCAAACCTGTCACCAGCAAGCTGTCAGTGTTTCTCAGCCTTGGGCCTTGATCTCACTGTAAAGTAAAAAAACAAAACTTGCTGTTTTGATTGGTTTGTTGGCAGGTGAATGAGAGATGGTTCCCGTGCTCTAATTATAGAGGCAGAGAGGCATTCCTCCTATCAGAGACGAGTACTGGTGGAGTGCTGACACTTTCCTTAAGTGGTTCCCGAGAATAGAATTACTGTTTTTTCCATGTCTGGCCTGATTCAAGTATGACATGTTCTCTAGCATTTTCTTATTTACATTAAAATGCTCATCTTGGGTCTGGCCGATCAAATAACTGTAGTATACAGTATTGCACTTGGCCATAGACGGCCTTGTGCTTGGTTTATCAACCATCGGTCTCTGGAATTGTGGCAAGGAATGCTGTTCGTGCCATGAGTCACCGCACAGATGCAAACCTGGTTGCACCTCGGGTAAAATTTGCAAGATATGCCGATAGAGCCTGGCCGTGCAATAGCTGAAGGTCGGAACAGTCAAGAAACCCTGTTCTCAGGCTGCGATTCTGAGCCGGATAAGCAAAGAATCAAGCTGAATGACTAATATAAACTTGTTTGCACTGAAGCCTGTGT
This sequence comes from Pollimyrus isidori, assembly GCA_019775955.2. Lineage (NCBI taxonomy): Eukaryota > Metazoa > Chordata > Actinopteri > Osteoglossiformes > Mormyridae > Pollimyrus > Pollimyrus isidori. Next base: position 7,588,073 of record JABFDZ020000002.1, read on the forward strand.
GTGGAACCAGATTTCAGTGGCTAAGAACTTGTCAAATAGCATTTCCAGATGTGTGACCTGACTCATGGATTTGAACACGCTAACATATATTGAACATGTTGTTTTTTTCCCCACCAATATTGCCTCTTTCTTTGAGCCAGTTAAATGACATTTGGCATGCTGCAGTGAGCAGCAATTTCATCTAACTCTATATCGGACTCGAGGCACAGATTTCAGCCACACAAATGTTTTGGCAGCAGGATAGCTGCCCTCAGGGAGACCTGCTTGTTAACATGAAAAGCTGCCTTCAGCCTGTGGCTAACTAGTAGATACCTAGAGAAATAGCTTTTCTGCCCGTGTTAGGTGCTGGTGTAGGAGTAGCCATACAGCAGACATTTTTCTATCTCTCTCATGACATTTTGGGGCGGTGGGGGCAGGGGACGCCTACTGGAGAAGCTCCCTGATAATCTCATTTAGCTACGTGTAAAAGTCATTTAACTTGAGTCACTCACTTTGCAGCTAATTGTAAAAACGGATTTATTCTTCTCATGGTCTGTACTAGTCGTGCGGCCCTTTTCTCCCGGATCACTCGACAAATAACGTTGACTGGATGCTTAACTGTGACTTGGTGTTTTGTGATTTTGAAAAGTGCTCCCATCACGAACAATGCATGGTGCTAAAAATCAATATTTTACAGCCATAACATGCATGTTTCCTCCCCAGTCCAAAAGTCAAGCATTCCTATGAATATTTTCCTATGCCAAAATGATCATGTTAGAGTAATTTCAGTTCCTAGAGAGTAACCTGCCCAATCATACTCAATGCTTCAAACCTAAAATATGAATGCATTGCACTCGGAGAAAGCAGGAGAGCGATAAATACACAGTATGCAACATAGAAACAATCTCGGTATGGTGTAGCTCTGCTTACCAGAATTGGGTCGCGTCACTTGGCAACACTGAGAAATGTTGGGCGATTTTTGCCATTCTGAAGTGTGCTTATGGAAAACGTAGATAGTATAGCTTAAATGATAACTAGTAAATTCATAAACCAGTAGCTGTTAAGTGTTCTTTGTGCTATACTTTTTATATGACTACCAGCACAGTAGACCATTATTTTTTATTTTACACACCAGCATCACCCCAAACACTGGTGGTGATGTAGCAGCCATAACGCATGGCCTTGCATTTGGGATTGTCTATTTGGACTGCCATTTCTATATGCTGAAGGAAGTGTAGAGACCCCATCAAATTTTTCCTACAGTACAGACATACCACAATATACAGTGTTTTTTTTTTAACTGTAGGGGTGTTCCTAATTTTGTAAATTTCAAAGCCATTGTACGCTGTATTCTTAATACTGCCGAAGCCTGACTTTTTTTTTTTTTTTTTACAGGTTTTAAAAACTAGTAGTAAAAAGACACTACCCACTTTTACTGCACTGCTGATACTTGGTGCTATACATCTGTCTTTTTAGTCTGATAGAATATTACTGCTGTACGCATGAACCACCTGCCACTGTCTGCATCTTTGTACAAATGTAGCATCAACACAAGATGCATGCATGTGGGAAAGAGCATGAACCAAGCTTTTAGAAAGAAGCAGTCTCAGAGAACAGTGTGTGTGTCTTCAGATAGGATGGTTCTGGTTGAAGATACTACCATTAAAGTTGGAATTACTTGTATAGGGCAAGATGTTTTGAAGAATTAGGAAAGACCTGTTTCAGTGATATGTAGTGTGTGGTTTAAATTTTTGGGCAGTCGGTTGTTTTTAAAACCTTTAATATTGTGTACAGTGCGTGGTTGAATTCAGTAGGATTTAATGTTTAGTGCAGGGATTTGTAAGGATTTTAACCCTGGTATTTTCAATGCAGTAATACTTTAGGCTCCCAATCTAATATGGATGGCCTTGGGAATTTACATTGTGTTGGTCCTAAAATGTCTTGTAATTACATTTAATAAATATCCAGAGGAAAAGAATGAATTTGCTGCAAACAGATAAACGAGGCTGGGAAAGATTAATTGCCACAGAGCCCAGAAAACAAATTTCAATTAGTTTAGATGGTATAAACATGGTTCTGTCTGCTGTCAGACAGCCAACCGTCTCAAAATATGCATTAAATACATCTAGTTCCTCAGACTCTGAGGCATCACTCAAAAACATGTGCTTGGCTGAATGCTAAATATTTGCTTTTCTGTCAGTGTTTCACAGTTTCCTCAGATGTTGAAGCAGCCTTCTTTCCCGTGCTATACTGTTTTCTAATGTGTATATGATTATTTTCCTTTCACCCCCGCCAGTGAAGGTATGCCAAGCTTTGTGGTTCCTTTAGTGTTCTGCCATTTGGTTCTTGCCTTAAGCAGCTGCCTTGTTTAGTACCTGGAATGGAACGAACTGACTTGATTTGGACTTCAGCAACCTTTTTTTATGTTCTGCTGTTCCAAAACCATTTGCATTCATTTATAATTAATGGAATATGTCTAATCTGCTGGTAAATTATTTGCTTTTTATTATTATAATAATGAACAACAATGAAACCTTATTCCTCCTGGGGACATTATTCTCGGCCCTTATCTTGTTCACCATGCAGGTGTGAGCCGGCTTGAGGGTCAAACTCATGCCCTTTTCAGAAAATATCATGGTTTCAAAATTTTTATTTTACCGCTGAGCTGTGCTGCTTTTATTTTGAAATTTTCGGTGGCAATTTTTGTAAAAGAGGACAGGCCTTTGCGCATAGCTAAACCAATATGTTCATTACATTCAGTGTTGCCAGAGTGGGACGCTCTCTGCTCGGTCTGACAGTTTGATTGAATTATATTTGCAACTGAATTTAACCAGTTGTACTCACTGAAAATGAAGACATCGTTTTACAGTGTTATGTAGTTTCTTTTAGAAAAGGTAATATCTCTCATCAAATCCGGTCTTCCACAAATGCACTTCATACTGTTACAACTTACACATTTGGAGAAACAAGCTAAGCAATTTGAAAAATATTGCTTTATGAAGGTCTTATGCTTGCAAAACTTATAAAGACTGAAAAATGCTAAGAGAATTCACCAAGTGATTGACAGTTTATATAACATGTGAATCAATGTAATGTTCTATAGGTTGATGGCAAGAATAGATTTAATTGATTCTGACTGTCAACCTGGAAACATTGCATTCTGTTCAAAACCAATGTAATGTTTATGTATTTTGTGAGCTCACATTGAGAGATTTAAGATTAGGCATTGTGATATTTATAAAACAATTAAATTTACCAAAAAAACTATAGCCAAAAGCATCATATTTACCAACAGTCTCTCAAATAAGATGTTGGTGCGAGGTGGTAACAGGAAGAATCGTGCTTTTTCCCGGTATCACCCCTATGACATCTAGAATATTCTATACAGCAGAATGATGTATTTTGTTGACCTACTCTTTACTTTTCCTCATTCATTTCTTTTGTTAAATTTGTCATGAATGTGCTGTACTGGGTTTGACAGAAAACATAAATGATTGGCTTTAAATGTGCCTGCAGAGCTCCTGCAGTAGTAGTGGTGGCAAACTGCACTTTTTTGTTAATGTGTTGCATAATCTAACATTAACTAACATTCAAATATCAGAGCATGCTTAGTTTTGTTTTTTCTTTGGTTAGGAAAAAACACGTTTTGGTGTGACTTGCCAAGCTGTTATGTTTTTTTTTTTTGAAGCGACAATCGCCTATACGTATCGTGTGGTGCTGATATTACAATTGAACGTCATTTAGGCCTACTATCGAGGATGGCACAGCAGGCATGTGTGTGGTTTGCATGTCCTCTGGTGTCTTTTCGAGGCCCAGAAATGCTTAACTCAAGTGAACCGCAGTACCTAAATCGAATGTCAGTCAGTGGTTGGCATGTGTGCGCATGCACACGCCCTTGGTATGGAGCTGGAAACTATGTATAGGCAGCTAATCGTGAGGAATTTGAATCTTTTGCTGTCTGCTTGAAAAATATTCATATCGGTCATCGATAATTATCGCGATAAACGGAGAAAAATGACAACTTTCCTCCCGACTTAAGATTTAAACTAAATGGTTAGTCGTAGTTAACTTGTGTATCTTCTAGAACGTAACACATGCTTGCCGAACAGTAGCGATGACCAAAATGACTATTGCGGAACAATTTGCCGTATATTCTAACCTCACTAGATGGGGCTCTCGGCTCAGAAAAGCACTCGGATCATGCCGAAAAGGAAAGCGGAAGCACCACCTGTACCGAACGGCGTTTTGCATTTCACACGTGCGAGAGGTGAACAGGTTGTTTGTCATTGGAATGCTGCTGCTTTCATTCCTCCTGTCTTACTTCACTACGCATCATTACTGCAGGGTTTCTTATGGACTGAATTTTACTGTGGATTTTCCTTTGGGATCTCGCTGGTTTACCCTTAATTAATGGGTGGCTTTGGAATTGCCTGCTCTCCTGCCCTATTGCGTTCTGTTTTGTGTTCAGTAAATCTCCTGTATTTGCAGCTGCATTTGCACTTGTGCTGCATTGGCAGTCCTGACAAGTAGTCACAAAGTAACCTAATTTTATAATGCGCAGCGTGTGGCCAGTGGCATGTGGTCTCAAATCATGCCAGACCTCTTTTGAGCACGTGGCATGTCGATATCGTGAAATTTTATTGCGATAATTATTTTATCGTCCAGCAGTACTGCCTATACAGTGATGTGCATAAGCATTGAGATTCCGCCATAGTTGTAATTAAGGGGATTAAATGGATTTCCAGGAATTTACCTTGACCTTGTTTTGAAACAGCTTGTCGCTTATTTTAGATCAAACCATTACATTGAATAGTAGTTTATGGTTAGTATCAGCACCAAAAGAAATACCGACGTTCCCTGGGGACCTTTAGCAACTTCCACTTGCTGAAATAATAGCCTATGAAATTAAAGCAGATGCTCAGAGTCGTATAACAAAAGTGTGAGTGACAATTTTTTTTAGTACATAGTATCTAGCATGAGACGAGGTGCGATATCAACATGGCGTCATGAGCATGCAAAATTGTCATCACACGGATCGTGATTGACCTGCAGTAAGTTACACGGACACTCTTGAACTCTGTCATAGGAAACTAACTTGGTAAGCTTTGAAATTTTAAATGGCTGTTCCTTCTCCTGATCTGGTATGTTAACCCTTTAGGGACACTCACATCATCGGCAATGCAGTGTATTTTTCACACCTATTTCAGTTTATATCCTGCGTAAATCTTTATGTAGAATTGTGGGTGGGAAACGCCAAGTCTGTAAGTCTTTGATCATTTTTCAAAACGCCCGTTGTCGGAGGCGTGTAGTACTACCCTCATCTTGAAGATTCTAAATAGCCGCAGCGCGTGTATTCAAATCGCATTCGTATAATTTGATTAACAACGCAACGATGAAATGCAATCCGGATGCATCCCCGTCAGCGCCATACAAGGCGGGCAGGGATGTGTTCAGGTGTGAATGGCTCATGCATGCATGAGAGCTCCTGCATATTCAGAGGGGCCAGAAATAGTTGGGCTTTTCTTATTTATCCAACTGAATGTTGCAACTACACCATTCAGTCATCTTCGTGTACCCAAGACTTTCGTTTTCCGTTATCTGGCATCAAAACAAACCGGCACCACTGCTTACTAATGTACTTTCATAATGTTTCTGTAAGTATTCCAAACTGCATTTTGCAGTCTGACGTCAGATTGCAAACGTAACACAAATCTGACACATTTACGATATACATTAAAATTAAGATGAGTTTAACGCCAAAACAAAAATGAGAATTTGCCATTGAGGTTTGATATTCAGTGAAATGTGTGACCATATCCCAGTCAGTGTGTTCCCTACCCCAAGACCCCAGAGGGTTAAAATCAGGTTTGCCGCACCTGCTCTAGTATGCTCCAGTAAACATTCTCTTTGCTGTTGGACGGTCATTCTGATTTTGTTTCCTTTTGATAATGCAAGCCTCATTCTGTTTGTGCAGCTAGATATTTTTTGGTTCAAATGAATTTGATTAAAGACTGTTGGTCTCTACAGCCTTTGTCCCGAGAATTTTATTAACCTGATTGAAAGCATTTTAATTTAATCTACATTTTTAAGACGGGAGGAGTAGAGAGATATTGTCTGAGTTTTAACAGACATAATAAACAAATCAACTGGTCACTAATAAGTTGGTTTACTGGTCCTAGAAGTTTATATTCTCTTGATTCCAAGCAATATATTCTAGTTTCTTTGTAGTTCTGTTGGCCTGGTCACATTGCAGCAAACCAAACTCAAGCATGTTGTTGGTGATGTGAGAGAGCTGATTTTCTTTGCCTTTGGAAAACATCTTTTTTGCGTCATCTTTGAATATCTCCTGGGGCTGCTTATGTCTGATATTTGCATATAGGTTTTGTATGATCGCATTTAAAATATGCGCTTTTCCTTGAATGAGTCATGCCTACATTTTAATGTCCAGCATTGTAATCGAAGCCAGTACAGATTCACTTTTGGATCTGCCAGGTGCAAGTAGTTTGCATCGTCCTGGCAGAAATTGTGGACACTGAAGATGCTCTCTAGTCTGGACCCTGTAATGATTATTATGGATTATGTTTTGCTTGTTGTATCTGGGTGCTTTTAGCAAGTTTAAGATTACATGCCCTGGATTTTTAATAACTATTTTTATGTCCTGTTTATGGTAGAATATTACTCACAGAAACTGAAATATGCAGAATAAGTTGTCTCTTCTATATGGAAGCATTTCCATTTTTGTAAAGTCAGTCCTGATTGAATTCTTTAGCTGAAGCTATCCTTTTGAAACAGTGGGACTCAATGATGAGCTCAGAGGAGGAATGTCTTATGCTGAATGCTGATTTGCAATCCAGATTAGATGCATCAAGGGGATCTGCCAATTCATTAGCATAATTAGAGATGCACAGTTAAAAGGTACCTTTATTCATCAGAGCTTTAAAGGGTTCTGCCTTGTTGCAGGCTGTGACGAGGGCTTGTTCAATTTTCTCACACTGCCAATAACCATTTCCATGAGTCATTGTGCTCTTGCAGCAAATACACATTTTCTTTCTAAGGAAGAATGATTGCTCCAGTAGTCTTCCAAGATTCCATTTATCAGAATTAACTCTACCCATAATTCAGGTTTTGTTAAATGTTATCTATTAATAGGCTCTTCTGCTTTGAATTTTTTTTTTTTTAAATTTGATGTGAGAGAAATGTGGTGCCAATTATTAACCTTCCATCAGGTACTACGATCATGGCAGCAGAAGACCTTGAAATACTGCTGTCACTGTTTTTTAGTGACCTTGAACTTCAGATGGGAAGTTAATAGCCGCATAGATGCTTCGATCCCCTTTCTTTGGGGGAGAAGCTTCCTCTGAGCAGACTGGGTGGTAGGTGGCTGCATCTCCTAAGAGAGATACTTCATCTTGTAAGCTATGAATCATCATGAGAATCAATATTGAGAGAAGGAAAAAAATCATGCACTGGTTTCCTGTTCGATCTATGGTGTGTGGTGCTTTTATCACCTTTGTTTCTTATGGCTTATTTGTCGACTACTTTATGAAAAATAGGCACGTTACAGATGAGCATCAGCATTAAACATTTGTACAGCTGAAGTTTTATGGTATGACTGCTTGTTGCATATTGGTGAAGTTCAGTTGACAGCTTGAACTATAACACCATCCTGCGCGATCAAATCCTCATTTATGCTATGGCTGGTATTAGTATCGGTCTGTGATTAATTTACTATGAATTTTTTTTTTTTCCGATCTTCTAAGCTAGTGGTCTCCAGTTGTACTTAACAAAACCTTTGCCAGTCCTCTTCTCTGTAGATTTGTTCATTGGATAATGGTCAAGTACATGAGGAATTTCTCAATTTGGATTTCTGAGCTGTCTTTGAACAGCTGGCTTTGTGACATTGAAGTACCGGAGGCTGCATTGATTAACGTAATCGAGACCTAAAAACTGTTGAATTCATGTGCAAGCGACGAGCTCATAATATAAAGATGGCGGAATATAATTAACATGAAGGCAGTGAGTCACTTAAATGCACACAAAGGTTTGTGTAAATGAACCTGAAGGTTGTGCAGATATGCAGGCTGTATGCAAGTAAGACATCTTAGTAGCATCTAAACTCCTGCCGCCTTTACCAGTGTGTGGAAGACAAAGCTGAATTTAGCTTAAAAATGCTGTATAACCCTGGCAGAACAATCTTATTGTGCCATGCGTTGATATAGAGTGCAGTCAAGGTAAGTGGAAATTGAGTTGTGTAGATGTTTTGCATTCTCTCAAACCTGTTGTATAGTTCCTGTACAGGACGTAAGCTTGCAGAAAGCTAACATGGTTAATGGATCAATCAAATATTGACCCTTGGATGTTGTCTAGATCTTGGCCATCCTTGGGTTTAGCCCTAACCCCCAACCCATCCTGAGGTAAACTGACCGCATAAAACCAGCCTATAGACCCTTGTTCAGATGTCGGCACACCCTGGTTCTGCACAGAGAATTGGCCAGAATCAGTGCTTGGCTCTGAAATAACCAGTGCAGTCTCTTTAATATCCAGTGGCATAATCTTGGAATGGTGTGGCATATAGGACTATTCTTTAACCCCTTTCCTTTTTGTCTTGTCATAGCATTCCAGCATTAGCCACTGAGAACCTGAATAAATACCACCGTCCCAGTTGTGACAGAACTATACTTTAGAAGCAACATGCAGTCAGACTTTCCACTTCTGTATTGTAAAAGTGCTCTCTACAGCCTCACATTCTTTTTGTTGCACCAGCTAATCTAAGCCAATATTAAATCATTTAATGACTTAACTGCCAGACTTGTGCAAGATCAGAAACTGTAGTCATTTTTATTTAAAAAATATATGTTTTAAGGAAAAAAAATCTTCAGTTAAAGCCACATCTTTTGTCCACTATACATATATGAAATTGTACATATTACAATACAAAAGGAAAGAGGGGGGAAGCATTCTTTTGGACCACAGCGTAGTGAAAGTAGTGCTTTGAATGGGATTGTAGGCATTGTGGGAGAGCATGGAGTATTTTAACACGCTGGTAAAGTGCTTCCATCATTTTTTCCTAGCAACAAGCATACCAATCAACGAAGGATTACCAAAGTAATCAGAATTTACAAAGATTTTAATAGGAATCGTTTACTGAAATTAATACCTAATGAATTTTGACGACTGAACGCTTTTTCATCTGATACATTTTTTCAATGGATTACCGAGAAGCCATGGTAGAATGTTTGTTTGTTTGTTTGAAAGGCATGAGTCTAAATCATTTAACCATCTTGGGTTTTGCTATCAATTCTGAGTGTTTACAGTGTGCCTAAGGTCAACTGCAACAAGTGCGTTTTCTCAACCCCATGATCACCCCCTCTGTGAAAACGAAAACACACTATCAATGAAGTAATATTCAAAATGGCTGTCTCGTATGCGTCACCCATTTGAAAGATCAGGACTGCTAGGGAATGTGATGTCGCACTTTACCATGGTATGAATACAGGTGACAGGAGTGCAGATAGATGTAAAATTCTACAATTCATGTGTTGATCACTTCACAAGCTGTTGCTTTTTAATAGATGCCAGATGTTTGCTAAACTCTCTAGAAATAAAATATTTAACCACCAATCCAGTTCAAAACTTGTCCAATTCCAAGGTTTTGATAAATACAGATGTAAGGCTTGCCCAGTGTTTGCTGTCATCAGCTGGTGCGCACAACTCTCTCGTCTGTCGTTTAGGATCATGCAAGGTATGTAGGGGAGCAGACCAGAGTTGCAGGACATGAGGAATATTGCAGATATAAATTTTTTGGAAATATTTGAAATGGCCTGCCATTTTTGTAAATGCCATGGCTACCATGTCAGCCTATTCAAACAGCTCTGTAGGTTTTCATACGAATTGTATGCCAATTAGTATCACTCTTTTTTTATAATACGGCCGTCTTATTCAGGCAGGTATTTTAAGTAGTCGGGGATTTGGTCCAATTACAAATACTGGATATATCATGGACTTCTGTGGGAGGGGTTTCACTGTCATCTGTTGAATTGTCTTAATCCAAAGACACTTCTCTCTCTCGCTCTCCTGCTTTTTGTCTTTATAGCTCCCCCTAGAGGCCATTTTGTTGTCTGTTTGCATTAACGCTTGCTCCCTAGAGTGTGCTGTATTTTCTCTCTCTATCAAACACGTATAACAATATTCCATTACTGTCCATGTTGTTTAAATGTAAAGTTATTAGTGTAGTCTGTGCTCTCCTCCCCCTTTCATTTCAACTAATTTAAAAGTGTAAATTTAGTTCTGAAGCCTACATCCTTATGCTGAAGACCACAGACCTGCAGCCGCCTTCATTCAGTGATAGACACCTTTCCGTTTGGCACTAAGTGATGGCTCGTCGTTCAGGATGAGTCACCTGTACTGCTGGTGCTTCTGGGGAAACTAAAACCCAATCTGTAGTCGGTAATATATAGTTTTTATATATAAAATTCAACATTGCCTTGCAGTGTTAGATTAATGTGTTTAAATGTTTTTTTTCCCCCACTTTGAAGTACAGGACATGGAACGTGTTTTTTATATATACATTTTTTTTCCCCTTTTTTTTATTGGAGGTAGCCTCTGAGATTGTGTTCAAAAGGTGCTACGCTGTGACACCCCAAAATAAGAGATTCTCTAATGGAGATTTGTTCAGTTATTTAACTCAAGGGTGTCATTCCTGTCTGCCCCTCAGGTACCGTTTGCAGCACTGAACATTCACTGAGCCATGACTCTTAATTTTGGCACTACGTATTTCAAATTTTTCACATCTATCTAGGTATACTGGCAAATACAGGCTTTTATTCATTGTGGTTGTATTTGTGGAGAAGAGGGAGACGCCTTGTTTATTGGTTTTAAATTGAACCACTGTGAAGATTTCTTGTAGCTGATATTTGGATCAGTGGTTTCATAAATAGTATTTTGCTCCCACTGTTCTACAGAGCGACGACATTTTGGCAGAATTAATACTGTGGCATATTGGTCATTAACCTTTCACAGAAAAAGTGCTAAGCTTTTGGATTTAAGAGGTGATGGAATTAGTTCTAAACCTGGAAGGCTGCTTATTGGCAGGAGAGGTTCTAAATATCCTTGTTAAGTGTCATTTGTTGGCTGTGCATGTAAGACTTGGGCCCTGAATTGACCTGTGAACACTGCATTGTCTGATCAGATCATAACAAAAACACTTCCCAGTTTAGAGATGCAGTTTTTTCTCTTTAACAGAGTGTAAAGATTAAAGTATTACCTCTTGTGGTTGGCTGACTCCTCTTCATAATTAGGTTATTTTTGTTACCCATATTTCTAAGTGACATGGCATGTCTTCTGTTTTCCTTCTTGATACCAACAAATGTGTATTCATATTATAAAAATAAATGTGTGAATATCAATTCACACCTGTTAACTTAATCTTCCAGAACTGTAGAAGATGGCCTGTATTCAGCGGCATCGTACATCTGCTTCCAAAACATATGTTCAAAGCCAACAAGTTGGTTTTTAATATATACTGGAAAAATAACAAACCAACACTATTGTTTGGAATGGCTAAATGGGAAAACATGATCTGCAAGAATAAATAATAGTTCATACTTCACACTCTTTATAAGGCAGTTGCTGGCACTTACACTGCCCGTACCCGTTAATTATGACGAGGGCACCCTCCTCGTGGCTAGGCTCATACTCATTATAGGGCACCTGGGTGGCCAGGTCTGCCATTGGCTGTCGCGTCTGAGTCCTCATCTGTCGGCGATTCTGAATGGCCGAGCAATGTCGGATTCGCCTCAGCGTTGGTGGGCAACACTTTCTGGAGATGTACACCACAAAAATGATGAGAAAAAAGGAAAACAACAGGGCCATAGTTCCTATTAGGACCCTCTGGGTGAGAACCGTGTTGTCGATCTCTGAGAAGTCTTCTGTCACCGCTGCCCCCCCGACTGTGGTGGTGGTGGTGGTGGTCGTAGTGACAGTCTTCGGTGGTTGGGTGGCAGTGGTGGTGGTAGCAACTGTAGTAAAGCTTCCAAAATCCTCTGCATAGAAGTCCTGCGTGGGCGTCTGCATAATTCCAAATAGGGAGCTGGTGGCCTCCCGGGGCGACGTGACCTCAGGAGAGCGGCTGGTCGGCAGGAATGGGGCCGAAAAATTCTGACAAAGCTGAAACCCATAAACCGCATCCAGTATTTCCTCGCCCTGTGCGTACTCTGGGCTGTGGCACAATATAGAGTGTTCCCACCTTCCCTTAAAGACGCTCAGCCAAGTAGCCAGCGAGCAGATCCGTTTGGTACATTCCCAGAGGTTACTGGAAAGGCCAATAGTTCCCAGGGAGTGCCACATATCCAAGGTCTGGCTGTCGAGGCTTGTTAGTTTGTTGTTATCCAACAGCAAGATCTTAAGGTTGGGCAGGGTCTCGAATACATCCGACGTCAGAGTGCGGATCTCATTTCCAGTGAGATCCAGCTTCTCTAAAGTTGTCCACGTCCACTCCATCCCGCACGTCAAGTTGTTGATTTTGTTCCACTGAAGGTAGAGGACTTGAAGGGCAACCAGTCGGGGGAAGTGTGCCAAGTTGATCTTGGTCAACTGATTGTGCTGCAGATGGAGTTCCCGCAACTTGATCAGGCCTGCAAAGCCATTGCGAGCCAGACTTCTCAGCCTGTTGTTACTAAGGCCCAAGTACTCCAAGCTGCGGCAGTCCCAGAAGGCCCGTACGGGGGTCGTACGCAGGGAATTGGAGCGCAGGTGCAGGATCTGCAGCTTGCGCAGGCCGTGGAATATCTCTGGCTCGAGAGCGGTCATCTGGTTGAAGGAAAGGTCCAGGATCTGGAGATTAATGAGGTGGATGAAGGTCGTGTTGGGCAACTTGGTGATGCGGTTGGAGCTCAAGTTGAGGTCCTTAAGCTTGTACAGCCCCTGAAATGCATCTTCCCGCACGGTGCTTATTTGGTTATGGTCCAGGTGGAGCCACGTGAGCTGGCTGAAGCCGTAGAATTGATCAGCGCTCAGTTCTGTGATGCTGTTGTGCCGCAGTGAGAGCCCCAGAGCCCCCCTTTCCACGCCATCTGGGGGGGCCAGGAGCCCCTGTGTGTCGCAGTAAAACTGCAGGTCCTCACAGCGGCATTTCTGGGGGCAGGTCGTGCATGAGACAGGGCTGAGGCGCAGCAGCATGCTGATCGCAAAGAGTGCCGCCGCTGCTGGTCCTACGAGTAGCCACCTTGAATGGAAACCTGGGTGGGTTTAAACACAACAAAATAAACTGGGTGGGAGGAGAGTGGGCATCTAATTCCTGCTGGGAACCATCCCAATGGAATATTAAAACTGTAATTACGGTCGCTGTCTGTCAAATCTGAGACCCGTGTATTTCTCTATGCGCGGACACTAATACACATTTTTTGTTTGAATGAATACCCCATGTAATATACAAGTCCCCCCCATGTCTCTAAAAGAGCATTCATTCATTCATTCTGGCTTTTTTTTTCTATTCCTACCCTGGTCTTTCTAAATGCATTTGTAGATTCAACAGATATTCTTAATGTAGACTAAATAATTCCTAAACCCCTGTCTTCAGCCTGTTTATTTGAGCATTGTGGAACACACTGTCACCGCGTACACACACCCAGAATTAAACATGTCCTTGGGATGCGTTGCTGTGAATTTATCGCAATCCTGATGCTATTTAACATGATAAATGCAGGGTACATTTCTCTATAGCTAAGGATTTTTTTTTTTACTTGGTACACAGATTAGGGTTTATTTCTGTGGCTCTGGATGAAGCAAACACGCTTAAAATGAATAAATTAATGTGAGGAGCTCCTGGGTGTCATCTTTAGTCCACTCTTGCACTCTGTTTTCTATTCAGGTCCAGACCCAGCATATGAAAGAGCTAACTTACCCATTCTTTTCTGCACATCGGAGGCTGCATTCAACTGTTTTTCTCCGCAGACACTTTGAGCAGCCAGACGGGAAAAAAATCTAATGAACAAAAAGCCTTTTGATAAAACACAAAAGGAATCGTGATCTTAAATAAAGCAATGCTGGATCTCCACAAATGCAACAAAAGGAGCAATTCCATGACTAGAATTTCAATCTTATATTTTTAATCCGGTTTCTTTTGACAGATTAGGAAAATAGATTCTCTCCCCCCCCCTCTCTTCAGTCTGTAAGTTGATCTGAATCCATCACAATCCTTGTGCGTTTTTGGTTTTTCGTCCCTCTTCCTTTGCTACCGCAATGATGTCAGCTCAATTGGTTAATTGAAGATCAAGCGGTCTCCTTTCATGACTGGGGGTCCGCCTTCGCATAACTTGTTGATGGCGGTCGGAGACCCTTCTCGCAAATCTTTCCCCTTGTCGCTCCGCCAGCCGTGTCTCTATTGAGTTCTCAACACGGAGGATAGTTGCTGGTCAGAAAAAAGGATAAGGAAAGAATGAGAGAGGCTGTTCGCCGCTTTTGTTGCAGGCACGCACTGCTACAGAGTGGTGGCAGGCTGGCGTCGATCAGTGATGCAGTTTCTCTCTCTCTCTCTCTCTCCCTCCCCCCCCGTTTGCGCGCTCTCGCTCATTCTCGTCTGCTCTCTTGCTATTGCGTGGTCTCCCCCGCTCTCTCCTGCTCGCTCTCGCCGCATCACTCGTCTCCCTCGCCCCCTCTTCCCCTGTAGCTTTCTCGCCCTGCTCTCTCCTGCCCGCTCGCTTCCTCTCGCTCTCTAATGCTCTGGCGTGTTAGCTTACTTCATGCTTTGCTCTCTTGCTTACTCCGACTTGCCTGTTTGACCTCCCCTCTCTTCTTCCTCGCTGGTTTCGCTGCCCCGTCAATGTTTTAAATGCTGCTGCTTGCTTTCTAAATTTGGCAGTCCTCTGTACATTCTGTTCATATGGAAAATAGGATTTGGGATTTCATATGCACTGTGTACAGATAAATATGGGTTGTTCCTTTGGTTAGTTTCTGGTGAATGTCACACTTTATTTCAGTTAAATGATAGGTAATCTTTTTGCAGTCAGTTATATGGGAGGAGGGTATGTAGTTGATAAAGCCTTATGGGAGTTGGAGCCCATGATTCAGATTTTTTGTGAAATACATCATGCTTAATTTGAGGCTTTGAAATTCAGACAAATAGACTTGTATCGCATAAAGGCATAAAGTGATTGTCTTGATAAAGGTACTGCATTATGTGGTTGCATTCTTTCTATAAATCTTTTTTTTGGGACAAGCTATGTGCCTTCAAATTTAAAGCATTCAATGATCAGTAATGTGAAAAGCGACTTGACAACTTTTTATTCAGGTTTCTTTTTAATATGGTGTTTAATTTCTTTAATTTGAATAGTTTTCTAGCCCATATGTATGCTTTACCGCCTTGTCAGGCAAAAATGGCTGAAATGTGTGTAGGTGATGCTAGATTTTCTGGAGTAGGGTAGTCCCTGTCATTTTCATGCTTATTGGCGCGATGCATGATATGGCCCTTCTTTAGAAAATGAGATGTTTCAATATTGATATCACACCCCATATCAATTGAAGTGATACCTCAGTTCTCAAACTCGCTAGAACTCAAATTTCTTAAGTTGAACAAACCAGTTTGACTGAACTTGATCTGAATATCAGAAGTCAGTGTGAATGCTGGCCTAATATAAATGGGAAATGAGTCATACTACAATGCAATTCTTACCTGAATGCCTTCACAGACTGGATTAACCAAATAAATCAGCGCAACATTACAGTGACTAGCAACAAATAAACCACTACATTGTGTGTACTGTTACAGCATTTATGTAATTTATTTAAACTTTATCTTACCAGGAAAATTAACTAAAAACCAGTTCTTGCTGCTTTACGTGATATTCAGGAAAATTGCCAGATTACGCATCAGAACTGCCTGGGATACAAACTCTGTGCGGGTGACTCCTCTTCAGCCAATAGTGGCAAAGGTGTGTCGTCACGGAGGAGGTTCCAGTTTGTGCAGCTAGCTGCGAGGTCACAATGCATCTTAATGTAATGCACCGAGTCAGGATCAGAATGCGTTTCTTTAAGCCAGCGCTGTAAACAAGCCGAACGCACTCAATGATCGGACTGGGGAAACCAACTGAAACGCGGACTTGATGCAGAGGACACATGGGGATCCCACACGAGGTTAACGAGGGGGCGTGGCAAACGGAAGGAGCGGACGAGCGGGGCAGGCCAGGGTAACGTTTGGGATAAGATATTTATCGTTTTGGGAGCCGTTAAGAAAAATTCTGTTGTTTTTATCCTGTTAATTTTTTGTCTTTAAATGCTGAACACATTTAGGTGTGATTCTTGGGGTCCGGGAACCAGCTAATTGTTTTCCCATTATTTCTTATGGGGAAAAATTTAGATCAGAACTCGAACTTTTTAGGATTCGACCCGGAGTCTGGAAAGGATTAAGTTCGAGAACCGAGGTACCCCTGTATCGCACTGTTACAATAAGCTTCTGCGAAACAAAAAAAAAACTTCATATTTCATATGCCAAAAGATGCCTTCTTAGTGATATTTAGATGATTTCTTAGTGATATTTAACATGTGTTGTGGGTAACTTTAGAATTTCTCTCAAAAACGGGACTCCTACTTGCCTTAACCATAAAACACAAAGGTGAGCTTCTCAGCGTGCAGGTCCCTCTGTTTGTAAACTTAATTCACTTCTCATCTTGGGGTTTCTATTTAATGTACATAATCAGGGTATTTTGTAAGGGAACAGGAATTTCTCCTGTGGATGTTGTTTGAAGTGGGGGGGGGGGGGGCGGGGCGGGCGCCCGCCGCGCCACAACACCCAAACCCCCCCCACCAACAAAGAAAGGGGAGGGGAGGAGGCGAAACGAAAGGAAAAAGAATGTCACCTGTGGATGTTGTTTGAACTCCCCCCACACCCCCCCACCCAAATCCCTATACCTACCAGCCGCATCGGAAAATGCTGTTTTTCTTGTAGGCTGGCAGAAAAGACAGAAGCGATGCCCTGAACACAGCCATCGACAGAATGACTAAGAAGACGCGCGATCTGCGCAGACAGGTCCATTTCCTTACCATTTATTTCTCCATTCTTCTATGAAGCCAAACCTTCCACTAAAAGGCTCATGTTAGCGGTTAGCGCATTGTGTTCTATTTAGAACCACGTACATGCAACTATCTGAAATGCTGTTTAACATTTAAAAATTAACTATCTAATTTGTAATGTGCATCAGTTGGAGGTTTTTGCTAATCTGTATTGACAAGATTCTCCAGGTTTGGAAGCAGGAGTTCATTTCTAAATGATGACTGTGGAAGGGATTGATGCTTCCATCTCCTGTATTAATGGCTTTCAGTATAAATGGCCACCCTGTGTCTTACATTTCTAAAAGAAGACATCTATTGCCTGTTACTACATTGTAATGTTAATGTGTCTAAAGATTTAATTGATCGAAGTGTCTCCTTCAGAATTATGGCCAGTGAGCATACAGATTTTTCGGTTCATATTTTAATGTTGTCTTCCACACTTATCTAAAAATCACCAAGCATTTTGGATCTTTTTTGGTAAAGCTTTCTAAAGCTGTCTCTCTTTTATGTTCTTAGCTGCGCAAAGCAGTAATGGACCATGTGTCAGACTCCTTCCTGGAGACCAACGTCCCACTTCTGGTCCTGATTGAAGCGGCCAAGAATGGCAATGAAAAGGAGGTGAAGGAATATGCCCAAGTTTTCCGAGAACATGCCAACAAGCTCATTGAGGTGAGTTACCTTGTGCAATTGATTTATTTAGAGAGCTGAAGTTCATTGGGAGGCGAGACCCCCACAGTTAGACATCAAATGAATTGGAGTTTTAATCTGCTTGAATGCCCTTGAAATGCAGGTGGGTCTTGTACTTTTGCAAAAGTGTGAGAATAGCAGCATCTGATCATGTCTGGTGGGTTAGTGTCTTCCAGTGTGTGTTCATAAAAGCATATATAGCCTGTTTATGGCAATAAGGCAAAAATATCCGATCTTTTGTAACATTCAAACGTGATAATTATGTCTTGTGATTTAGTGAAATTTACAATTACAAATTCTATCATGGCAATCCATACGATAAATGTGTTATTCAAACCGTACAGCTCAACTTCAAATTTAGCAGTTTGCTGTTATATGTAAGCAATATCTGAATGAAATCATGTGCTATTTTGGGCAGGCCGACATTACACGCCAAATGTGTGTGTCTGGTCAGTTCCGTGAAACACATCTTGTACCCAGCCAGGGGAATCCAACTTCATTGCTAAAGGTTACGTGTCGTCTCAAGGGAAATGGTTCAATTTTCTCAACTGTTTGTGTCTTATTTCCTGTTGACAATGGAAATATAATGAAATACTATGTACTGGTCAGGAAATGGCTTAATGTGTGCAGCATTCCGTCATCGTACGCAGTCATGGGGTTGTGGCTGGATAACTGTAAACTGAGCTTCTGTTCCTCTGCCACCATTGTTTTTTTCCTAGACCGTGTTCTTCATTTAAAACATTTTGTAGTGGAGCCTTATGGGTCAGCTAGAGACTGACACGATCGTTAGCCGTCCTCATTACGTTTTCCCCCGTGTCTTTGCCCCTGGTCCCAGTAGAGAAATGCCCTTTGTTGACATTTGGGAGTGACCACTCCCCATGGGTGCCTGGCCTTCGTTTTAGTGCCAAGACAGGAGTGAAAGCACCAGTTAGAGACTAAAGTGGGACTGGATTAGTCAAAGTGCCCAGAGTTCTGCCCCAGGCGGAGGAATTGGCAGTGGCATTATAGAATGACACAACAATTGTTGAAAATGCCTCACTGCACTGCATAATTGGAAATGACACCAGATGAAATTGGAACAAGCTAAAAAGATGAAATACAGCTACATAGATGTGGTTGTTGCTAAAATACGAATTAGTGTTTAAAATGTGTTGCAGTTTTTCCCTGTTTTTAGGGGGTATGCTCCTGAAGGACATTGTCTCCTTCATGCATGTACTGTGTGTCAGTATTTGTACATTTATTCATAAAAGGGTAGTTTGGGCACCTTGGCGGTAAACACAAGCCTGCATGTTTGTAGCGATGCGCTTTCTTCACCATGCATGGTGACTCGAGATGTAGAGATGGCTTGGATTCCTATTACTAATCAGATTTAGTACTTGAGTTGATGGTGCATAAATCATCTTTTGGTAACAAATGGATCCCATTGAAATTATTTAGCATTTTAAGCTTGGTTTTAAAGCCTTGCATAATACATGTGGCTAGTGCACTGTTGGGTTTTAAAATCTTATTATGCTGTTTACCTCAGGTTCGTCTAATGAGTGGAGTTTTTAAGATAATTTAACTGATGAGATTGATAAAGCCACAAGGATGCCATCTATTTTTTGTGCACCGTGTTGCTAGTGTGAGCATTTGGCCTTATTTTTCTTGCAGCACGCATTAACTGCACGGTGTACTTTTTGGCGCTTCTTACAAAGGGCAGTACTAAGTTCAGTATTCATTTTTTATTTTTAATTCATAGGGCTCCATTTTGATTGGGGTTTTGAGCTTAATGCTAAAGAGGCCCCTGCCCTTCATGCCTGTCAGGGTCACGAGGAGCCGTTCTCTGCTCTGGCTGCGATGGCTCTGCCTCCACACATGCAAAGCATCAGGCGCATTTTAAAATCAGGTTCGGACATCTTTGCAAGATTTTGGAAATTCTGCAAGATGGTGTTGATTGAGGATTTGGGGCAAACCTGCGTGCGTGACAGATATTACCTGCAGGTTCATACGGCCATGTTCGTTAATGAATATGCTTTTAAAATTCACATTAGATCGAGGTTACATTAGATTGAGTGATTGCTGTTGGAGACAGTATTCAATTTTCAGTAAAATGAAAGGGGTAGAATGGAACTCTGGCCAGCCCATTTCTTTTGTGTAATATTTATGAAATGTACACCAGGGGCAATGGGAAGTGCTGACTGCCTTTAACCCCCACCTCGCCCCCAGCCCCCCACCACCGCGTGGTCTATTACTGAAAGACTGCTTCCGTGTGATTACTTTCATGGAAATTGTCAGTACAATATGTTAAACCAGTTGAGCCTTAGCACATGATGTGAATCTCTGGCTGTTAATTTTTGCCATTAAGTCACTTTGCATATATGTTTAAATTTGCTTTGGAACATCTGATTTTCCCTTGGAAAAAGTAGGCTGTATTCGTGACACTGTCTTCTGTAGGCCAGAATTTGTTGCTCAACGGCAATATTTTGGTTTATTTTTTTGTAATCTTTCCATGTTTAAATTAGGCGATTTTTTTTTTTTTTTTTTTTTTAATTTTAATCTGAGATTGGAAATACATTTGCGATATGTATTGAGTAATAGGTGACATGCACGTCACGTATAACCAAAACTGAAGGGTAACTAGTTTTCAGATAATTCAGCCTTTGGAGTTTCCACACGATGCTCCCATTTGTTAGCCCACGGTTCCCAGGCAGCTAACATATCCTGGCATCAAAAAACTGTCTGCAAACGTACTTGTTTGCAGTATTAGGATCCACTCATATTTTGCACATACAATATTTTACAGTTACTTCTGAATGATTGTCGGTTTTGCTCAGTGCGACGCATTTTCAGCGGAAAACGGCACAATTTCATTTTGTGCGTAGAACACATTTTCACTTATTTACATGTTGTGTTTTGCCAGCATGGCCGTTTTAGATAGCAGTTGGTGATCTGTTTTGATTATTATGTTGTGTTAATTAATGCATGTATCTTTGACTAGCAATGTGCATCTGCACTGCTGCTTTCCCCAGACCATCGTTTCGCTGTCACCAGAAAATGAGAATGGCTGTCTTAAGCAGGGTAGCATTTGATCCTTTAAGTTTTCACACTGTCATGTATTGAATGCTTCCAGTGCTGTGAAAGAAGGTGGTGATGAAATGGTGTTATTTGATCAGCCTAAATGTTTTTGTGTGAAATGTAAATTTTCCATTTCACTATTCTGTTACACATTTTGGGGTCTCCGTGTGAACCATCTAATTGATTTCACCCCAAAAGTCACACTTTCTCAAAATACTGCCTTTGCATCCGAAACAGTTTTGTGATATTTATACACCGCATTCAAAATTCCTATGCACAGCAGTCTTGGTATATTCTAAAAACGGTCAGCTGTTTAGGTTCCTTTTAATCGCCAACAATGCTGTTTGAATGGTTTACACAGATGCCAGCAGTACCCGATAAGTTTAGATATTCTGAAACATGCGCAGAATAGTGTTTCAAATTAGTTTTGTGACAGTAAATGCCATAAATGACTCAGAACAGAAATGTGTTGTATTTGTTGCATAAACATTGTTCTTCAAAAACCTCTTGATCATGCATATTTATATATAAGCCCTTCCTACTTTAGCAGCTTTTTACTTATGTCACTTGCCTAATTATCTGGAACATAGTGTAGTTGGCATAAAACAATTCTATTTCTTTTTAAATATGGGAGTCTTGGTACTGAATCCTTATTTTAAATATTACAAATGTATTGAGCTTTTTGCTTCACATTTTTCACTGGGTATCAGCTGTTAATTTTTCAGCAACATGTATGCCTCCTCTCAGAAGTACAGACTGGTTACTATAATCAATATCAGACTTAAGAAGTGTGAGCTATGGAGGAGGACTTTGTTTTGGAGAATTCGGTATGAAATGGGGCGGCCGTTATTGGTCCTGATGCCTGAGAACCCAGGTGAGTGTGTCTGATCTCTGGTTTCTGCAGGTCGCCAATCTGGCGTGCTCCATCTCCAATAACGAGGAAGGAGTGAAGCTCGTTCGCATGGCGGCTTCCCAGCTGGAGAGCCTCTGTCCTCAGGTACAAGAACCACGTCTGTCCTTGTATGTCACCACACTGCTCAAATCGTCCTCTCTTGGTTAATCACTCACCCATCCTCTGTTTTGTCAACATATGTTTCACACACACATTCCTAGTCAGAGTTGAGAAATTTACGGCTTTGTAAGGTTTTGATTGTCAGACAAGATTATCTGCGGCTGATTTTTTTGATGGTGATTAACTGCTTTTAATCTGCGATTGTTATAGGTGATTAACTGCTTTTAATCTGCGATTGTTATAGGTGATTAACGCTGCACTGGCCTTAGCTGCCAAGCCCAACAGCAAAGTAGCTCAGGACAACATGGACCTTTTCAAAGACCACTGGGAGAAGCAAGTCCGTGTGCTTACTGATGCTGTGGATGACATAACTTCCATCGACGACTTCCTGTGTGTGTCTGGTAAGGATGGGCCTGCTATATTGTGTTCACTGGGCTTCTAAGGACGGATCTCTTGCTCTCACCCCAGACAGGAGTCCGTGGGTAACGTTATTTTGAGCTGGTACAACCCTGTCCCACCCTGTGCAAATGTCACGCGTTCATTTGCATTTTACCTTCTTTCATTAGAGAGATGTTTTTGGCCACCGTTCTTATTTTTCCAAAACCATGGACCGAGTTTAATACGGCATGACGGATAAAGGATTTCCAGCCTTAATTCTCGAGCGACTTTGGGTTTTTCCGACGGCGCGTGCCCTTGTTTTTAACGTCATCTGTCAAATACCATCTCTCTCTGCTAGAAAACCACATCCTGGAGGATGTGAACAAGTGTGTGATTGCTCTGCAAGAGAAGGACGTGGATGGGCTGGATCGTACTGCCGGGGCGATTCGAGGCCGTGCTGCCAGGGTGGTTCATGTGGTCACGTCGGAAATGGACAACTACGAGCCAGGGGTCTACACTGAGAAGGTGTTGGAGGCCACCAAGCTTCTGACAGACACAGGTCATTTCATTTAGCTTTCAGAATTTTATTTGTGTGTGTGTGTGTGTGTGTGTGTGTGTGTGTCCAATTTAAAATTTTCTCAAGTTTTCTCTATTGTATCTAAATGCGTAAACGGCTATCTTTACCATTAAGTTCACTGACTAGGCCGTTGCGTTATGTAAGCCCAGAATCCCTCCTTCCTTCATCCATCTGCTCTGCAACTGGCTCCCCAGCCTCCGATGCCCCCCGGGACCTTGTTCGCTTTGAAATTCCAAATGGGCCTGAGTATTAATGGAAACGTGGACCAAACCATTGCTTCGTAGTTTTGGGCACAACTGAACGCTGCTGGGTCAATTTTCTGAGATGTTTCAAAGCTGCTATAGATCAGAGTAAATGAAGCGGCCTTTTCCCCAAAATAGTGCGCTAGTATTCTGGATATTGGAGCTCAAGGCTAAAGCTATTGTCAAAACACCATCATTTACCAAGTACAGCATCTGTATTTTACCAGAAAAAGCTTTTCATATTTTCCCCAACTAGCCTTCCCAAGCGAATGATTTATAGGTCAATATTTTCCCCATTTTAGTCCTGCTCAAAAGGATATTTTGCTCTTTAACCCAGAACATGGTTAAATATCAGCATGATGTTTAATCTTATGTGTTTGACTTAACGTGGGATTTAGAGATCATTGCAACCCATATCTAGCTGTGCTGTTTGACAGTCAGTGCCCGGCTATTGTGATACGGATGTAATCTCGTACGTATGTAAAAAAGCGTACATTTCAATTAAGTTTAGCAGACGAGTATTACGTTGCTTGACGCTTCTAGCGCGCAGTTATGACGTTAAAGGGCCTCCTTGTGCTAACGCGTCTCCCCCCTCCGACCCCCAGTGATGCCCCGTTTCACAGAGCAGGTCGAGGCTGCTGTGGAGGCCCTCAGCGCCAACCCCACTCAGCCTGTGGACGAGAACGAATTTATCGACGCCTCCCGTCTGGTGTACGACGGCGTTCGTGACATCAGAAAGGCTGTGCTGATGATCAGGGTAAGCCCATGTGAAGCCTCATTAAGTAGAAAGTTCTCTCTCCGGTCGCCTGACCTGTCAGTTTATCCTGGCAAGCCGTCTTGCTTTACCTGCACATTGTGGATGATTTCATTCTGTACTAGACTTAGGTATGGGTTAGTGTCACTTTCCAAAAAACCAAGGACTTTTCTTGGGAAAGACTACTAACCAAATTAGTCTATATGACTGTGTTAAGTAGGATAAGCTTTTTTTTCACTGCACGTTTTATTGCGTAGTTTGGTTCATTCTGAATACTTGTTCTTAAATATGGATAATTGTGCCTATATGAGGATTTGGTGTTTCTTCTTTTTGATCGTGATAATCAGTGTTTTAAGGTTAGAAACGGCCACAGCGGCTTGCTTGTTCCTTCACTGAACTATAAAAGGAGTCTGTGGCATCTTGGCAACATTCAGTTGGAATTTTGCAGACAGAAAACAGTGGTAGTCGGTGAGGGGCCCCGCTGGGCTCGCTAGTTTGCTACCTGCTGAGCCCTGTTAGCAGTTACCTTTATTGAAAAGTGTTGGCGCCAGGAAACAGGTTTTCTGCAGCACAGTACATCTTGCAGTTTCAGCAAAAAATTCCTCATCTAAGTATTTTTGACTCGATAAATAAATCCTTTTTTTTGCGCTATTCAGTGGGCATTTTCATTCTGTTTTATAGCGTCACATGTGGTGTCAGCCTACATCTTAGTATGGTCTTGTGGACAATGCTAAAAAACAAATATTTTTATAAATAACTTGAACAGTAGATTATGTAAAGACTACGAAGTCCAAATATCAGACGGTACAAAAGGACTTGCTTGTGCAGCTGTGTTTATACGCGGAGGGCACAGTGGAGTCTCAAAGCACCATAGACAAACACTTAATGCGCTACCTGTGAACGATTTGCTCTGCCGTGACTACAAGCTAGCAGAGAGATTTAGATGCAGAATGTGTGAAGTTCAACTTTAAGTATCAGTCTGAAAATAAACAGAGAGCGAGCGCAAGCAAAAGTGAATCTGTCACTCAAGGCCGTGTTGGATGGAATACGTTTAATATATGACAGACACTTTCACAAAAGGTACAAATTCATTTTTAGCTTAATTCCATGCTGGTGCCAACAGTTGCCACAAACCCGGACTGACCTGCTTACATACAAAGCACCATGTCACTAATACTTAACACATTTTGTAACACGTTGGGTGTACTTTAAGTTAACGTTATTTTGTTCTTTCTCTTGTCACACGTATATCACACGTGTCACATTAGGGTAATTTTTATGGCGCACACACACAACTTGTCTTTTAGCACTAACTTTTTCAACTCATTAGCTGTTTATTGCAGATCTATCAGGTGATAACTGGAAAAGTGTAGCGTGGTTAATTGTTCAGCTCACCGTTATTAGTCCAGAGGGAAATTAAGCTGCAGCTTTTTTGATAGTGTCTGGAATGGTATGTGAAATGATATGCGATGGATGGTACCTCCATATCTAAATGATGAATTCAAGATAACGGCTGGTTGCTCTACACAAGGTGCATGTTTGTAAAGGTGTTGTAATGGTGATCTTACACTATAAGCAAGAACTCAACACACGTTTCCCTGAATCTGTTGACCAAAGGATCTTTCTTGTAATCGATTCCTGTAAACCTAGCTTGAGTCCAGGAGGAGGCATGGGGGGGGGGGGAAAAAGTCGTCATGGGAATTTTTACTTTTGTTAAAGACGTCTCTCTTGCATTAATTGATTTTCCTTGTCCTTTTAAAGTGGAGCAGAGTGGTTGTCCTTCCTGGTATAGCCTGTATTCTGTTCAGGTTAATCTAAAATGTTGCGCATACAAGGCTGAACCCACAGTTGAGGATACAATGAGCAAATTGTGAAATACTTTAACTGAAAGGCTGCTGTTCCCCACCCACAAGCGAGGCTGCAGCACACTGGCATACTATAGCATAGCATTTGGCTAAGATGTCTATGCCGCGCTAGCAGGCAGTACTGGAGTCGTCTCAAATCAGCCGAGCGGTGCACACTTCTGAGGAGCAGTTCTGGCAGGCTCTTAAAAAGCCCAACTGAGGTCACTCTTCAATCCAAACGGACAAGTGTGCAGCTCCGGCTACTTAAGATGGACAGTGTCTTTAACCTCTATAAGTGGAATGCTCGAGGGCTTTGTCAAACATTCCTATTCTTGTCAGGCAGCTCTGTATCCACCTCAGGCTTGTCACTGCTGCTGACTTCCAGTTGACAAATGAGTTGTATGACAGTCAACCCATAGTGTAGCTCTTAGTTTGCATCCTCGCTTTATCCTTAAAGTTATGGTAGCGGATTTTACACACATGCGTCACTTTCTTTGCACTCACTGAAGTTGCACGCTGTCGTCAGCTGCCCCTTAAACAGACCAAGCTCTGATCATGCTTCCCTGAACCAGCTTGGTAACAGGATAACAAGCCTTCGGGGGCGTCTGACTGTACACTGGGGTATTTCTCGCTCTCTTAGCATGATACTTGGAATCTTTCCATAAGTTTTAAGTCCTAGGGGCCCCTCTGACTTTGCTGACTATTTGTATATTTGTAATGTACTTTATCATACTTTTATAAACTGATGTTTGGCCTTGTTAGTTTGTCATTAAGCTTTTTTTGTTGGTGTCTAAACCTCTTCATAGCCCCTTCGACCTTCTTCAGGCACGCCCCCTCTCTCCTTTTTGCTGTCCGACGATAGCTCAAGATGTTCATTCACAAAACGGTAAAACTGGTCAAGAGATTTTCACTTGTGATTCCTTTGATAGCTTAATCCTAAGTAAATGCTCCTTTGATCATCCTTTGAAATTTCCCCTTGGACGTGTGATTACAGGTATCACCACCGACAAAGGAGCAATGTGCCAATGACTGCAAGATAAATTTGATGGTACCTCCCCGGTCCTTATGACCCAAATTTTATATCAGTCTGTCAGAGGTAGAAAAGCAGTCATCACATTCAACTAAAATATCATTTTAACTTCTGAATTTCTGAATTTTATCAAGGATATTTTTGACGTGTTTGAGCTCGTTTTTATTTTGTGTTTTTATATGTGAATGTTCAACAATGATAAGATTATTACAGAATCTGCATATAACGTGATTCAGTGACACTGACGATAAGAATGGAAGGAATGGCAAAAAAAAAATCTGCTACAAGTTTCTCTGGAGTCTATTGCCAAAAAACCTGGAATTTCCAAATGGATAAATGTGATCAAGGATTTTAGATTTCACTTTTTGGTAATCCTTGCTAATTTGACTTTGCTTTCCGTAATGAGATTCATGCAAACTTGCTGCCAGTTTAACATATTCTTTATACAATAGTACATAGCAACATATTTGTTTAGGAATCAGATAAATGAGATGTTCTATGCATGCCATAAGAATTCAGCACTATACTTAAGTCATAAAATGGCACAGTTATACAGTGGTACCTCAGGTTTTGAACTCATTAGAACTCAAATTCGAGTCGAACAAACCAGTTAAAAAAAATGACCCAGGGCTCAATCTGAATCTCAGAAGTCATCTCATGAACCCCGACTTGAAAGAATTTGTACGTGCGGGGAACTGAAAAGTCCCGCTGTACGTCTCAGTGGAAACAAAGGGCAAAGCTTCTCTCTCAGCTTTGTGCTTACAGTGGCAGCACCGTGCATGTTTACCCTAACTGAATACATATATTTAGACAGTGAAAATATTCAGACAATGATACAGTACCAGTAGTTGTATGGTAAAATACAATTAAAATAGATTTCTTATTCATTATTTTAATAAACCATTAATGCGTTTAATATTGTTGTGCTGAGCGAGGACGGAATGGAGACAAAGGCGCAGATATCAGGGTATCGGGGAATACA
Organism: Pollimyrus isidori; assembly: GCA_019775955.2. Taxonomy (NCBI): domain Eukaryota; kingdom Metazoa; phylum Chordata; class Actinopteri; order Osteoglossiformes; family Mormyridae; genus Pollimyrus; species Pollimyrus isidori. The sequence continues at coordinate 7,615,655 of JABFDZ020000002.1, forward strand.
GGGTTTAATTACAGGTAAGGCAGGCACAACGCAGACGGACAATACAATGACCGGACTGGGGAAACAAACTGAAACGTGCACTAAGTATAGAGGACTAATGACGACAACCAGAAACTGCTGATCACACAGGGTTAACGAGGGGCCGTGTGGATGATCGGAGCAGGATGCATTGTCTGGATACATTTTTCTTACTTTACAATTTTACTGTTTTGATAAATGTGCCAAGATGTGTTTAGTACAGTATATGCTCTTGTTTTATCCGGTTCATTTTATGCTTAAATGCTAAAATCGTTTAGGTGTAATTTTTTGGGGGCTGGGAACCAATTAATTGGCTTTCCATTATTTCTTATGAGGAAAATTCAATCACAACTCAATTTTTAGGATTCGATCCAGAGTTTTGAGCGGATTGAATTTGAGTTCTGAGGTACCACTGTACTTCATTTGGGGGAATCCTGTTTTCAACTTAATGTTGCAAAACTCCATGATTGTGTGCATACTAAAGCACCGAGTAAGTTCCGTTAATGGCTCATGGGTGTTGTGCATGCCCCTCACCCCCACCTCGCCATTATGAGACACAGCCTGTGTTTGAGAAGTACGCTGTTAAAGTGCCACTTGGAGGGTAGCCAGACCCCGCCTGTGTTCACCATGTGCATGTAGACGAATGATAACCGTTTTGTTTTGTGAATTTGCTCACCGTTTCGCCATCTGCGCCAGTGTTACTGGGTTTGGTCCCTCCTGGCAAATATTTTATCGTCAATTATTCCCAGGTCTGTTAATTATCTAATGGCGCATCTCCCCTGCTGCTCTCCTCCAGACCCCCGAGGAGCTGGACGACTCGGACTTCGAGATGGAAGACATCGATGTGCGCAGCCGGACCAGTGTGCAGACGGACGACGATCAGCTGATTGCGGGGCAGAGCGCTCGGGTGAGTGAGCCTCTGACGCCCTTTCGGCGCCAACACCCTACAGAACCCGCTTCGTACCCACCCCTTTATGTAACGCCATGTTCAGTTCGCTACTCTTACAACCTTTTCTTCTGTGGCATAGAGCGGATTTTACTTATTTTAATTAAATCCCCCTCCCCACACACACACACCCTTGAGTAGTGTGGTTGGCGTGGCCTAGTTTTTTGCCAGCATAATTTTCAGTACAGTCTTTTTAACACACACTAGTTCAGCAATGGGCACAAACACACGATTATGCAAGGCACGTCACTGTTAGCAATGATGACACGGCTCTGGATGATATTCTAATGAAAGCAGAGAGCCCATTCTCAACCAACCAGACGAGTATATATCATCCTCCTTATCCACTCAGAATTGTATTCTGTTGCCTTGGTGATACACAAAGGCAGATACACATTGGCCAAAAGGGTACAATAGAGGTCTGTTTAAATAAGGCACAGCAATTTAAATTGATTTCAACATCCAAAGCTAATGTGGCATTTTCATGGAATGAATTGAAACTGCCTTTTTATATCTGTGCAGAAGGAATCAACTGGAATCAAGTTTGGGTATCCTCTCAGAACAAATTAAGCTCTATGCGTTGTCTTTAAGGGAGTATGTCACAAATGTAGCTATGTACAGGACTGTCACAGAAAATTAGAATATTGTGATAAAGTTCTTTATTGTCCGTAATGCAATTAAAAAAACAAAAAT
>JABFDZ020000002.1:7625809-7642378 GCA_019775955.2 Pollimyrus isidori
CCTATACATTCGTGGCTGCTTTGTGCGAGGATAGTCCTATACATTCGTGGTTGCTTTGTGCGAGGATAGGCCTATACATTCGTGGCTGCTTTGTGCGAGGATAGGCCTATACATTCGTGGCTGCTCGTGCTCACAGGCTCTGTTCGATCATTACCAACAGAACAAGATCATAGCTGAGCATAGGGATAGACATGGATTGACTACTAGACTGTGAGCTTCATCCAGTGGCTTAGTGCCCCAGAACCCTTCAGTGCCATGAACAACTGCAGCCAATGAACTGATCCGATGCTCAGTCTCCCTTTCCCTGTTACTATTTGCGAACAAAATCCCAAGGTACTTAAGCTCTTTCTTTAAGGCTGTGCTCGTCCCCTTGCCTTAAAGCCCCCACAGCGCCATGGTCCCAGTTCTGGTTCTGCTTACGTGCTGCTGCTTCACTCATGGCATCTGAAGTGTGTTCTACGGGTCTGAGTCAGATGAGGCCAAATCATGGCATCTGTAAATGGCAGGGCTGCTGCTTCTAGCCCCCTGTACTGGGCAGGCTTCCAGCCTCGGCTCTGCCTCTATCCCATCCATGAAAATCTCAAACACGAGTGGAGCCCCGGTGAATCTTTGACACAAGCCAATACGCTAAATGGCTGTGATTTTTTTGTGCCCTGGACGAGGACAAGTTATTACATTCACATGGGCGGAGTACCATGCGGGAGCCGTCCGGTACCATATTCCTGCAGCATCTTCGAGTGCCTCAGCCCAGGCTGCTGCCAGCCCTCAAATCCACAGAGTACATATTGCATGTTGCCATTAACTCGCTCTCAGCTGTGTGAGGGCAGTTAGTGCATTTAGAATTAGGTGACCTGTGGTCATTGTTGAAACACCACAGCACACAGTAACAACGTGTCCCCTGCATTTAACACACATGTGACAATGTGACATAGCAGGGGGCAGCTAATTCAGCGCCCGGGGAGCAGTGATTGGGGGGTGGTACCTTGCTCAGGGTACCTCAGTGGTGCCTTGCTGGTCGGGGATTCAATCCAGGCATCTTTCAATTACAAAAGCGCTTCCCTAACCATTGATGCCATTGCCCCGGTTGGAATTTACATTGTTACCACTGAATCTGCCATTAGATGAAATCTCCTCTTCCCTATGGAAGTGCTGCTTTTTTCAGGGCAGATTAGAATTGTAGACTTAGACCCGATTCCCCTTTTTAAAATGCAGGCCACCTCTCCTGTGTCCTAGTCCAGAAGTTCTTTGCTTACTTCCATGTGATATTGAGGGAGAGCTCCGGCCGTCTTACCCCAACAGTATACAGCGCTGCCAACGTCTGCCACCACAGGGGCCTCTGCCCGCTGCAGCCACTTAACCTGCAGTTTGCAGCGGTGCCCCTGGTTTGAGGAAGTGATCCATCCACTGCTTTCACCCCGAGCTGATCAGCATTTAACCCCCCAACACACACACACACACCCACACACACACACACACACACACACACACACACACACACACACACCCACGCTCCTGGCAGTGGAGCTTTTTTCTGTTAGTGCCTCTAACTGATCTGGGAATGGATTTGTGCATATTTACTCTGCTACTTAACCGTTTTGTTTATGCCAGCAGTTTTACTACAACTATCTAACAGTAATGTGTAATGAGATCCACCACAACTGCTTCATACAGTTATGCAACTTCAAAGCACACACGCACAGTCTGGATATATCTACTGAAAACGGGGCCCTCACAAACCATGTTCTAAACCCCGTAGAGCTGCTTTGGGATCAGTTGGTTTAATGAGAGAGGGCAAGGTAGCCAACCTGTGCCCAGATCTTGCGAAAACTCCTTTCGGATTGATGAAGAACCACTCCAGGTGGCTCCATTTGGAAGCTGTTCAGAAGAATGCCAAGCATCTACACAGCCGACATTGAAGCAGAGGGGCTGTTTTGAAAAGTCTAAAATGTAATCGTTTGGAAATGTTAGTCGTCAATATTTTTGCTTCATTGCCTCGAGGCCTGCGGTAAGGAACAGCATAGCTATAACGGAAATGCTTTAATCAGAGGCGTGCGGGTGTCTGGCTGGTCCTGTGTGTATGTACGTGCAAGCATACATGCAACTTACCGGACCTGGGACCAGGGAGGTAGATGTACTGTGGTGTGGTGCAGGTCTTTTTTTCTTCTTCTTTTTTTTCACCTTTAAACACGTCCTCAGAACTCGGCATCTGCTAAAAGATGTAGTTGAGTAATGGTGCCAAGACACTGCCATTGGCTGCAGGTATTTTTATGCCTTGATTTGCTGCTGAATGCAGTAATATCAGGCTGAGTGTTGCAGGGAGAGGGATTCAATAATGTGTGAATGGTGACCCAGATGGAATTTCAGGGAGTTTATTTAATTTAAATTTTATTTATTCTGAGTAATTTGCATAGTTATTCATGGAGGGTCTACATTTTGTATGTATGTATGTATGAAATATTTTTTTTTTACGCATTCAGTGTAGCTTATGTAGTAGTGAACCAGCAAAATGTGTATTTGAGGTTTACATGGCTTGTGTTCTGCGTGTTGGGAGGACTGGCCTTTTTGGTCTGTTGTTCAGAGCTCATCTCTTAAACTTCAGGTGTTATTCTTAAAGAAACCCGTTAAAAAGCCACTGCTGCTTTTTAAACACTTATAAAAATTTGAATGACCTCCATGTTGAATGCAGCATATTTTCACTATTTGCTGCTTCTCATTTTCATAAAAATTCTGTGTATTCAAGCCCTTCCAGGATAAATTATGCATAATAATTTCTCATTCATTTCAAAACATTTCTCACCCAAAATAGTGTGTTCTGTTGCTCTTCTACCGTTGATGTCTCAAAACACTCATAACACTTGAATTTCTTCCTTAGTGGTTTTTGATAACATTTTGTTTACTTGGCTTGCATTCAGTTGGTCATTCTGTTTTGCTTCCTAATATTCCGTTAACCTTTGCCCTCTTTATTTTTAGTGCCCGGACTCTGCATGCAAGCAAGATCTTCTGGCCTACCTGCAACGCATTGCGCTCTACTGCCACCAGCTGAACATCTGCAGCAAAGTAAAGGCAGAAGTGCAAAATCTTGGTGGGGAGCTTGTGGTCTCTGGGGTAAGTTCTGCAATCCCGCCCACCCAGGTTGCCTTGAGCCATCTCTTGGAAATCTCAGGGAAATAAATCCTATGCCTTAGCTGACGAACGTTCTTGTGTACCATCTTTGAGAGTTGTCAGAGGAATTATTGAAAGGCAACACACTGAGGACTGCATCTTATGCTGCAACTGTCCTTGGCAGAAGATTACAATCTAAAATCCAACACGTACGGCTACCAGATCATGCAGTATGTCTTCAGTGACAAAATTTAACATTGTAGTATTTAAAAATGGGATTTTATTTTAAAATAACTTCCTATAGTGAGTATCTCAGGCCTCCCCCCCCAAAAGAATCTTTCATCATGTCTTTACACTTTGAGGTCCTTATAGTTTCATACTACATTGTGTGTTAAAATGCGGTTACTGGAGACATTGTTCTCATTTTAACTGCTGGTTCTTTTTCTGAAAAATTTTGACACAGACGAGACCAGTTTTAACACAGTTTGTTTTGAATGGAATTGTACAATAACAGCTTATGATGCAAGAAATCCCTTAAACTATAAAGTAGTCAACTTATACTATAATGAAACCTAATTTCAGTAAAATGAGTCTGACATTTAAGGTTCTTGCATATTGAATAGTTTTATATGTGATTTAAAATAAGTTACTGAGATGAAGTCACTAAATCACCTTTAGCAATGCTGTGTTAGAAGAATATTAATTTCATATGAATGTTTCGACAGCAGAAGTCTCAGCAGAACTAGGTGCTGTCAATTAGTGCTGCATTACGTTCATTGGTCATCTGCATTGCGCTCATTGGTCATCTGCATTGCGCTCATTGGTCATCTGCATTTGCACTCATTTCTTGCCATTTCTATTCCCTCCTTTTTGACTCCATTGGGTTGGGGTTTTATGTAGTGAGGAGCTGTTGCAAGCTGTACGTAGGGGTTTTTTGGAAAGCTTTTTAAATTCCTGTTTTAAGTGTATTTGTTTTGTGGTGAGCGTAGATCCTTAGGCACTTGTTAGTTCGGTCAGAAGTCCATTGGCTCGTCCTGAAACCATTTAGAAATGCATGGATCAGTAATTTAGATGACATTCTTGCAGAATTGTTCTAGTTCTCTTCCTGCTATCCCTCTTACTTAGAGGTTTCACCATCATCAGCTGTCATTCCTTATTCCCACCACTTCTTGAGTGTTTCCCCCATTGTGCTTTGTGTAGCCCGCTAATAGGTTTTAGATCATTGACAGACTTAAAGTTCCTGTTTTGCTTGACGTGAACCGGGCAGTTCCTTTGCTTCTCTTCAGCAGATGATCACATCCAAATGGCCCAATGGTAAACAATGGGGTCGTTTACCGTCCTGTCATGCAGATTATTTTCATGAAATCCTTACACTGCCTTATCTGTATATATCTCATGCAGTCTGACTTATTAAAATCTGCTAAACATGCTGTTTGTTAGAGGTTGTCTGCCTAGTTAAACTCACATGTCTTCAAATGAGTACTTTACATGCATTAATATAGTGCTTATGCCGCTACGCTATATCAGTTTTATATAATAGTAGCATTTTCTAATTGTGTATCTGATGTTTCCATTTTGCGACAGTGTTTTTGAACCATTTATTCTGTGCTTTAAGATCTAAATGCATTCTCCCCTCTTAGGTGCTGTATTTTAAAGGCATAGGTCTTAAACACTTTGACAAACCAGTGTTCCCTTAAAACTCCACATTCTTAAAGCCTATTTAGATTATTTGGTAATATGTTTCATTGCATCTCTGGCTTTGAGAATGCAAATCTTTCCAGTAAATACAAAAACATTTATTTTCTTATTTTACGTAATTTAGCTTTGTGCAAGTGCCTTTCTCTTAAGAGCATCTTGGTCAGAAGTTTAGCATATTTGTCTCAAGTCCCATTTGCCCTGTTATTTACACCCAATTATTATTTTTCACTTTGAAATGATGAAAGTTTATGGCGGTTCATAAATCCACAGTGCTATGTTCCTTCTCTTGATACATATGCGCTATATGAATTTCCCTCATACATGCGTAGGCATATTAAAATCTGATGATCAGATGTCATTAATTCAGCGATCTGCTGTTAAAACGTTAAGTGTGTTTTGACTTTTCGGAATCTTTGGTCATTTCCCAGCTGTATGAGTTTTATAATCCTTTTTTTTCCTTCAGATTTTGATGCAGGTTTGTGAATGGTTTACATATATCGCTTTGCTCCTGTTTCAGGTGGACAGTGCCATGTCCCTCATTCAAGCTGCGAAGAACTTGATGAACACTGTCGTCTCCACAGTGAAGGCATCATATGTGGCTTCCACCAAGTACCAAAAGGTCGGGGGAATGCAGTCACTCAACATGCCTGCCATCTCTTGGAAGATGAAGGCACCGGAGAAGAAGCCCCTAGTCAAACGTGAGAAGCATGATGATGGCCAAACCAAGGTGAAGAGGTCTTCCCAGAAGAAGCACGTAAACCCCCTGCAAGTCTTGAGTGAATTCAAAGCTATGGATAGTATCTAAGAATCCTCTTCCTCCTGGTATATATCAATGGAGAAATTGCTGACAGGATATGATGTGCGTAAAATATTGATTTATGCTTTTGAATCTATTTGGGGCCTTGTAGTCTTCCAGAAGCATTATGCCTCAGAAGGCAATTTACCAAGTTGCACAGCCTTTCGATGACTGTACTTTAAAAAGGAATTTTTCAATTTTGTGAACACTAAAAGGGATGGGTTGTCTTCTGAATTTAATTCCCATACAATTTTGTTAAAATTTAGTATTTCATGTTTTATTTACTTTTGGTTCTTCTGTGTATTTTATAAAGTCTTTTTTTTTTTTTTTTTTTTTTTTTAAAAAAAGCTGCGTTACTCATGCTCTCACAAGATGCCTTGCCTACATAGCAGTTAATATTGTGCGTATAGACTGACCTGCCTTGATTCCTTTATAATCCTTTGCAGTACTTACTGATGAATGGCTAACTTGGTCGTGCTTTTAGGAGGGAATGGGGATCATTTTGGTTTAAATCTGAAATCCAAAGTTTTCATATGCAAATAAAGTTCAGCTATAAGATTTCCTTTGTAGTACCTCGTAGTGTGATTGCAATCTCTGAGAGGTGTGACCTTTTTTTCCCTGTATTTTATTTTAATGTATCAGCATGTTAAACTTTAGAACTATTAGTCACAAGTCTGTCCCCAGAGTGTCTGCTATCAAGCATTTTTTTCCTCTGTTTTAATCCCCCTCATATGGAAAATGGTCAGCATAGTATAAAAAAAAACTAATGTTTATAGGATGACAAACTTACTGTTGTCACTCGCAGGCCTTTTTTGTTTGGTATGATGGCTCCACAAATGCATTCTTGACGATTGAACTGCTCGACCATGCTGGGCGTTCAGACTGGGTATCTGAATGGGTCTGGACACTGGTTTCTGTTCAGGGCGTCTTATAGTCACTAGCCTTTCCAGCCACACGCACCAGGTTTATGTTTCGACTCCTTTTTGGTATCTACATACTATCAATTAAAGCTCCTCAATTAATCGTTCCTTGATCCTTTAGTTTGGAATCCATAACCCCCTTCCCCTCCCCCTCCATAGCAAGTTACTAATTATGCTGAACGTACACAAATGTATATGCGGTATAGTTTGGTTTATAATTGAGTAATTGTACACCTCCTAGGTCAGTTTTTGTGGTCACCTGAACATGTACTATGTTATTTTTGTTTTTAACCATTTGGCAGCACTAGTCACACCTTCACTCTGTGTGTTTGTCTGGCTGATTTCAAGGTTAGATCATATAGTTTGAAAACCTGTTCAGTTCTAAGATGGTGTGCCTTAAACTTGCCCTTTGGTAGTTTTAACTGAGTTTGAAAAGTAAATGGCAATTCTCTCAATGCCTGCAGTAATGCTTCCAAGTGTAGTTAATCTAGTCAGTGGTTTCAAGCCAGTAAAACATAGCTGGCCTTGACTGGCCATTTTCTTTCCTTACAAATCAATTTATCCCATGTCTCTAGTGATTTTTTTTTTTATATATATACCTTTATCTTGATTTGTGGTATTTTTTTTTTTAATTTACGTAGTTGAATGAAATGTGTAGGTTGTGATTCCGGCTAATTATGATCTCCAAGCATTGAGTCAGAATAGTAAAATGTGCAATATAGCCAGTATGCTTGCAAACATTTACAGTTTGGGGAAATGAAATCTTAGGCAATGGATGAGCAAGGAGCTAACATTGTAGGTTTTGTGGATTCCACCACATGAATATTTATGGATGACGTGTATGTGGATGGTAAATTTTCTTGATCTGCTGCATGAAACTTTCTGGAATTCATTTCCTTATTTCTGATTATCAGCCGGTGGCTTTCAGGACCACGGGAAATTAAATGATTCCGACTTTCATATTCTATGTAACGGCTTTCTGCTTTATATGGATCTGTTAACAGGTCATTTTTATTTCTAATAAATGTCTAACATATATAGGTGTGTTGTACATTTTTCTAAACAAGGGACAAGAGTAAATTCTGGGGGTGGGAGGGGGGGGGGTGGTTACAGACAAATAGGTTGGTTAATATGTTGAATATTCATTGGCCGTACACAAGCAAACAAGTCTCATTTTGACACCTGCCACATCGCGTGATTCACATTAACTGGATAATTACGTTTCTTTTTATTTTCAAGGAATTTTTGCCTTGAAAGAGTTAAAGCCTTATCAGACAGGAAATGAATTTTCAGCATTCCTGAAAATATTCAGACGGGTGAATGGTCTGCGTCGTCTGACTGTCCAGTGGTGGGTTTTTTTTCCCGCAGCGTTGGTATTGCAAGAAATTCATTCTCTGTTTCCATTTTTGACACCCCAGGAATCACCGCCGGGGCTCTGACACGGTCGCCCTTAGAAGTGCACTGGATTTGGGGAGCCGTCAGGGCAGCCCTGCAAACAAATATTCTCAGCCAGATTCCCAGTTGTATAACTGAGGCTCTAGAGCCACTTCGCTGGAATGTGTTCTTTTAGCTGCGATGGGCTAACGAGTTTGAACTCTAAGTACGAGATTTCCAGCAATGCTACTGCAATGTACTTAATGTCGGTTCGCTCAGTCATGTGGTACAAGGAGTCCAGACTGTAGAGCTTGCATACTATTTAAAATGACAGCAATATCCATTAGTCTTCCATAACTGCCTGTCCAGTTCAGGTTCCCAGTCAGAATGAAATGTGGCTGCATTGACTCTTACAAGGGTATGCATAAGAATCCTTTTTTCCGAGTATTTCTGCTGGCCATTGATTATTTTTCTTTTTTTTCCCCGTGCCTCTTTTAATCACAGCAGGACATTAGAAGCTCTGTATATCTGACTGACTACACTGTGGTGTATTCCAATCAATTTTCAATTCAGCGTTTGATGGCAGCTGAATTTGGGTGAATTTAAGCCTGATTTGATTTTCCCAATGAACTGTACCTGTAAATGGACTGAAGGGTGATGTTCTCCGAGGTACAATAGTTACACATTCATTACTCTCTCTTTCAACAGGCTGTGAATTTCTTGGCCTGCGTTACCTACTACAATGATGAGATGAACTACAGAAAATACTTTTAACCAGAAATGAAGTGCCCTTTTTATTTAAAATATCATGGTAAATTTAAGGTATTGTTTTGGTGATTTCGGTTTATTTACAGACTGTTTCCCCATTTAATAAAATACGTTTGAAGTGATGTTGCTGCCCAGATAGTATCATTCCCAATATGCCGAGATGCATTTTTACAAATATAATTTATGAAATTTTAACATGTACAATGCGGTCTCAATTTTTAGTTTCTAAACTCAATTACTGTTCAGTATAATGATACTATATTCTTGATACGGTTGCAAAAACAAGGATCTATATCAACATGATTTAAGTTGAAGATTATTTAGTGAATATAATGGTTATTTATGAACATTTAAACCCCTTCCAAATGATATATTATTGCATTAGCAGAGAGAGTTTTAGCTACAGTGGGTTACTGCTGATATTCCCTCAACTGCCCGTAGTTCACCAATATATGGTATGTTAGCCAAGGGCTGCATCCCAATCCAAGTTAGGCCCGATTCTCAGTACTATGATGGCAAATTTACTGTAAGGATTAGTTTCCATTACCTCTTGTACTGATTTATTTGAACCGTGTCAGAGTGAGACAGAATTCAAACATGGCGGCTTTTGTGTGCACTTTCCACCTTTTTGATGTTTTATGTCCCGAGTTCTGAATCAGCCCGCCTAATTTTGCACGCAGTGTAAAGTAGTTCCGCAGTATCCGCAGTTGACGTCGCAGGACCTCGAATGGCCGCACGTAATGGGGAACCATCTGCGCATCCCATACTTAACGTGATTTTCATGTACATGTCTATGGCAAAGATTGTTAAATTATGCACAGTAAGACATTGCCAACGTTAAACACAGTAACATTACACATCGGTATACAGTAGTACTCTAGGCTTTGTTAGAGATTCTGATGTTTTAACCTAATTCTCAAGAGGTAACTGATCAGTGAAAAAATGTCGTAAATCAAGGGATAGCAGAGCAATGCAAATCATGCTTTGTTCCTTCATCCTTTGAGGGATATAAAATGTCAAAAAAATGGTGCACATTTTACTATATATTTTTGGGTCATAGTGAACTACGGATAACAAACGGTGGATAATGGGGTGTGGGGGGGTCCAAGGACACTGGAAGTAGAATTGAGGACGCTGCACCCCCTTCGCGTTTGGGAATTTGACATTCGCGATTTTGGTTATTCGTGAGCAGTGAATAATTCAAATCAAAATATCTTTGAAGATGGAAGATTACAGAAACTGAGTCAACGTTGAAGCCAAAAACAATGCTGGATATGTTTCACATAATCATATTTAATATTGGTGATGCTTAATATTTATTAGATATTTAAGCTTATCTTTAATTTAATAATGGGAATCTTGGCTTGGACACACCGCGCATCTTCGTCTCAGCAGCCAGCCGCACCCCTCTCTTAGCTATCTGTGACTGTGCAATCTCGTATTTCTCACAATAGTGTAGTAGGTTGAGGTTAGGGATGCCTAAGCAGGCCTCTTATTCGTGGATTTTCACGTTTGTCAGGATCTTCCACCTCTAACCCTTGGAAATGTGAAGGGGACACTGTATTGTCACAGTATACCGCACACATTTTATGTTGTGCTGCAAAGAAACTTTTCAGGCTCTTGTTCTTTTAACTTTTACCATTTAAAAGCAAAATTCCCAGAAATCATGTGGTATCTCAGCATGTCATAACAGCTCTTGCAGGGGCGTCTTGAATAACATGGATGTTACAGCGTTAAGGCTTATTCTGTCACTACACTGATTGTTCTTAATATAAGAATGGGATCTGTTGAACATAATTTTCCTGGTTTACTAATGTTTTGTTATTCGGGCTATTTGGTTAGAATATCTACTCGCATATTATACGTTATATTCACATATTTTAAGATCAGTAGTATGATTAAGTTGGACTTTATTGATCCTACAGCATACAGCAGCAAGAAGACGTTGCACAGACGAAAGCATGCAGTGCCAAGCGGACAAGGTGCAAAGACGTCACACACAGTGCCAGCGAGTTTTAAAACGTACATAGAATGCCAATAAAATATCCTGAGAGAGAACATTGTCAGTCTACAGAAATAAATATTTAAATGAAGGAATAATAAAATAACGATGGTATATGTGCGGTAGACCTGGTCTAGGCAGACAGGCTGCTTACTGACGTGTATTAGCTGTGGAAGGTGGAATGTCTACAGGAGGCACGGCGAGGGTGATGGCAGCAGGCGGCAATGTCCCCGAGTGGCATTTACAGCAGACCGTAGTGTAATGAGCAGGTGGGTTAACAGTGCTCCAAGATGGCGCCCCCTGAAGATGATGTGGAAAACTGTTCATAATATTGTCCATTGATGCCAACATCCTCTTCTCTGCCATAGACTCCAGGGGCCCAAGGTTCAGTTCATCGTAGAAGCAATTGGTGCCTAAAAGACATCATCTAGAAGTTCTAGTAGATTAAAACTACAAATTAAGGCAGTGAAGCTTGTTGGGGAGCAACAGAAATGTAAATACAATGCAAATACATTACTATTATTATTATTATCAGTATTACTAGTCTTCTCATGTTATTGCAATCTATTAAGCCAACCCTTGTAGTTCACTCTGCGGAAGGTGGCTACCCTTGCAAGTAAAATCTGTGTGAGTGTGTCTCATTTCAAGGTGAACAGATAACTCAGATCTGAATCCACCCAACGAAGCTGACATCTGTTTCTTACCCTAAGAATATATGAAAATGCGCGGAAGGAAAGAAAGAGAACTCGGCTGGTTAATTTAACAGTGGTCTAATTTCCAGAAGAGATGGAAAAAAAGCCAACCCAGTGGGATGAACTTTTTAAACACTGAAGTGTCTCCTGTGCCTCTTGTTAACGATGCGGTGTTAGTGATCCTGTTTGTGATACTGATACGTTTTACCTGAAGCTGGAGAGTGAAATTAAATCTGATCCATTGTGGAATAATCCCCAGATAGCAGAACACACTGACATCTGATTAATAAGGGTGAAAGACCAAAATATGTTTATTCAACATCTTAAGAACTGTCGTTCGGTGAGTGAGAGTTAAATTAACTAATTTGAAATTATTTGTATTTTACTGGGAGCGAAAATGGGATATTAAATAACTATAAAAGTGATGCCAGAACAATGAAACAAGGAATCCCCAAAAAAGGAATTCCCCAGACACTCACATCACCCCTCCCCCATCTAACCCTACTCCTACCTCACTCCCAACCTCTGCAATTTCTCGAACTACTGGATGGATCAACCGGAGATGTGGCAGCCAATAAATGTGTTTTTACCTGAATGCACCGAATGAGTCATGGCATGTAATTCTGAAAATACACCTATGTATTGCATATTGCACTGTCATGCCAATTTGCAGATATATATTCATGTCTATGTCTTATATCAATGTCGTGTATATTCTTCATATGTCTAAATTATGTTCTAGTTTCTTATTCGCACTGTGACCAACATTTTGTGTGATTTAACCGTAAGACCCATGTTGTGTCACTGACATTAACAACCATGTAATGTCAAACAGACAAACATACACAGGCACACGAATTTTACTGTTGCCTGGATTGTTTTTGACTGCACAAAACAACCTTCAGTTAGCTGGCAAGAAGAACTGTCCCACGGGCACAGTGGGGGTTACATAAAGTCTGTATCATGTACCAGATCCCAATTTCGTGAAATGTAAACATTAATAAACAAACAGTTATACTGGAATTTAAACTTTGGAAAGAAACATATTTATTATGATGCTACACTGCTTAACATAAGCAGGCATACAAACAACAAAAACAGAAATGTTTTCCCTGGATGGCTCTGTCTCCCCCTCTCCTCGAATCATTACTCTTCCCACACTCCCCAGTTTTTATGTCTACCCCCCAAAAATATTACCCTAATACCAGCCAATCCCACCTGACACACTTTCCTCACTTTTCCAAAAAAAAACTTTATTACAAACATTTTTATTACAAAAATTCCCCCACAATAAATTTCCCTGAGCAGACAGCTACCAATAAGATTGGCCGTGCAGGGCAGCTGCTGATGGAAAAAAATGTGTTATTTTAGAATATTCAAAAAAAATCATCCCGCCCCCCATTGTTTGAGAAACACTGACCTGTATAATGGTCCTGGGAAGTTTGAAAATAATCTATGGAATATATTTACATGTTTTAGATAGCTGTGTTCAATAGATGGCTTCTTTACTTCCCTCTCCATCCACTGCTGCTTCAGTTTGAAAGCAATTTGTCTCAGGTCTATCGGGCATAGATTTTTTCATTCATGGCAATGTTTTTTTAAAAATTATGATAAAATCCATCGAAGATCTGATTGAGTTATCCTGTTCACAAGATCAAGCACCTTCTGCTATTACCCTTTTCTTTGATGCCAATTTTAGGGCAATTTGTATCAAAATTTGAAAAAGGTTCAGATCTTCGGCAGCACAATGTGCAAAGTTCCAAAATATATTTTTGGAGTTATATCACGCTGAAATTATGAAGCGTGTGAGGGTTCCCTTACTATCACTATGTGGGGATGCTTCAGTTTTGAGGCAGTCTGTCGCAAAACTTTAGCAATTCCAATTTGTCACCCATGCAATAGTTTTGCACAATTTGAAAAAAGATCTGGCAAATACTTTTTGAGTTATCACAGTAATGTGACCTAGTGTCTGGAACTTTTTTTACTATCTAGTATCTGTATTTTACTAAATAGTAACACAGAGTTCAAAAGTTTAGGTCCAAAAAGTGAAAATCCAGACCAAGATTTTTAATACTCCTGACAGTGACTCTTTATATCGAGGAACATGAAAGCATTAGTCCATTCCTTACTGTTTTATCCGATTCCCCTATTCATTAAAACATTAAATGTTATTCAATAGAAAAATTATAAAGTGAGCTGTTTTACGAACAATTAAAAAATATATATATAAGGAAAATATATTGTGGATGTTTTAAAGCTCATAATTACTTTCTTTTAGTTTATGAATAAATACACTTAAAAATTGAATATTCTGTTAACAGTATATCAACTAGAATATTAATGTACTAATAATAAGATCAAGTTTGTGTGTTTTTATCTCACAAAAGCTATGATATTATTTTCTATTATTTCTTGGTTGTTCTAAGTATTTTTAGTGACTTGAACTTTGGTGTAAGAGGATTTCATAACCGACTTGAACTATTTAAGGCACTTTTCAATCAGGGAGTTCAAATAGATTTTGTAGAACAAGAAAATAAATAAATAAAAACGACACACAGAAGACGCTCTGATGAAAAAGAAAAAAAAGAATCTAATCCTTTTATACCCATAGATCTTGGCAGGGGCTGGAGCCTATCTCAGGGAATGTCTTCAAATTGCCTAAGGTCTGCAGCTGTGCGCATGGACCCTGTGATGGACTATTATCCTGTCCAGAGTGACCCCCTGCCCTCTTCCCCTGTATAGACTCAAGTTTAACGTGACCCTCGACTGGATAAACGACCATGGAAGGTGGACGGGTGACATCATAGTGACGTCACTAATATCAAATGAAAATCGCATTCCTACTAGCAGCCGGTGCCGCTGCCGAACGGTCACTCACATTTATGTGGAGATGCCTCTAAGATACGCTGCCTGTGGCGTCGTCCCGCATTCTGTCGTTTCCCTTTTACGCTGCAGGATTGGTTACTGGGGGAATGGAGTGCTTGCATTGATGTTACAGTTAGATTGAGCTGCTAGGAATGTCACATGTTGGAATATCTTTTTGGATTTCAAACGCGTCCTGCATGACCGTGTCAGTCCGCGCCAGCAGTAGGACGCCCTTAAACTACTTGGGTCTTCACAGTAATGGCATGTCATTTTTTTTCCTTTACACCATTATTCCAGTATAGTATTAACCGAAGTGTCTTGCCAATATAACATTCGCTGTTCGTTTATGGTATGCACTGATAGTTCTGTACCTGGTGTATGTGGGTATATGTATACGTGGTATATGTTTCTTTCTGGTTATTGCAGGGGTGGTTCTTTGCCCGGGCTGAAAGGCTTCAGAAATATTTTCAGCCCAGGTGGCGGTTGGATCGGCACCCTGACTGACCCATTGGATCTCGCTGGCTGCCTGAAGCCCACCTCCCCTCCTCTCATTTCGCTCAGAAAATCCCTTTAAGGGGTCAGTGTGCCCAGTGGGATTCAGCGAGCCAGTTGACCTTGGAGCCCCAGAAAAATTTTCTGCAGAATTATTTTTTTTAAATGTTTTTATCATTCGTTGTCCTTTTTGTTCCATACGGACTTAAAGTTGTACAACATTTTTTAGTCTTTTTGCATTATTATCCATTTAAATTATTTAAATGTAAAAATCTATGTTACATTATTGTTAAATCATTTTTGAGTATATGTTGGAAGTGGTGTTATACATAAAATTAATTGATGTTTAATCCACTTAGAGCATAATTTTTATACAAAGATGTCATCCTTGCTAAGTGGTTGTTGGATTTATTGATATTGTAAAATGATACAGAATATTTAGGTATAGAATGAACAGTACAAATACATCATTTGCTACCACATATGAGAGGAAAATACAAAGAGAAAATTATTTTATTTGAACAAGTAAATTTAATTAGAAAAAAACTCTAATCTATTTTCTCTTCCCTAATATGAGTTGCAATTATTTTTTTAATGCGAAACATTATATCTTAATTCACTCCAGCACTGCACATCTTGACCATTCTTTCCATCTGTAGTGCTGTATGCTCTGTATGCTCATTTACCTTGTCACCTAAAGTCAAAGTCGAATGTTTTACTGTCAGCTTCAGATATACGACGTGCGGAGTCTGGCATTGGGGTGAAATATCATTCTTGTTGGCCACAGTGCAAATGAGAAGTAATAATCAGGATATAAATACTGAGACATATAAGCCTAATATAAATGTGACATTTAAGCCGTGGACATTATGACAGACCGTTAAGCCATGGACATTATGACATAGACCGTTAAGCCATGGACATTATGACATAGAGCGTTAAGCTATGGACATTATGACAGACCATTAAGCCATGGACATTATGACATAGACTGTTAAGCCATGGACATTATGACATAGACCGTTAAGCCATGGACATTATGACATAGACCGTTAAGCCATGAACATTATGACATAGACCGCTAAGACGTGGACATTATGACATAGACCGTTAAGCCGTGGACATTATGACATAGACCGCTAAGACGTGGACATTATGACATAGACCGTTAAGCCGTGGACATTATGACATAGACCGTTAAGCCATGGACATTGTGACATAGACCATTAAGCCGTGGACATTATGACATAGACCTCTAAGCCGTGGACATTGTGACATAGACGGCTAAGCCGTGGACATTATGACATAGACCGTTAAGCCGTGGACATTATGACATAGACGGCTAAGTCGTGGACATTATGACATAGACCGTTAAGCCATGGACATTATGACATAGACCGTTAAGCCGTGGACATTATGACATAGACCGTTAAGCCGTGGAAATTATGACATAGACCGTTAAGCCGTGGACATTATGACATAGACCGTTAAGCCATGGACATTATGACATAGACCGTTAAGCCGTGGGCATTATGACATAGACGGCTAAGCCGTGGACATTATGACATAGACCGTTAAGCCGTGGACATTATGACATAGATCGTTAAGCCGTGGACATTATGACATAGACCGCTAAGACGTGGACATTATGACATAGACCGTTAAGCCGTGGACATTATGACATAGACCGCTAAGACGTGGACATTATGACATAGGCCGTTAAGCCGTTGACATTGTGACATAGATCGTTAAGCCGTGGACATTGTGACATAGACCGTTAAGACGTGGACATTATGACATAGACGGCTAAGCCGTGGACATTATGACATAGACCGTTAAGCCGTGGACATTATGACATAG
>JABFDZ020000002.1:7724274-7737174 GCA_019775955.2 Pollimyrus isidori
TGGACTGTGGGGGGAAACCGGAGTACCAGGAGGAAACCCCACGACGACACGGGGAGAACATGCAAACTCCACACACAGGAAGGCCAGGCAGAGACTCGAACCCGGGTCCCAGAGGTGTGAGGCAACAGTGCTAACCACTGCACAACCATGCCGCCCCTACCTTAAAAATCACTGTAGCATATTCCAGACACTTATTGGCACCTTTTTCCCCACGAGTCAGTAGGCAGGCTTGGGAACAGCGTGATTTACATATTTGTTAATCCAAACCTGCAGTATACAATGTCCACACCCTCGCAATTCACACTCGCCTTATTTTCTTTTTGTAAATGCAGATGCATACTTTATCACTTGTCTTTGGTTTAGCACTCGCTAACACTGACGTAAGCCTTTCAGTAAATCTCCCTTCTTCATTACGCTCCATTTCTTATGAATGACTTAACCAACTGTTCAGTGTGACGCCGGGCAGAATTACGCACTTAATTCATTTACCAGAACCGTTGATCCAGTTCTGGGTTTCTGGTCCTGGCGGCTGTCCCAGGAAGCTTATGGTGAGAGACAGAAGAGATTCTGACATAGAAGCCCATCCATTACAGGGCACTCACTCACGCACACATGCAATCACACTCTAAGAACAATTTAGTGACACCAATTAACCTGAGCAGCATGTCAGCAGAGGAACAAAACTCAAACGTCTGGACAAGTGAACTCCATGCACCATGCACGTACACACACACACGCGCGCGCACACACACACGCACACACACACGCGCGCGCGCACACACACACACGCACACACGCGCGCGCGCACACACACACACGCACACACACACGCGCGCGTGCACACACACACACACACGCACACACACACGCACACACAGTCGCTCACACACATACACACACACACACAGTCGATCACACACACACACACACACACACACACAGACGGAGCAGGGACTGAACACACAACCCTAGATCCCCAAAGCACAGCGAGTGTTATCCAAGGACCAATTATAATTCTCAATTTAAAACATATTCAATATAAAAATACTCTAATGGGATTTGTGTGGGTCGTGGTTTTATTAATAAAGAGCACTGGGAGGCAGGCCTTTGTAAAAAGCAACGACATTTATTCCGTATTTATTTACAGCACCGTGCCAGGGAGAGCGAGCGTCTGCACACGCAGAGAAGACAGCGACTGACACGCTACTGACTCTCGCTGTGGACACTGACAAAAACTCATGCACTCCACAGTAAACACTACAAGGCTATAACACTTACTATCCACAACACTTACATTTTGAAAGCATGACATCCCTGAGTAAAAAAGGCCCCTGCATATGTTGACCTGAATTATTTTTCAGAATATATTTTTTTAAATTAGCATTTAATAATGTAAAATTTAACAATATGTAACATCTTTAATAAAATGTTAATTTAAGAATAGCATTCAGTATCAAAGCCTTGG
The DNA here is from genome assembly GCA_019775955.2 of Pollimyrus isidori. Lineage (NCBI taxonomy): Eukaryota > Metazoa > Chordata > Actinopteri > Osteoglossiformes > Mormyridae > Pollimyrus > Pollimyrus isidori. Next base: position 7,725,740 of record JABFDZ020000002.1, read on the forward strand.
TATAAGCATATATAATGTTCGCAATACCGGTTAAAACAATTTAGTACACATTCAGGAAACTAGGTTGTTTTGGTATGTTTTCTGCAAATGTGGAGAAATAATAACAAACAACATTGAAAATTGTTCCTAATATATTGTGCGATTCAAAATAGCCACCACCTTCATAACATTTGGTTACAGGCACAGTTACATATTTTTCTGCTCTGTACAAGTTCTGTGAGACTGACTTGTGAATAGTGGCAGAGTAGATTATTTGCTGGAGACATCTTTCACTTTTCTTCCTTACCAGATCCCCGGATGGCTTAGGGACTGCTGCTGCAGGTACTTTCGCATTAGCATGATACCTTAAAAAATATTTGACGGATCTTTACAAACTTTGTAAAGATATTATATGTGTAAAGAATAGATCAAGTTTGAGGCAGATCACACTAATGGCGAAGCAATGTTAACTCAAAAAGTATTTGGTGGATGTTTTTCAAACTTTGAAAACATATTATATGGGTAAAGATCTGGAACTGAACGAATTTTGAGACAAATCACCCCAAAATTGAAGCAGCAATGCATAGTGGTAGCAAGGATTAGGGTGACTGCAGATGACATTTGATATTGTCACTCTGATCTCAAAAACGATTTGACATCTTATTACTACTTCAGAAGAATATTATATGGATGAAAATTTACACCTGACTACAAGTTTTGTCAAACTAGCACAAAAGTGAAGCAGCAGTGCTACATGGGAGCAAAGCAAGGAAAGGGAAGGTATAAAAGGCAGTTCATTTACACAGTAAATATATATATATATATATATATATATATCGTATAAAAGTATACAAGGGATTAATATTCAACATTATATAGGAGAAGATTTGTAAGTGGCAAAATCTTGAGAGAAACTGCACAAAAAATGTAAGTAGTGCCACATAATGGTAGCAAACAGAAAGGCGGTTTCAGATACTTGATTCCATTATCATGGTAACTCAAAAAGCATTTGTCAGACTTCTTCAAGTTTTATAAACATTGTATGGATAAAGAACTGGAACTGAAAATAATCTGAAACAAACTGTCCCAAAATGGAAGTAATTCAATTTAGAGAGAGCAATGGGAAGTGATACAACAGAAGATTTTCGACCTTGTGGACATGATAACTGAAAAAGTATTTGATGGGTCTTATTACCATTATATGGATGAAAATCTATACGTAATTTCCAGGGATCATCACCCTTTCCAGTGTCCATGATAAAACACTATGTAGGCTATGTCATTAAAATCACATGTCTCCGGTAAAATTGCAATTTGATCACAACATCTGTCACAATCTGCCATGATGTTGGTCTGTGATTTCATTTAGAGACACATCACTCCTACACTAAAGCTGTGTCACTTAGTGGTGACACATGAAAGGACAGCCACGGACCTGATTACACAAAAAAAAAAAAAGTCACACAGAGTTGGGTTTTCAATAAAGGCTTTTCAGGGGGGAAGTGGTGAGCGTTTTTAGGGGAGTTGGATATTGTGGAGGTTGGGGGTGTGGCAGCTGCAGGGATTACATGGGGTGGGGGTTATGATAAGCAATGCACTCTCCATCTCTCTATCCCATGTGCTGTACTCTGCACATTCATGAATTAGCAATTAGAGAAAATTTAAACTGTTGGTAATTGGATACTCACTTGAATGGAAATTATACAAATATCCATTTCAGAAAAAGAGGCTCACGCCAGAACAAGGCTAACTTGTAAGTGAGGTAAAGGAACCCTTATTATTAAATATTCAATATATTAATTTTTAATAAAGTATACTGTTTTGCATTTTGATATTTTAGTTTATACTCATGCTTGTTAGTCAATGATTGCTAACATCTAACTGCCATACAAATGTGTACAGGCACAAGTATAAATATATATGATTAAAATATATTTTAAAATAAGTCTCTGTGCTTGTGCCTTAGGCACCTCTTGACGTGAATGGGCACCTGTTCAATATTCTATCTCACTAGATGGAAATGTGAGATGAAATGATGTAAGAATTACAAGTGCTGCAGTGTATTTGATAAGGACATGGCTGGAGAGGTGAGGGCGGAAGAGAATTATTAGGCACATAAAAATATAATAAAGACAGCAGATTAATTTATTATCCAATGTGGACGTGTAATCCATTTACGGTATGGTACAAAGGGCATAGATCGGGCAGCTTCCGTAGAAAACACAGGTATTCATAATGACTTGGGGGGAAATTGCATTTATCAGGAAACCAGTAAATGCAAATGTGTGCCAATAGTATTCGGAGTACTACTTGCTCAAAAATGACTATTCGGTGCATGTACGTATTTATGGCATTATGCAGCAATAACTCATATTTAATGTGGTGGAAGACTTAATGCAAATCTTCTAAACACGTCATTCAGTTTAACGACAAATTCCTGTCAGCGCGACAGATAGGATGCTTAGTTGAGCTTAGCTCGCTTTGTTCGTTCATTCACATAACTATGAACATAACATAACCATTAAACGGCAGATGTGGAAGGTTTATGATGTGCCTGCTATGTGTTCCAATACGTATTTCTTATGAGAACTACTGACCAGATAGGTCATCAATTGTTGGGGTCTTTTTTTTACTTAGGGGTGCCAAGCTTCAAAGCATTCAAAATTAAATTTATTTTTATGTCTGTTCTTAAGAGTGACCAACTAAATTTCCCAAGAAAGAATAAAAGACTATTGTTTTTAAAATAATCTGTTACCCACTGCACTGTGGCTGGTTCCACTGACTACTAACATTGCCGTTTTTGTAAAACAGAAAAATGGGTTATTTTGTATAAAATAGGTAATATTTTAAACCCGGTGTTACAGAATGTTCTGCCATTGTTGAAAATAACAAGTATAATGTAGCTTGAGACTCACAATTCGCTGATGCAGGTAGTGTGAAATTAGTATTCTTTTGCTTTTCAATACTCTCCTTATCACACTTCCGCAGTGTGTTTCTAGCAAGATCTGTATCACTTTATATAAAAATCACAAATGTCAATTGTGTATCAGGGTGGATAGATATTCTCATTACAGCCAGATGAATACCTTCATTAATACTGGCTATACCTGGGGAAAAAAATCTATTGAAACATTTGATTATGCCAGATGATTTATGCATTATCAGATGGCATTTTAGTTTGTATATAATTAAAGGAATTTTTTTTTCCAGAATGCAGATGGTATTTCAGCTTACACACTGTGTATTTGAACAACTTCTTAAAATATTTATGTCTCATCAAATTACCTACACAGAACAGTGATAACATTAACCCTGCCTTCCTAATACTGTCTTTGTCCAGCACATGCTACAGCTTTTCATCCGGATGGAAATCTAGGGAATTTGGAGGCCAGGTCTACACAATTAACTCTTTTTCATGCCCTTCAGACCATTCCTGAGCACATCATCCGGCTGAAAGAGACCACCGCCATCAGGGAATCACTGTTGCCAAGAAACAATGTACTTGTCTGTGACAGTGTTTAGGTAGGTGGTATGTGTCTAAGCAACATCCACATGAATGCCTGGACCCAAAGTTTCCCAGCAGAACATTCCCCAGACCATCACACTGCCTCTGCCGCCTTGCCTTCTTCCCAGAGGGCATCCTGGTGCCACATCCTCTCCAGGTAAACGACGCACCCAACCGTCCAGATGATGTAACAGAAAATATGACTCATCAGACCAGGCCACCTTCTTCCATTGCTCCGTGGTCCAGGTCCAGTCGACGCTCACGTCCCCATTTGCCAGTGGACAGGCGTCAGCATGCACAGTCCAGTCTGTGCGGCTAAGCCTCATATGCAGGAAGCTGCGATACTGCGCTGACACCCCTCTATCATGGACTGCATTAACCGTTTCTGGTCATTTCTGCTACAGAAGCTCTCCTGTGGGGCTGGACCAAGCTGACTAGCCTTTACTTCCCATGTGCAACAGTGAGACTTGGGTGCAATTGCATTGCAGTAGGCCTTCCTTAGATCACCTTGGTAAGTAAAGACCACTGCATACCAGGAACACCCCCACAAGACTGACTGTTCTGTTCAGGAACTGACTGTTCACTTGCCTAATATATTGTGACGATTAGCTTATACATGACACAGACTCCAATTGCGGAAGACCACAAATGGCTTTTTAATAACACCAGCTTTCAATCAACCCACAACAGACAGTGCCCGACATGCTAACCTCATAAACTATACACACACAGACACACACAGACACACAGACACACAAAGACAAAAACGCACAGACACACACACACAGACAAACACACACGCACACAGACACACACACACAAAGACAAAAACGCACAGACACACACAAACAAACACACGCGCACACAGACACACACACACACAAACAAACACACGCACACACAGACGCACACACACACACACACACACACAAAGACAAAAACGCACAGACACACACACACGCATACACCCACACGCATACACCCACACACAGACACACACATACTCATATCTTAACCCAAATAAAAGTACAAGTCCTTTAGCATTTCTAGTTTTTTGGTTGCAGTCACAGATTTTTATAAAATTGAATTTTCCTTTTTGGGTACCAAAGGAATGTTCCCCACAGCATCAAAATAAGTTTTTTATCACATTGTGGGCACATTTGGATATATCTGATGCCGACACACACAGACACACACACACACAAACTGGTAACACAATCATCCAACACACAGCACTTTACACACACTGCAGTACAAGCACAATACAGGCCATTAGCAGCATTTATTTCTCAAATATGTACAGTCAGCATCGAACCAGCACCACAATACCACAATATCCTTACTAGCAGCCATTGCAATGAGATAATCAATGCTATTCACGATGCCTGTCAATGGTTTGAATGTTATGGCTGATCAGTGTATGGATATCAATTTCAGTTATTTTACATAATACCTGGTACATCTTAGTGCATTAACTAAAACTTCAAATAAAGTTAAACAAAAGCATTGTAGTAAGATACCCTGCATCAAAACACACAAACAATTCAAATAAATATCTGTAAATGTGATCAACAATATTACATAAATTCCTAAGTTAGGACAGGTCCTTGTGATATATTTCTATATTTGGGATAGGAAAACATGCGTATCAGGGTAGATGACAGAACACAGTAACTGCTTTAAACTCTACTTCAAAATGAACAATGTCTAATGCTGAATACAATTTAAATGGATTGCTTACAAAAATCAGCATACCATTCAAATTTTCTGATAGACCATAAATCTATAAACGTGTAACTGAAAAGTAATGTCCGTGGGTCCATGTTTGTGGAAAGAGAAAAAAAGTTGAAGATGGAAAAAATGTGCCAACACAGAGTAGGTTTTTAATTGCTGTACAAACCTATGAATCATCCACAGACAGCGAGTCGGTAACAGATCAGTGTTTAGATGCAAAGGACTAAAATATTCTTCAGACATCCTTGGAGATAACTTTCAGATGCATATACCTCATTTTAATCACATATATTGGTTTCCCTTTCTTAAAACTTGAACAATAACTCACAAATCTAACGCAGGCGTCCTTGACAAAAGCTTATTGAGCAAAGGTGTCCAGGGACTTCATCAGTTTTTTTTAGCTACTTTTTCCTGAAACATTATTTTCTTTTGCCTAGAGAGACTATGGCAATGTCAGTAGATTTTGAAAACATCCTTTCTTAAAACTCAACTTTATTAGTAAATTGATTCTGTATCGGCTTAAGAAAATGGAGGAAAAAAACATTTATTTGTAGAATGTGTCATCAGTTATAAAAAAAAAATTAAAAAATAAAATGGCGTTATCAAGGCTATTCTAAATGCTGAAAATCTAATAATCTCTGTTCTGTTCAGTGCTGTCCAATGCTTCTGATATATATTTGTAGAGGTGCTACATCCATACTCCAAAGCACTGCCGATTTAATGAACACATGACAAGTTGGCTGTGAGAACTTTAAGAAAATTGGGCCTCGTTCGTTAGTATCGTCAGTTTGCCAGTTTGTGGACGGTAGGTCCTAAGAAGACTCTAAGATAGGTCTACAGTATGCCTGATTCATGAGATGCAGTTAAATTGTACCTAATATTAAAAGCTATAGTCATAGATATTTATTGAATTCCCAAATTAATCTTGATTTAACACAAATGGGAGTTTGTGGGTCATTGTGAAAAACTAATTACTGTAACATATCAGTTTTCTCAAACTTTTAAAATCACTTTGAATGCAGATTCAAATAAAACAGCGTCATTGTCTAAAATGTTGATTTTGCCTCTGTGGTAGAGTGAGAGAGAGTATTTTTTTATAGCTGAATGTATTAGAGGAATGTTGGGGATTATACTTCTGAATTACAATAAAGTGAAATGTAGTGACAAAGAAGATGCAGTTACAGAAATTATAAGGCAGCACCCTGAACGAAAAACTGTGCTCCTGTTTGTGCGCAAACAAAGGAATCACACACACAAATTAAGGAGAAAAGATATTAAAGAAGCCAAGAATGTCAAAATAGAAAATCTAAAGTAAGGAAAACTTAATTAGTTGTGAAGTAGGGCTGCGAGGGAAAGAGAAGCATGAGGAAGCCGAAGCAGCTGGGAAGTCAGACGAGAAAGACGCACGGGAGGCTGTTACTCATTTCAATAACTTATTATTATTATTATTATTATTATTATTAAAAATAGCTATTTTAAAATGTGATAAATGATAAAACATTAGGTAACCCTTTACATTTGGTGTACTTCATAATGCACTCATAATGCATTCATAGAACATTCATAAGCAGCATGCAAGTGCATCTTAACATCCTAACATACCTTAACAGCTTTAATTTACATGAATAACAAACATTACATGATTATACAATTATAATGTTTGTTATTATTATATAATGTTGTTATTAATGTATATTACAGATGTTAAGGGATGTTAGGACTTTAAGGTATACATACATGATGTTTATGAATGTTTTATGAATACTTATTGAATTATGAATAAGTATGAATGTGCACCAAACATGTTATGAATGCAGAAAAAGCACTATGAAGGTGCAGTTAATGTAAAGCCTTACCAAGTATTATTGTAATTTAAATCCTGAAAAATATAATTGCAGATTTGAAGAAAAAGCAAGAAGCAATTATTTCACAAAAACTTGTCAGCACTAAAATGTGTGTAAGTGTGCCCTCGAATGTGCGTAGATTGTGTTATTACTTGAGAACAAACCCCAAATATGCAAACGAGAACGTTAGAATCTTTGTGAAAACTGAATAAGTGCATTTTAGGAAGAAATTTCTTCTAAGCGACAGTTTCCGGAAGAGGTTATGCATATGCGTCACAGTGGAACTTACTACGCAACAATGGAGGTGTTCGGAGAAAAAATGACGAAAAGCAACAGAGGAGAGTAAACAAATGGTGTTGCGCGTGCACCGGAGAGCTAACGGCCAGCCCTGATTAGCCACACCTGCTCCTTGCTTATTTAAACCCAGCTGACCGAGCACTCAGTGGGAGCTATATTGTTGCTGGAAGGCGACTTACTGAGAGCTCAGTCTCAGTCTCAGTCTCAGTCTCAGTCTCAGTCTCAGTCTCAGTGTCAGTGTCAGTCTCAGTCTCAGTGTCAGTCTCAGTCTCAGTCTCAGTCTCAGTGTCAGTGTCAGTGTCAGTCTCAGTGTCAGTGTCAGTCTCAGTCTCTGTCTCAGTTTCTGTCTCAGTCTCAGTCTTGTGACCTGCTCTTACTTTCCTCCCCTCTCTCTCTCCTCAACGCCTTTACGTGAACCTCCCTCAGATTTCCCCGTTGTTCTTACCTCCTGTTCTCCGCGTGTCCGTGAGACCGAATTCCCATCTTTGCCAGCTGATTTACTGTCCGCTCGCTGGTTTCCCTTAATAAACCCAAGATCACTGATTTTGGGTCCCGATGTTTCTGTTCTGGCAATAAAAAACAAACAGAAACACGCACTGTGTGGCCAGCTACCCAACAGCACCCAGAATTCCCAGCAAAATAAATTGACACTTCACACACACGCACACACATACATACACACGTATGTATATATGTATGTATATGCATCTCCTTTCATCCATCTATCTGTCCATCCATCCTGTTCCCTTGACTTGGATGAAACATAATTGATGGGCAGTACAGGATGAACGTACAGGATGAATATTCAGGATGAATGCTCTTCTTTTCTGTCTCACCCTTCCAGCCTGATAAATTCTAAGGTAAGTCCCTTGTCGTTCCTGTCGGACTGCACTCCAGTCCTTCGCCGTCCAATTCAAGGATGGAGATTTTCTATTTTTCTTTACAGGTAGCCCTGAGTGTTCCATGGGTTACATGCCATCCACTTGTCAGCTCTATATAGAAGCGTAATTATTGTTGCATTTCCTGATGATAGCATATTAATTACAACTCTTGGTATGGCGGTTCGAACTGTGTTGGAAGTAGAAGTCAGAGGGCAAGTGTTTCTCTATACTGTGGGTAATTAAGTATGTCTAGAGAATTTCTGAAAGCATTTAAAAAGACAGGTGTATAGAAAGTGAGCATGTGAGACATTACGGCCTTTTGAGCAAACAATAGCCACCCGTGAAGAAAGAAATATGATAATTATATCAAATTATATAAATTATACAAACACAGCTCTAGAGCTAGCCTATTTCCACAACTTAAAAATGCATTTCAAGTTTTTTAATTAACTTACCAACCTCCCTTTTTATTACTATTATACTTTTAATAAAACAACATGTTTGTGATCATTGTACAGTACATGTATACTGATTTTACCATAACCCTTTGTAAATGAGTGGGCAAAACAATTAATGGATATGTTTTTAATCTATTCAAAGTTACGATGTTATTCAGCTGAAGTGCCTGGATGTCCCTACTGTAGCTGTGGTGTCTCACTTTGCCCTCAGCAAACATTCCTCTGTCTGCTCCCTTATTCCCTGATCCTCTCATGTAAGTTTGTTGCGTTCTTGCATCTTTCTTGTCTGGAAAGACAAGATTATGTGTAATTTCTGCCTGATTATTTTGCATTCTTGCCTTGTCTGTAACCTTTCTGCCCTAACCTTTCTGATGTAATATCTCTCTGGCCTTGACTCTGTGGTCCATCCTTTTATAGTCATTCATTTGAAGCCAATCTGCACAAACTCAGCTTGCTGTTTTTTTTGCGTAACATAAAACATTGCACGTCGTTTAATAAATCCTTCTTTGTTATTTGCATTTCTTGACTGAAGCCTCCCCATTCCGATACGGATTTTGTCTTTTTGTTGCGGATGTAGTCCTTACGTTTTGCAGGTCTTGTGTGGTGCTGCTATGTGACATCAGCTACCTTCTCTGGAAACATACATATAAAAATTAATGTGACATAAATGAATTATACGACTGGTATGTTTGGCTGGATGTTTCAGGTCTCTGCGCGTCTTGCCTGTCCCACACCCATCCAAGACAAATGTGTCACTGGTCAAACCACGCCGATCTGTTTGTGGCATTTTCCCTGCCTGCTGTCGTCTTGAATGACGTCAGCTTATACTGCGACTGTTGTCGCATTTACTAGTTGCGTCCTTTGCATTTCATTACTTTATATGCCGCATATAGTCACAGTCCTTAGTTTTTGGCTGCACTGTGGCGCGCTGCCTGTTATCTGAGCTATAGACATGGCAGTACACCCCGCTGTCCTCTGAGTTATGGAGATGTGGGTGGTGTAAGTTTTCTCTGTGATTCTCTGCCACCCTGGCAACATGTTTGCTATATTGCATTATGCAGTTCACACAGTTTTCTGTTACATTTTCACCCTCTGCCATACTTGGGAGTTTACTCACGGCTTCTGTAAGGCCCACTGGGATGCCATGTTAAACCACGCTTAGCCCGAGTGCTGTGGATGGGCCCGGTCACTGCCCAGGCCCAGTGCCCAGTGGCACTAATGGGAAATGTACAGTGCAACGTCTAAGTCTCACACTGAATGACTCAGTTCCTGAAAGTTCAGACGTCGCTGCTTCCAGTGGGCAGTTTTGACCTTCTAGTCTGATATGTTAGTATGCTGATGCTGCTCTCTATGGTCACAGAACATTCTATTTCACCTATTGATCTGTTATGCTGGTACAACCCCGTCTATGGACAGGCAAACATAATTACTTTGGTTGCTCAGCTTGTTAGCAAGGATTTTATGTACGTGCAAACACACACACACACAAATATACTTGTATGTCATATACTCTCAAGTTATTATTCACTATTTAGTGAATGGCACACTGCGGAGCATCAGTGAATCCTCATCAGTGCAGCCCCCTGCGTGCACGTAATGATCCACTTGTAGACGGCCAAGTCAGCAGGGTTTATACCACCTGGGATGCGGAGGAGTCGGATATGCGGTCTGCCAAGACCGACCAGGAAGTTTCAGTTCTTTACTGTGCAATGTTGTGCAACTATTCAGTGTTATGCTTGGCACTGGTGTCAGTTTTTTGGGTTTTTTTTCACCCATATGGTACAGAACCGTGTACGTTGTATCTGAGCTGCGTCAAAGTTCCACAACAATTGATTTCTGCAAAATTGAAATATCAGTCTGCAACTTATACACGAAACAGCAAAAGACTGCTTTGATCTCTGACCCTCAGGAAGCCATTCTGATTATAGGTACCCCTTCCTCTCTCTTGGAGTCATGCGGATACACTGTTGCTGATTGCATCCGTTATAAGCTTTTGAATCCAGTAACGTCACCTTGCCATAGATATTCACACAGATTTATTAGCTGAAATAGGCACCATAGCAGTGAGTTACCTTGTGCTTTTGTCAGTAATACTGAATCCTTCAACCAAGAGTAAATCTTAAGGGATTCTCACTTCTTGCAGTCAAATCACCATCATGCCAGAAAACATGTGCATGGCTCCATTTGGTCTTTATGGAGTCCTTAACAATTCTTAAATTAAAATAGGTCTCATTTTCCTTCCAGCATCTATAATATTCCTCCTCGTGGGCCGAGGTTGATGGTGATGGGAGTTTGGGCTAATAAATTATACATGTGCCTTTTTATTGATTTCATTGCTTTAATAATACAACACTAGATATGGATGTCATTTGTCTTTCTACTGTAGTATATTTATGAAGGAAACCAATTACAGAATATAAAAAAAAAACAGGACAAGATGCTACATTTACAGCAAGCTCATTTTCAAATGTCTTCAGCGGCAACAGTTTACCTTGTGATTGAGTATCACCAATGGAAATATATGCTGGCATTGGCATCAGTGCTGTTCAATAAAAGGCCAGATTTATATTTTCATTGAACCTTCAGAAGTCAGAAAGCCTTTAAGACCCCAAAGACAACCTTACGCTATTAAAAATGTTTAATATTGTTCATGGCAAACTTCCATCCATCCATCCATCACCTGCCGCTTGTCCGGGGTTCGGGTCGCGGGGGTAGCAGCCTCAGGAGGGACATCCAG
>JABFDZ020000002.1:7752294-7764440 GCA_019775955.2 Pollimyrus isidori
CCCACACACCCCCCCCGGAGGCAGGATTCGAACCCCAAGCCCACGAGGCGTAAGGCGACAGTGTTACCCAAAGCGGAGGCAGGATTCGAACCCCAATCCCACGAGGTATAAGGCGACAGTGTTACCCAAAGTGGAGGCAGGATTCGAACCCCAATCCCACGAGGCATAAGGCGACAGTGTTACCCAAAGCAGCAGTCTGCTCCCACCCTCCAGCGATTCATTTAGCATGGAATTCTGGGAAGCACAAGACATGAGGCCCAGCGCATCATCAACCAGTTATTTACTGCGTTATTCCGTGTGTCTGTAGTCTGTTTTTGTTAAATATAACATTTTTAAATGAGAAGTGCCATGTTAAATAATTAAAAAAAAAAAACTCTATTTTTAAATTGATCATTCAAGTGATTTACATTTTATATTGGTAACACTTAGAACTATATAGCACAAATGAGTAAGTTCATTTTGAGATATGAATGAAGGTACAGTATCGCCAACTGCATACATACCGAAACAGCCAGAGGCGCAGCAATCAAATGTCATAGAATGCTATTTCATTTCTATTAATGAGAATTAATATGCAACAATCTGTAGATTTAATGGTGTTCTACTTGTGCGCCGTCCCAATAGGTGAACACCGAATCTCAGCATCTGTCGGGATGAGCCATGACATTTGCTGCCACCTGTTCTGTATGCTCACCTGGGATAACCTTCCATATTGCTCTCCTTCTCTGTAGTGCGTAAAATAAATTGAAGTTTAATGAAACCAGAGGTTTGCATTTCGTGTAGAGATTGTGTTTATTTCTGTATTTTGTTGCAGTTACTCTCTGCAGTCCTTTTCCTTCCTAAGGGTGATTATGTAGTGTTGTGTAACTTCACGGTTTGTTGATAATACAATTCCTAACCATCCTTACTTAAAAAGAGCGTATGAGCCAGTCTGCTGCTGCTCTCTCTCAGTACGGGTGATACGGTCTAAGAACTACCACGGATTGTAACAAAACATTCATGGATCCAATATATAACGTGATTTTCGTGTACATTTGTTGAAGGTTAATTGATAACTTGCACAGTAAGACATTACCAACCTGAAATACGTTACAATATAAAATAATGCAACACTATAGAAGGCATATTGTACTTTATTATACAGTACTGTACGCATTCTCTCTCTGAAATGAAAGGGATTCCGATAGACCAATGACAAATACCATGCATTAATGGATAATGCAGCGATGAAAATCACACTTTGTAATACATTTTTATAACATGCACTGCGATAAAGCATCAACAAATGCAATCAGTCAGAATGCTAGAGCCTTAGATGGGGGGGTTCTGTGGGGAATCGTGGGTGTGGGCACCACTGCACTCCTGGGCTGCATGTGCTTGATAAACCACAGACAAGTGGAACGGTGGTTAGTGAATGAAGCAGGATATTGAGGTCTCTATGTATGCCCTCTGTTCTGAACAATCGGGAATTCATTTAAATGTGGCTCAACTGTTCTGCGTCAGGTGTCGTGCATACTGAAAATATTTGGGAAGAATGAGCAAATTCGCAATTTTCCGAAAGTCACCAAGGAATATCGTTTTGCATGCTTCTCCTAAAACACCTGGTATAAACAGCATGCATGCATTTCTTTGAATGTTTCAAACAAGTTCCACCTGGGATAAAAATGGTTCCCACATTGTCAATGTACAGTGAGTGATTGAGAGAATGATTATCTGATCTATTTCAGCAGCACTTTCAAATAACCAAAGGTTCTCATATCACTCTGGAGTGTCACATTGACCTATGTGTAATAAAAGGAGCTTATGGGAGTAAATCTGTGTCATCAGAATTTGAATTTTATATGCCACTGAAATTCTAACATGGAATATTTATGCATTGGAAATATGCGGTGGAAATTTGATGGTCCGAATTCACATGCAAAACTACGAGGTTAAAAAAGTACAAAGACAACATTTCAACATTTCATGTCAGGTCTCGCACACTGAGGGCTAGAAGTTGTCCGACTTGGCTGCAGTCAGTTTATACTCCATCCGTGCAGTCACCCCTGCAGTCACCCCTGCAGTCACCCCTGCAGCCACAGCCAGATGCTCTTGTCACATCAGCTGCAGACAGACTTAAGCCCAATTCGAACGCAGCCACAGATTCGATTGCTTAGCCCTGGTATCCCGGATGTGTAACTCATATTTTTAAAATCGTATTTTTGCACGTGAATTTGAACCATCAAATTGGAGCAACTTTGAAATGTTGTCGTCGTATTTTTAACCTGGTATTTTTGCATGTGAATTCGGACTGTCCAAATTTCCGATGCATATTTCCAATGCATAAGCATTCAATGTTAAAATTTCAGTGGCAAAACATTCAAATTCAAAATTAAAATTCTGATGACACAGATTTACTTCCATAAGCTTTTTTTCTGTTTTTCGCAATTTAGGTCAATGTTCCCTGCAAAGAGCATCGTGCTGGGAAAATCTCCCGGCTCACTGCAAGCTTGCAGTGGAAAATGTTATGGATCATGGACATCACTGTAATACCTATATTCGATACAGTACCTTTTAAAATGGAATAGGCTGATTGCTACATTATATTATCATTTCAAACATTAACTCATTGGGAAAATATTGACAGATCCTAGTTCTATCCTAATTTTTAATTTCATTCCACATTTATATAGGCATATTATTATAAATCCCTTCAGTGCGGAGCATTTTAAACAAATTATGTCTACAGTACATTAAGCTGCATGCTGTTTGGAATAAGAATGCAATGAGTGAGTCGGGATGGTTAAGTCTTTTATCATACTCTGCACAGTAGTAAATGTTTTGTTCCTTTCTTATTGTGGACACCTGCATCGGAACATCTAAGTGGGAACTGAAATACATAATCAGATCTTAAACTACCATAACTCAAACAAACAGGTGCATGAACCAAAGTGATAGATGATCTTCTAAAGAACGTGCGAGAATGATGCAAGGAAACTCGCCACGCGACTGCTACATTAGAATGAAGTCATTCCACGGCTCGTACCGTTTGACAGGCCGCCTTTATGCACATGATTGAGAACACGAGGTACTGGAATAGGTGTTGGTGGGGCCATCAGATCAGCCCATGCTCTGCTCTGTGTGGATCCCAGTGCAGTAATGGAGACACTGTGCTTGTGAAAATGGTACCGTCCTTCAGATGAGATGTACTGTAAAACTAAGGTACTGACTCATAAAAGGTGATAAAAGATCCCTGGGCATCTTTCGAAAAGGCCGAGGTGGTACCCTGATGCCCTGGATAAATTGCCCACTGTGGCCCTATCAAATTGGGCCTCCTAATCATCCTCTGTATCTCACTGGTGAATCCTCCCCTGCCCATTTGCCACCTTAGCTACTGTGGTGAGCGCACTGGTGCACAATGGCTGCAGTCGTGTCATCCAGGTGGGGGCTACATAGTGGGGGGGCGGCTGAAGTGGCTCCCCATTGCTTCTGCGATGCACTTTGAGTGTCTTGAATATTGCTTAAAAAAGTTCATCCGATCATTCATTCACTCATTAGCATAGAGATCAGTGACTGCTCCTTGATGACAATGATTGGATTTCTTTGCTGACATTCTGTATGGAGAGAACCTTGTGAGCATAAACTTGGCGTGTTTAAGGCAGAATGGATCAGTGTGTTCCAGAAGGACGATTCTGTGGCACACAAGGTCAGGCTTAGGATAAGTATGCAATTAAGGGCTTTGTTATGCTTAAAGACAATATGCACTTCTCATTTCAGCTTATAATATAGGCTAAAATAAGTGAACCACAGTACAACAAATGTGTCGGGAAATCAGAGCCCAGAATGGTAGGGATACTTAACGCCATTCAATGTTTTAGCTGAAGAGGGTAACTATTTTTTATTTGATTGATTGATTCCTATCTATCTATCTATCTATCTATCTATCTATCTATGTAATCGATCTGATTGTCTGTCTATCAGTCTTAGATCTATCGATCTTCATTAAAGACTCTTCCACATTGAATATCATAGAAGGTGCATATTAAATTCCCTGGCAGGTGGTTAAGACAATGAGTATAAAGTCGCCGTTTTCCCACAATAGTCTTGTGTGAGCATGCAGGGTAGGTTTGTGAGAAATGTTTCTGCTCTTACACTCTTTTCTCCGTAGGTGCTTGCACACTGATATCAAGTGTACTTCCTTCAATTCATGGAAACAGCTGTGCTTTGACATGTAATTATTAGCTTGTCTCTCAGTGGAATTCACCCTTTGGGACTTCTGCACTCAGCAGCCTTTTAGGCCTGCTAATAGCTTAGCTGACAATAGATATTCATCTCTCTCTCTCTCTCTCTCTCTCTCTCTCTCCCCTTTTTCTCGTACTATTATCCATGTGGGAGAAAAGCCAGAAAGCTGATGGGGTTTCTCTTTAGGCTTCTACGACTGCAGAGGCTGAAAATCTATTGTTCCTTTACACTTTATCTGTTTGCTCTTCTTTGGGGACAGCAGCTGAATTGCCATGCCGTAGCAGGATTTCAATCATTACTCGCCGTTCTAAAATTTCCCGATTTCTACAGAATTCAAAGTTAGTAAAATACGTAAATGGTTATAGTTAAAAATATTAAATTACCTGAATCCATCCATCCGATCATTTTCATTTGTAAATATCCAGTTATTCACCTCTTTGTCATTTATGTGGTTTTTAGTTCTAGCCTGGACAACCGAGAAAAAAAAAAATGAAGAACAACAATCCTTAAAAATATCCATTATTGGTGTCACATACAATCCACAGCAAAGAAGGTGGGACAACATTGGATTCAGCTGGTAAGACGTGTCCAAATACCAGCAGCTTGAAGCTTCGACTGCACCTGACAAATAAAGCTGACCTGTATCTGGAAAGATTGAGATTATTCATTGTTAGGGCTGTGCGACTTGAGGGAGTTGGTTGTTATATTTTCTTGGACAGCAACCCTCAACAAATATTATCGGTGACAGCAGGGCCTGCTCTTAACAACCTGTGGTGAATTTCTGCAGGAGCAAATAATCTATACCTGGCTATGCATGAGTGGAGCCTGCCTGAGGCAGTTTGTAATCTGTGGTTAGATGCAGACAACGGAAAATCATTTTGGTATATTTAACAGAAACTATCAGTAGGATAATTCAATGAGTGCCAGATGCACTTTATTTAGCTGGAAAAATGTTGCATTTTCAATCCGCCCCACCAAGAATTTAGTGATGAATCCATTGTTAACTGTTTTTTCCAAGCTGCTTTATATTCCATAATAATCTGTGGATAATCTTTTCCCCTTATTCCTTTTATTTAACATATGTATGTACAATTAAATCGATGCATATTTTTTAATTTTTTAATGTTCCGAAAAGACATTAATAAAGCTAATAGAGACTGTATTCTCACATTTCATCACGTTCATTTTCTACTTTTATTTCGCTTTTAATTTTGGATTATTTTAAAATAAGTAACAAGGGAAAGAATTCTGAATGACCCAGATTCTAGCTCATCTTTTAATTAGCTATGCTTGACTAAAATGTTGATTAATTAAGGGGAAATTCCAAATGTTATTTAAGTAAATGTGTTAGATGATCATAACTGCATTAGTGGTGGGATTATTATTCTGATGGAATATATTCTTTTTTTAACAAAGATGTAATATGTATACAGTATAGTATGTACAGAATAGCAAACACCAGTTTAAAATTCATGTATGATTATTATTTCTTATTTAAAATACATATAATTACATTATTTACCACAGGTATCACTGTTTTTATTATGTAAGTCATTTTACATGATGAAAATTAGGCCTACTAAGTTTTGTAGTTAGGTGTGCATGTGTGAGTGCTTGGTGTGTGAGTGTGCCCTGCGGTGGGCTGGCCCCCCATCCAGGGTTGTTCCCTGCCTCGTGCCCGTTGCTTCCGGGATAGGCTCCGGACCCATTAGGATAAGCGGTTTGGAAAATGGATGGATGGAAGTTTTGTAGTCGCATTTCCCTATCCAGGTTTTCCACATTGGATATGTGCATGAGATTTTAGCGAACAATGAAGGTAGTAGTCGCATTGTAGCAGAACTGACTTGTACTTATTCATAAAATAAAATCACAATAAGGCGGCTATACAGAGAATGAGAAACTACAAATTAAAATATATGTGGCCTAGTTGAAAAACAAAATGTGCCCCCCCTTGGTGTAGAGCAAATCCAAGTTCTGACAACTGAAAGGTAAATGTTTACACTCGCTCTATATTTATAATTATTCATAACTACAGTTAATGATGTGTTGATTACATTACTGTGGTAATAATTGCTTGGGTGCAGAACCAGTTCCAAATCTTAGCTATAAACAGCTGAATTATTAAACTGAAACACAGAAACACGATTCAAGCTAAAAGCAGTCAGGAAATATGTGCGTGCAATGGACCAAAGTCATTTTTATACAATATCATTGCCTAACGTGTTTATCTTCTCATCATTCTTTGAACATCTTACACAATTTAATCACCTTAATTTGAACTTCTCATTGTTTTAAACCACACTTATACAGAAAGATGGCTAGTTATGCCTTTTCCATCTATACTTTAAGGTAACCATATATATATATATATGCGCATGCAGGAATTCTAATCATTTATGATTTTTTGCTGTTGTCACTCAACGTGAAGACCAAGGAGGTGACACTGCCAGAGAAGCAGGCCATCAAGGGGCTGACACACCAGGGAATAACAATCCCAGACAGCAAAAACAACATGCCAGAATCAAGACTTCCGTACATTTTTAAAGAGCGAGAACATACTGTTGAGCTTGGGAATACCAAATGGCCTGGTAGATCAAGGGCAATCACTGCAGTGGATGACAGAAGAATACTTTCACTTTAAAGGAAATACCCCGTCCTTTTCTGTTGGCTAGATTCAATTCAATTCAATTCAATTTATTTTTATATAGCGCCCTTCACAACAGAGTTGTCCCAGGGCGCTTTACATGGATGTGTTAGATCAAGAGCATAATCCAGGTGGTACTGTAGGTGTAGCTACAGTCAAAAACATCAATGTGTTTCATGTAATAAAAGTCAAATTAAGTTTAATAGAGTAGACTAGACTAGACTAGAATAGAATAGAATGCTATGCTTTACTTAAGGCCATGTTATAGTAATTTAAAAACATGTTTATTATGCCTTATAATGCATTCAGAAAGTATAAACATGGCTATAAATATTTATAGAAAGACATAATACAGTACAGCCATGTTTATTATGCATTATGACTGCCTCGTGAAGTTCACATCTATAATGCACTATAAATACCTTTAAAATGCTACAACAAGTAATGCAAATTACAATGTTTGATCCTATGTATGTCTCCATCTGGCAATTACCCGGAGTTATTACCCAGGGGTCTCCATAGGCAGCTGAGGGGTACCGGCAGGCCAGGCGGAACGCGGCTCGATCGGTCGCAGAAGCAAAAACCTGGGCGTGGGAGGAGTTCGGTGAGGCCATTGAAAGTGGCTTTTGGTCGGCCTCAAAAAGGTTCTGGAAAACCATCCAGAATATCAGGAGAGGGAAGCAGCTCCTGGTTCCTACTATTTATAGTGGGGAGGGGGCGCTGTTGGCCTCACCCGGGGACATCACCCAGAGGTGGAAGGAATACTTTGAGGACCTCCTCAACCCTGCCTCAGATCCATCTACGCACACTGCCTTTGAGACATCTGAGGGCACAGAGCCCGAGGGTGCTGGGGGGGGGGCTTGCCCATCACTGGGGCTGAGGTGGCCGCGGTGGTTAAAGAGCTGCATTGTGGCCAGGCCCTGGGGGTGGATGAGATCCGTGCGGAGTACCTAAAGGCTATAGATGTTGTGGGGCTGTCGTGGCTGACATGCCTTCTCAACAGTGCGTGGAGGTCAGGGACAGTGCCGCTGGATTGCCAGATGGTGGTCCCTTGTTGAAGAAGGGGGACCAGAGGGTGTGTTCGGAGCGGTGTCCACAGTTTTGCAGGCACTAAACCGGTTTGTCGCGTCTAAGGAAAAACTGAGCTGAAAAGCAAAGCTCTCGATCTATTGGTCCATCTTTGCCCCTACCCTCACCTACAGTATGATCATGAGCTATGGGTAATGACCAAAAGAATGAGATGGCAAATACAGGTGGCTGAAATGAGGTTTCTCCGCTAGGTGCCTGGGCACTGCCTTAGGGATATATATAGATGTCAGTATACTGGTTTTTGGGTGGTATGGTGGTGCAGTGGTTAGTGTTGTTGCCGCACATCTCTGGAACCAGAGTTGGAGTCTCTGCCTGGGTTATATGTGCGTGGAGTTTGCATGTTCTCCCTGTGGCGTTTCCTCCAGGTACTCCGGTTTCCCCCCACAGTCCAAGGACAAGCTGAGGCTAATTGGAGTTACTAAATTGCCCGTAGGTGTGAATGGCGTGTGAGTGTTCCCTGCGATGGGCTGTCCCCCTGTCCTGGGCTGTTCCCTGCCCCATGCCTGTGACTTCTGGGATGGGCTCCGGACCCCCCCGCAACCCAGAAGGATAAGTGGGTTGGAAAATGAATGAATAAATTACACTGCAAGACATGTAAATTGAGACATACACAAATAAATATTGATAACCACCTAATTGGTGGGCAAAAATTCAACAAAATTTTATGCACATTGAATGTATAATAGATGAATAGGTGAACTTTCAGAGGTACCTGTCACAACTAGGGCTGAGAGCATGCAGGTAAAAACACATTTACTGTCTTTCACACTTCCAGTTGATCCGTCCAGTACTTCTACAAATTATACAGGTTAGTCTCTGCAGGAGGAGTACGGCCAGGATGGGCAGGGCAGACTGTCATGCTGTCATTCCAAAAACCCCGTTTTTTAGTTATATTTTTGGATCAATGTATGCTAATATTTGACGCATAATTCACACTTAATTCAACTACTGAATATCACAGACGTTTTCAATTCAGGCGAAGGGGTGACAAGACAAATATTTCAACATTTTTGAGGAATTTATCAGCATCAATCATTGTCCATATTTTATTGCCAAGATTTCACAATGTCAGAGTAAGGTTGCCTTTGGAAATACCGTCAAAGTATATTTTATTGCAGTTTAATGTCAGTAAAACCGTATGAAAAGTTTGATACCGCTGAAGCTAAATGGACCGTTCATCGATTCTCCTGTGTTTCCCTTAAGACCTTTAAACTTGACTGTTTCATAGAAGCAGATCACTGACTGTCTCTCTCTGGAGACTAAAGTCTGTGATGTTTAAGAATGATAATTCTGGACATGAGGATTAATAAAGTACAACAATAATTATTATCATAAGATATTATCATAAGAACAGTGGCCAAGCCTGTAGGTTCAGCGGTCGAACTTTTAACACAATTAAATGGCAAAAAATAGCACCTTTAAACAGTCAGGGAGTTGTAGTGTATGTACAAAATTCACATCTTTAATCTGATGTATTTTATACTGTGTTAAACATCTGTTTGACAACTGATCATGTCTAACAGTTGCCTCCCAATCCCCCCATTGTAACTGGTCTGCTAGAAGCTGAATCAAACTAGCACTTTTTCACACTTTTAAATGTTAAAAAAGATAAAAGTTATTTGGGTGTATTTTAAAACCATGTTTAAATCAATGCCTTCTTTACAGTGGATGTAATCATTTCTTCCTGGTTTATCTAAAATGTTGCGTATACATGTCCCTGTTTTTCTGTTCCAATCAAATTTTGTTTCATAAATCTCAGATTTTGTGTGGAAAACACACATTTTGGGATAGTTTTTGTGTATGTAACTTTAATAAATGCAACCTAAGATCTACAGTGTTCAAGGAAACTCTCTGCTCCCAGTTTAGTACCCTGAATGAGGAAAGCAGACCCACAAAGCAGTATTTTCTTAGAATGGCAGACCATTAAATAAAACAAATTACTGTGCAGCACCCATATCTCATAAGATTTTAATGGGGACCTGATCTTTCTCTGCCCTAGTAAGAGAGATCATACCAACTAATATAAAATAAACAGACCCAGAATCAAGTACATTTTTCAAAGGTAACAAGTCAGTACCGGTAATAATGTTTTAGATGCACGCCGGGCAGCTTTTGCTAGTAGCCAGGGATAATCCACAATTAAATAGCAATAAAAACATCCTTGGGGTACATCAAAGGGTATTGGGATCACATTTGACATTCTTGGGTGCAGAGTTGCATCAACAGTGCATGTTCTTCATGAGGAGCAGAGGGAAAAACTCTGTCAAAAGAACCTTATCAGCTAAAATAGCTGCATCAGACTAAGAACCTACTTGTTTGTTCATTCTGTTATACAGCAAGATGTTCTTGTAAACAGTTTCTTAAATTCTTCCCGCAGAATTAATTCACAAAAAGTGATCATTTTGCATGAAACATACCCTTTTCAAAGAGAACATTCATCTTCGTTCAATCATTCAATTCCACAAATGTTGCGATTTGACAGTTTTCCCCTGGTTTTGAAATTTTTGTCTGTAAGCTTGAGGCATTGACTCATATACAGTAAGTTTAAGTGCAGGGTAATCCTTCTGATCAATAGACAGTGTATTGCAAACGTCCTTGACTTTCCCCTGAATTTACAGTGCAATAACAAATCCGAAATGATCCTAAATGATGGCCATAGCAGAGCAGAGGGACTGTGCTCTGTGAGAGTCGAAATGTCAACCACACAAAAAAACCCAGGTAATGCATGCGAAGATATAAACCCCTCCTAACCAGCTCATCATCCCTAACCCTCTAACCGTAATTTACCTGTGCATGACATTTTAGTTTCTGGTTTATTTAACATTTTAGTTCATTCTGTAGGTTTCTGTTAAATGAAGAAGGTTCAAATTTAGTTCAATTTAGTTATTAGAATATGGGTTTGGGCTTAGCACATCATAGATTAGTTCAGTGAGCACAATTGTGTTGTACTATTTGAGTTTTTTAAATTTCTTTCAGTTACCATGGGGTGAGAGGGAGGGCGAACAGCGGCCCAGTTCCTTTACAATGGAAATTTGACCAAACAAAATACTGCGTGAGGATGGATTCTGCTCCATCATCACAGCCACATCCCCTGAACCGATCTCACCAGCTGTCCGATATTTCGGTGCGATTCTGCTCTATCTGCTTAACCAATCTGGCCGGTTCCCCTGGTGTGAGGAATTGCAGACTCCAGTTACTCATCCCTGCTCTTCTCAGAGTGCCTGATTCTCCCCATGTGTGGCTTCATGTCTGATAAACTCCTTGATTCCCAACCCGCTTTTAACTGCAAGAGTGTATTCTTATTCTCCTATGTATGCACATCTGCTTTCTTTGCCCGCCCCAGGACAGACCTTCAGGGTTTTTGACCCCAAACTGGGACTCCTGCTTCTGGCTTTGGAATCTACTGTCCCGATAGGCTACTTGCAGCATGGATCCAGCAGAGCTCCACGGCATGCTTGCTCACTTGGAATGGCACCTGAACATAACCCCACCACCTGGGCTACAACATCTCCACTATCATCTGCTGCAGAAGCGGCCTTCACCTGGCAGCCCCAGGTTGTGCCAATCATTTTCCTGTTTTGGAGAGCTATGATGGGTCACTCAAACGCTGCCAAGGTTTCATCATCTAATGTATGAGCTGTGTATCCATACAACTGCAACCTGCTGGCTTATGGAAGAAGCCTCTATAGTGGGCAACAGTTTTATATCATCAGAACAGCTCAACCCTTCACTCGTTCTCTGTTTTTATCACTTAAAGGAGGTTTGTGGTGATCCTTCCCTGGACAGAGACAGCAAAATCAACGGTTCACATTCCGCGGCTTAGTTCACCAGTAAGTTGTGGACCATAACCGCCATCAGTGGTTGGATCAAGCCAGTTCTCCTCACAGCATACAGGAGAGGGCTCAGAGTATACCTCCACACCAAGACGGCTTAAAGGGATGCATCTTTCAATCTGGTTCCTCTTCCAGGATCACCGCTACCAACAACCAACCCAAACCAACCAACCTCAGTACCCAGTGTCTCTGCCAAAATTCTTCATGCTCCCCTGCTCACTAAAATCTTATCATTAGCTGTCTGTTAGCCGGAAAAGTATGGTGGGAACGCAACAAGATTTATTGTGCGGGGGGGGGGGGGGGGGGGGGGGGGGGGGGGGGGGGGGGGGGGGGGGGGGGGGGGGGGGGGGGGGGGGGGG
>JABFDZ020000002.1:7830703-7848860 GCA_019775955.2 Pollimyrus isidori
GTGTGATCATTTCACACCAATAGACAACTCGGTAACACCAACTGACCTTGATAAAAACTATTCAGTAACCTTAGAGCAATGTGGAAGATGTTATTCCTAAATGAGAGTTATGTAAATCACCTTCCAGAGGGGAATAAATGAAAGACGTGTGATGGATCCACTGTCATCCTACTGGCACGCACATCATCTGGAGGTATGTTGGAAGTACAGGGACGCAGCTGAGGGGGAGGCAGGCTTAGTTTTCTTGGGGGCCGTTCTTACATTCTGCGGCAGGCTAGTCTTTTACTTTTTAGAGCGTTCATATTACCTTACAGAACATGTGAAGATGTTCTCCATGATGATTGTGTCGAATCCAACAAGGCGTTGCTGACTGACTCCAAATTCATCAGCTCTGTCAGTTGTTCATCTATCTGTCTGTAT
This sequence comes from Pollimyrus isidori, assembly GCA_019775955.2. Lineage (NCBI taxonomy): Eukaryota > Metazoa > Chordata > Actinopteri > Osteoglossiformes > Mormyridae > Pollimyrus > Pollimyrus isidori. Next base: position 7,831,124 of record JABFDZ020000002.1, read on the forward strand.
GTCTGTCTATCAGTCTGCCTGCCTGCCAGTGAAGTGGACCAAGCTCATGTTAGAAGCTCACTGATACTGATCTATGTCTTTTTGTTGCTTGTTAGAAGGGGATTTTGTTTTCTTTAATGTCTCCTGCAATATTTTGGCATACCCTGTTTATTTGACTTTGAACGTTTATATCAGTTTCTCAGCATGGATTAAAGCTGATGTTTTGTGACCTATGCAATTACAAGACAGAGTTTAGTACCTTTAATAGTTTTCATGAAAAGCCTTGATTTACATTAAAATGATGGAACATACTAACTTTTATAAAATGCCATGCTTACCCAATCAGTATATACGGCTGCAGTGACCACAAATATTTAAAGTGTATTTGGAAAATGTCGGGCTAGATTGAGTCTCGTTAAATACAGATATATTGGTTAAGGAATACTGAATGGTTAGTGCAGTATTTATATGAAACATAAAGTTTAGTAGGTTACTTTATTAGTTAATAACGACAATCAATGACATGGTGTGAGAAGAAAATTAAATGAGGAAAGAGAAACAAAACGTCCAAGGCCGAAATATGAAACGATTCACGCTAGAAATTAGTACTAACGAAATTCCTTTCCTCTTTTATTCTTCGGAAGGATATTTTTTGCTAAATTGTCATTCATGAATTTTTAGGCTCCCGCTTCTTCCTTTTTAATATCACCTTGTGCTTTTTAACATGGTGCAGTGAATGATCTGCTGATTTTCATGGACTGGAATTTTCCATAATTTTGCCAGTAAACAGATCTTTTTTAAGCATCATAATCATACATTTTAAAATGGACTTCATTACACTGCACTACACTGACCGACAAATGCATTTCATGTTATTAAGCAAATTGTACATTAGTAGATATTCAAAGCCTTCAGAGGAATCAAATTCATTTCGGGGTAATTATAACATTATGAGATTAGACTTCACAATGACAATAAGAGATAACATTTATCTGCACTATTACTTAAGTGAATATATAAGTAAGTAAAGAGATGTGGGTTATACAGGTAGGAAGCGAGCTGAAGGCAGTCATATTAAATCTACCAGAAAATGATGAAGACCTAGGAATGATGAAGCTATGAAGATTGTGATGGAGCTACAGATATTAAGCAATGCTTGTGTCAATATGGCTGTATGATTATTGAAGGTTAGTCAAATTTTTTTTAGGATGAACAGTATAATTCCTCAAAGTATAAATGTGGGTGTAGAGAAGCAAGTTCGGGGGCAGAAAATAGCAGCAGAGCAGTAAATGGCGTGGATCTTGGGAACACTGCAACGGAGGCTATGTCACAAAATAACCAGAGTCTTCATTTTCAGTCACATTTATGGTAATGCGATTCTGACCATGCTGCTTTGAAAGAATGAAAAAACAAGGAACCACACACTGGCCCAGTGATGGAGCCCATTCAGCAGCCAAAGGGAAAGTTTTTTTTGCACATAATCCTGAGAATGACCTAATATATCCTCCTGAGACCCAAGGAAAAAAGTGTCCTTCAGTTATAAGTTATTTGTCTTTGGAGGAAATAAGACATCTTACAATTCAGATTTTTTCAAATTTATTTTTATTTTTAATTTCACAGCATGTTCTCTTTAGTGTACAACAGGAATAGATATGTTTCCTTACATCAGTGAAAAGATAGATGCAAAAACAAAATGTCCACTGAAATGGACATAAATCAATGGGTGCGGACTCAGGAGGATATACCAACATCACACTTTTATTTTCAAAATAAAAGTACTTCTGCCGATTTCAATTAGGCTTGCAGTGTAAAGTAAATTGTCCATAATCTATGGTTTGCTTGTTGCGAAAGTCAAAGCTATATAGGCCCCTTTTCTTGCTTGATGAATTAATTATACTTCTTGCACGGTTGTGCCTTGTGCTATGCAAAAATGGTGTGACCACGCTGATGAGGGGGAAATATGGGCAACTCTAGATAGATAGATAGATAGATAGATAGATAGATGTTTTTACATTCAGTGTGTCTAGAGTACATTTTGAAATCCACTAATGAATGATTAGAATAATAATAATAATACATGAGAATGACAACAGAAAATCTAAAATTTTGCCTTAATGTGACATTTAGAGTTAATAATGAATAAACAAATAATGAAGATGATGTGGTCCTGTAGGCTTCAATGGGCAGAGACCTGCAGGTGTGTGAAGTGGCTGGGAGGAGCACCAACACCTCCAGGGCTGAGGTCATGGTTCTCAACCAGAAAAGGGTGGATTGCTGCCGCAAACAGAGCAGTCTATGTATCTGGGGGTCTGGTTCACAAGTGAGGGGGGATGGGAGCCGGAGATAGACAGACGGATCCGTGCGGAACCAGCAGTGATTTGGACGCAGTACCATTCTGTCACGGTAAAGAGAGAACTGAGCTGGAAGGCAAAGCTGCCAGCTTACCAGCCAATCTGCGTTCCTACCCTAACCTGTGCTAATGAGCTTTGGATAGTCACCAAAAGAATTGAGAGGTTGCAAATATAAGTGACAGAAATGAGTTTCCTTCACAGGGGGTCTGGGCTCAGCCATAGATTTAGGTTGATGAGCACAGACATTTGGGAGGAACTCAAAGTAGAGTTGTTCTCCTCCACGTCTAAAGGGGCCAGTTGGTTTGGGCATCTATCTAGGATACCTCCTGGATGGCCCACCCAGGGAAGTGTTTCAGGCATGTCCAACCAGAAGACGACCCCAGTCTAGACTAGGACATGTTGGAGAGATGAAACACCTTGGTATTCCCTTGAAAGAGCTAGAGGAGGTAACTGGGGAAAGGGAGGTTGGGCCATCCCTGCTAAGACTGCTACCCCCATGATCTGGACCTGAATAGGAGGAAATCAATAAAAATTAAACAAGTTATAATCATAATGGGCTAAGTCCTGCATTCTCTGCTACCTAGTATGGTCGCATATCTGTAACTATAAACATCCCTATTGCTTTGGTTATTTTTGTTTGGACATTTTTGAATTTACTGGCAAGACTGGTTTAAGTGATTTGGGGAGACTATAAAGTTTCCACTTGGATCCACCACTTGCACCACAACCTCATCTCCTTTGCTTCTCATACTCTCCACAACACTGACAGCTGCACTTCATTCCTCTGATTATCTAATGCTTTATACAGGTAAGCGGTTTAACAAGTCTACCAGACCTGTGAGGAATTGAGTTGTGTGATTACTGAGTGCTCTACTGTGCCTTCTTCCTGTTCCCTGCCATACTTGCGATCCTTCATCCCATTCCCAATGACTGTTTGCCGACAACTCTCTCAGTGCAAGTGTATCTCTGCCTTCCCATGTCTGCACATATGCCTGCCTTTCCCTTCACCCCCAGGACAGAGCTTCTTACTTCCTGACCCACGGCTCGTACCTCCGACATCATTTCCTGTTATGAGTTAGGGGCATGGTGCAGGCGGGAGAAGAAGGTGAAGATCCACTCGCAGCTCCGAGAGACAACAGGGGTTTATTGGGGGAACTAAAACATACACTGGGAACAAATCCCAAAAGTAAAGGGACCATGAGGGGTCAGAAAACCAACAAGAGAAAAAAACAAGGAATTGACTAAAAACCATACAATAAACATACCTATGGAACTAAGCAGAACACGGGGAAGATGACTGGACAATAGAGCATGGCAATGAACACACAGTAACATTCACACACAGAGTGACATCTCACAATGACTGACTGGGAAAATGAATGAACCAACTCAAAGAATCAGTACAGGCCGAAGACAACAAGAAACAAGTGGAATTCATTACAATTAACCAACACAGGAAACTAGGGAAGTCTTACCAAACACAGAGGCTAATACTAGGAAAAAAAATCTAGGGGCATACATCGAGTACAAGCAGAGCAAAATAAAACAGGGTGCAAGTGGAGTAAATGAAAACAGGGAAACAAATCTACAAAATCTGATTTTTATTTGCTCTGTCTGGATCCCTGATGCTTTTCTCCATTACAGAGACTAACTTGCACAGTCGTACACAGACTCGGATGGTGTTATCCCAAATTAGTTAGCATTTTGGATGTGTCTTCAGCAACATAGGCTAGATCAGTATATCAGAGCCTTCACAAAGTCTTAATCATATCAACTCCTTTCTCTGTAATTTTGACGTAATCTATTGGGAAACCAAAATGTTCCTACACTACTGATTTAAGTGATGTACTGTAGGAGAGTCTTTGAGCTTTACAGCACTAGTAATAAACAACTCAAAGCCAGAATTAGTGTAATGTTTTCCGCGTCAATAAATGCCCGTTTGAAGAAATGTATTCATCTGTTTTGCTATCCAGACTGAAAACTATGTAACCAAACAGCGCATGACAAATATGTAAACTGTTACAGTCTCTGCTTTAACTGTAAATGCTGATCTGAAATTCTCTTCAGCAAAAGCTATTTTTAAAAAATCATACACATCATATTGGCAAAACAAATTGGGACTTCTCTGTCAATTCACACCACTACTAAAAAACCAGTCAGCACAAGCAAGTGATCCCCAAGTATTTATTTTGTTTTTCCTTGTTTTCCACATGGATATTTTGGTATTGGCGAACAAAAAATGAAAGGCAGAACCATGTGCAGAACAGTCTTTATTCTCCTGACAGACTGGGCAAACATTTAATCATTTTCATGAGTTATGTGGGTCACGTTTCTCTTCATAGCTATTATCCCATATAATATCATCTATTATAGGGCCTCATCCTCTTTTTGATGGGGGGATTGTACAGTCAACACCAGCTGCCACTTGAGGAATCACTTGTGGTCTAAACCGGTGCTTAACTGGTAAACTTGTTTTACCATAATGACGTCATACACACAAACTGGTTATTGAGAATGATAATGTGCTGTTATTAACGTAACATGTAACATTGCTCCCTGTTGTGATCCTTCTCATCAGCATTAGCATCCATAAACTCTGCTCTCCTCATTGTCTCTGCTTGTTCTTCCATGAAGATTTGTGGTTCATTTCTGCTCTGCTTGGGTTCTGATGGCTTTGTTACTTTGGGAAAAAAAAAAATCTAATCATTACTCTGTCTTTTCAACATCTTCTTTTAATTTTACTGTGACAATCTGGCATGTAACCTCATCTATTTTACTGTAATGGCAAAAAGTGCTTTTTTCTGTCTGCACGTGGTTCTTTTTTTCTCCTTTTTGACAAAAAAATAAAAACACGATACAGATGACTGAAATGATTTTATAAATAAATAGCACTGTGCAAAAGTCCTAGACAGTCTAACAAATTGATGCTCAAATGATCGTCATGTTGGGGTAAGACTAAAATATGTCTGTCAAAGTGTGTCTACTTGGCACTTATGGAAAATATCTCCGAAAGTCACCCAGAAATTTGGAACAGCCATCCAATACACCCATGTAATTTTGAGCCATGCATCCCCTTTTATAGCTAATGAATAACTCACTGACTTTCCAGGACTAATTAAATTGGGTAATTAATTGAGGTGGATGTGAAATGTAGGAAACACACGGAATGGCTGAGCTGCCGCTAAGGCTCCAACTCCTCTAACCGTCCAACAAATCATCAGTGAATTTTTCGAGAGCGGAGGAAAGTCTTGCTCATTGTTGTTGTGTTACTCTTCGTTTCCATATGTTCTAATTCTAAATCGTGTTTTTGTTCTGAGCACATATACCCTTACTACTTAAATACCTTTAATCATTTCCTTTGACTGGCTAAGACTTACATAGTACTGTACATTTCCGTGGTTCATATACACCATTTGCATGTATTCCACTGATTGAGGTGGAGCACCAGACAGCACCTGGGAGCTGCTACTGTAAGTATACAGACGTCCTGGAGCTGAACTTTGGCACAAATTAAGCACTGGTCTGGGCCAAAGGTAGCAATCCATTCGGAGGCCTCACCCCCACTAGGTAGTGGAGATACAAGATTTTGACACAAATCTGGCAGAATGCTGTTCTTCCCACTGTTTCAAACTGCCCCAGGCAGGTCTGGAGAATAAAAGAAAACCCTCTTTCTCTGGGTGCCACTCATCCAGAGCGCGAGAAACTGCGAGAAGGAAAGCTGTATTTGTCCTCAGTGTCTCCATAATTCTAATTGCTTGCTAGCTCCATCAGTCTTGGTGCTGCTGTCCTGAGCAGATGACTAAGCTTGATTATCCTGGCCTTGCAGACTGGTCCTCAAGCTTGGAGATAAAAGGCTGGGGAGCTGTAGGGCAATGTTGAATAAAATGAGCTCATCCAGGAGCAAAATCCCAGCGATGGGACCGGCTTCTCTTCAAGCTGTGAATTTCTGCCAGTACTGTAAGACTGTTCTGTAGGAAGGTATTAGTTCATCCATGTCTATATCATGCTTATTCTCAATGGTCTGGCAGTATCTATCCAGCCCAATCTCATGGTGTAAAGGGGTCTTTGTGCAATTTGGGGGCCAAAAGCCACAACCTTCATCTGAATATCTGAGACCCTGACCTCCCTCCTGTACTGGCAGGTAAAGACAGTGCTGCCCAGGCCAGAAGTCTACAGTGATCTTCTGTATTGCCTCCACAATGCCCCTGGGCAGAGAAAGAATCCCCAGCCTATGCCACAGATGGAGGCCACCCAATTACTGACCACTGGAACTCCCCCCCTGTACGTTTAGATGACCTGGCCACCATCTTCTCCACTATGCCCTCCTAGTTCTCTTGGAGATACTGGTCAGTAAGTACTTTGATCCGACATTTGGCTAACCTCAACCACTCTGGAATGTTTTGTTGGATCCATTTCTCTATGAGCGAAGCATCTCTTTTCAAAAATCACCTTTGCAGAAAAGATTCTTTGATATACATTTTAACAATACACATCTTTATATTACACATTTTCTTTACAAAGATATTGAAGCCATTAGCTTAATTTCAACCAAATATGAATAGATTCTGAGTCCTAGAAGTGATTACCCTGTAATAATTCGGTAATGGTCCTATTGGTAAGGAATAGATTTGACCTGGCATAGTAGAACCCTGTTGAGTCCTCCTCATTACTGGAACTGCGTGACTGAGACCTCCACCACCACCCCAAGCATACACAATGTCTCGTTATATATCAGTCTAACAGTGAAATAAAAGCCCCTTTGAAAACAAAGTCAAGTCATATTACAACATATGTGAAAAGATCTGTAATCAAAACCAATTTGGTGAACTCTGAGCCTGTCTGGCATCCAATCAGACCTGTGCCTGTCTAGAAGTTCAGAGTCGCCTTTGAGTCCGTTGGCCAACACCTTTGATTGAACATTATTGATTGAATATTACAGCCTGTGCAAAGAAGAGTTACACGCATCAAGTTCCTAAGGTGGACTAACCCTACATTCAAATCGAAAATACAAGATGAGAGCACATAAACGCCACTAAATAGTGGCACTGCTTGCCTGGCGATCTGAAGGAGCACCAACTGCTCCTCACCTCCCTGCTCCCAGGTTGTGACTCATCTTTTACGACTTAGACTGTAGGACTTGTCACTTAGCCATCTCTCCGATTTGACTCTCCCTGGATAATAGGCTCCCCCTTTGAGTCTCGTCCCTCCCAAGTTTTCTTCCTTTTAGGGATTTTTTCCTTGCCACTGTCGCCTCTGGCTTACTGACAGGGGACTTTGGGAAGGGTTGCTGAAAGGCGCTTTGGGACAATGTAATGTTGTGAAAACATGCGATAAAAATATAAATTTGTTCCTGAGTTGCGGGGCATGTCATTACAACAATCTTGGCAGAGGCAATGGATATCTCCACTGTGACAGGGAAATTATTTTGAAAATAGTCAATTTTATGTGGCATGTCACTGCAAAACCCTTAATTGTTTCGAATGTTGAATTTTGAGGTCGTTCTTGAATAGTGTACAGTCAAAAAAATGTCTCAATATTTGATATGTACAGTAGCTGATTAGTTATCTGTTGTTTAAGCAAGGGATTTAAAAAGAAATGCAATGATTTGCGTATATTAATCTATTAATCATTAAGTTATAAACTGAACTAGCTAGTAACTAGTTACCAACAGAAACTCTCATGTACAGTACTTGCATACTAAGTGTGTTTACATGCAGATAGACTTGCTTTATCTTCCTTAATGTCCTTTTTTTGTTTTTACAGTGTTCGTTAATGCAACACCAGGTGAGCTGTACTGGAATCATCTTATGTGCATTCCCTTGGGGCTCATCAAACTTATCTGAATATTCACAGAAACTATTCTGGTTCCCCATATGCCACAAAAATATTAGTGCATTTTTTTTAAGAACAGCAGCGTGTGCAAGACCTCCAGGCTGGTGATTATCTGTGAGTCCAGGGCCTCTTAGGTCATTAACAAAAATATTCCTTTTATGCCTGGAGAGAAACATCTGGCTTTGAAAGCTGTGAGGATGCATGACCAGCAACAGGGTCCATTCCGATCCAGTCTTTAGGACACATTCATCTGGGATTCTGCTGCATTGAAGGACAGGTCTTAAATGATAATAAAATACACACACACACACACACACACACACACTATTTGAACAAAATTTCTTAACTCAGTTTATTTGTGCGGCTGTTTTACTCATTCAGTAGGGATAATGCAGAGTCAACGATCATTTGTCAGGTTAGATAATTGACTTGACATTACTCGATCTTCCTACTTTCTAGTAGAGTCTAACAAGCAGGACTTGAAGGCAGCATAAGTCTCCCTTCTTGGGGACAAGGCAGCCCGATGACATGAAGCAGGCAGGGAGACATTCCTGGTGCATTATGGGAGCACTTTCTAGATGTCTGCTCCCAGAAAGCCCCAGAAATGCATGCAAAACACTGCAGGAAGTCCATCTCCACTAAGTGCCTCACCAGGTTCCATCTTCTATGCTAGTGGAGAGCTTCACCAAGGCCATCCATTCTTCCTCTCCCAAATGCGATAGAAAAAGCCGGCTCCTCTATTGTATTCCTCCTTAACGCTTGCAAATTTCACTGCCAGCATCAGCGATATTAGCAAAGGTATATTGGTCATCGACTGAATTTTCCAATTCAGAAATATGGAAGTCAGGTCAGGTTGGAGAGCATGAGCGGATGTGTCGCCTCAGGAACATCCCCAGGTGGGTCCAGTTCCACCCTCCGGAAATGGGCATCCATCTGCCACAGCCAAAAAAATTTATTAATTGATGCATTAAATATAATTGAATAAAAAAAAAAATTGGCCAGCACTGTGGTGCAGTGGTTCGCACTGTTGCCTCACACCTCTGGAATCAGGGTTCTGTGTGTAGAGTTTGCATGTTCTCCATATTTCATCATGGGTTCTTTTCCAGGGACTGTAGTTTCCCTCCACAGTCCAAAAACACGCTGAGGATAATCAGGGTTGACAGATTGCCTGTGTGTGTGTGTGTGTGTGCCCTGTGATGGGTTGGTGCCCCATCCTAGGTTGTTACTGTCTTGTGCCTATAGGCTCTGGACCCCCGTAGTTTCTGAAAATGCATGGACAAAAATTATTTCCATCTGCTCAACTCTTGCTCTGCTACTTTTATATCAGTTAATACCAGTGCCTGTGGTAAACCAGCGAGTTGTCGCTGTAGACGCATGCGCAGTAGTTCCTGTTTGAACAAAAAGTGCCTAGTCTGGAGTAGGGATGAACAAAAAGGGTTCTGCAACTGCCTCAGAAGAACTACGGTCAGGCTACAGTAGAGTTCCTACAAAAGTTCCTGGTTATGAAAAAAGGTCCCTGTTCCTGTAGTGCCAGTTGTTTCAGTTGTTTAGCATGCGTTGACTGGAAGCATCATCTTAAGTGCTGGTTAGTAGTTTCTGGGTTATTGGCTGCTATTGTATGAATGCCTAATTACACACACATGCACACACACTCACACACGCACGCAGACACACAGTCAAACTTGGCCACATGTTACTGTAAGCGTGGGGTCACAGCAACCATACCACCTCACCTGGTCTTCCTTGCCTGAGTACTGATAGTCGCGGCTGATTGTTCATGGTAGTTACTGGCAGTGGTAGCTGATTGTTGACTAATGACTGGGGATATTTAAAGTCTTCCCATTACCTCAGTGTGCAGTATTAGTGACTCGTGTACCAGCAAAGTCTCCATTCTCCCCAGTGTTCGAGTGTGTGACTGTCCTCCGATGTGGTTCTGCTCCTGTAAGCCCAGTAATCGTGTGTTCCATCCGCCCTCCCCATCCACCACGTTCCCGGCGTCTGCGCATGTTCCTGCCTTTCCCTGCATCGTAAGGGTTTGTGACCCTTGCTAGGATACCCGACCACATCTCCTGTCTTTAACATTTGATACTTGGCTGCTTAGCTCTTGGATCTCAGTTTCCCCGGTGGTGATGTTACAATAACCTGTTTCCTGATGCTGTGACTCGTGCAAATTTTCTGATGCCAGGATGTTTGTTTCTCCAGGCATCAATAAGGCCAAACCGGCACTGATGTGCATTAAAAATAAATGCTGATCGCGAGCAAATGTGGAGGATGAACTGAGTGTCTGTCTCCGAAATAACACGCAGACTGGGCTTGTGCTCAGTTTGCATTAGTGCCCACCCATCTTGTCAGATAAGCTTAACATCATTTAATTGCCGGACCTGGACATTTACCCTTATACTCCCATGCTTCCCTTACTCTAGTGCCTTCAGCAGTCCTTGAATGGACGACATTTACCTATACTGCCTATGCCAAGAATTCCATAACAATTTAACAATATATCAAATTTTCAAAAGGCACTGCAAATCTGTCCAGGTCATGTAGCCTGTTCATTACCAAGGGCAGATTTGGACAAAAGTCTCATTAGAGATAAAGGCACTTTCCACTAGCTGAGCCACTGACGCTCCCAGTGCAAACAGTAAATCACAGCACAAAGACGTATGTTTGCCAGTGAAAAATATCGAGCAAAATACCTGAGTAGAGAGCACTGGCCTTTTTAGCTGCGTAGTCTTCTAACCTCTGACTGTTGGATTTGTCCTGCTGATGCATAGCCGCAGGTTGCTCTCCCAACAACACAAGACAAATCCCTCCACTAAACTCCTGTACTCTGACTCATTTCCATTGCTGGTGTATCTTACAATGGATGAGTCATGGGAGAACTTCCGCAAATGACAAGATCTGGTGTTATGCTGCAAGTTCAACTTGCAGAGGGTAAACAATAAGAGAGACAGGATGGTTCACTGAGGTGCCCCAGTGTCGATCACCACCATTTCCAACATAAGATCCTGAAGCTTCATTAACTTTCATCTGGTCAGGTAGTCCCAGGTCCAGGGGACTATGGTAGCTCCGAGGTGCATTGTCCTAAGCTTGTACCCCGTTCAGAGAGCCTGGCGAAGTCAAAGAACAATCTTTACTTTTGTGCCAGTTGTGTTCAGGTGGGAGTAGGCTCTCTGCAGCATATCAATCAGAGCATTATCGACATGTGTGGCTCGCAGGCAAACTGCAGTGGATCCAAGTGGGCTGAGACCAGTACAAGCTTCCCAAAGGTCTTTATAATGTGCAAAGTGAGAGTAAATGGTCTGAAGCCCTTAAAGGTGCTGACTGGCATTCCAAATGAATAGGGTAATAAACCAAACATTGACCTGATGATCAGCGGGAAGTTTACCAATGGGGTAAAACTTCTTGTACACCAAGGGAGCTCAGCCTTTGATCAAGGTAAGAATTACCTAAATTTGCAATTCTTGAAAGTGATGTACTGTAGTATTTCAGGATAGAGACGCTTGTCCCAGTCTTACTGCTAGACATTCTGAGACATGCAAATAAGACCAACCACGTGTCACGTCCCGATCGTGCCACTCCTCCTGTGTGCCACGCCCCCTCGTTAACCTCGTGTGAAGTCCTCTTGATTACCAGCTGCTCCTCGTCTTGTTCAATCAAGTCTGTGTATTTAAGTGCTTCCCAATTAGTCTTTCCCCAGGTTTGTCTTTAAAGTCTTGTAGTTGCTGACGTTTCTCCGTGCTCACGACTGTGTTCTCTCTCTGCTGAACCCCCGAGTTTACCCCTTATACTCCCATGGTTCCCTTATACTTTATACTCTAGTGCCTTCAGCAGTCTTGACAGCAAGAATGTGGGTCAAGGGAAAAAAGGAAAAATGAGAGGGAAAAGGGTTAGGCAGCTTTATGAGTAGAATCTATCCAAAAGCAAGCTAATAGGCCACTTTTCACTCAGTGGGGGTTAAGATGACCCCAAACAATGTGCTATTGTGAGTTTGAGTCTATTCTCTTCTGAGCCGACTTGATGGTCTCCCCCCAGGGTGAAAAACGGCGCAGACCCAAAGGAGTTCAAGATAACAGATTCCTTTCAGAGGCAACAGCCTTACAAGAGGATCTATTGATTCTATCTACCGAAAGAAGATCATGCATCAAAGTCAACTTAAGCTCACTGATGATCAGTAGCAGGGCAACTCCTGTAGAAACTAGTTATGAATCCAGACTGGACTGAGTTAAGGAAGAGGAGCCATCTTGGAGTCATCAAGAAGAAGAGGAGATAGGAAACTCTGTGGCAGTTTGAAATGTCAATCACTATCAGGGATGATTTTCAGCTGGATTTGAAAGGTCTTTTCTTGAAGGAGGTAGAGAAGAGGTTGATGACTGCACCAGATAGGAGGTGGTTTGAAACAGAATCTAGAGGGAGCAGACATGGTGTGGTGTAGAAGTAGAAGAGAAAATAACAGCCATTTACACGGTAGAACACAAGTTTTATACTGAACGATCAAATAGTATGAAAAGCTGCTTTACTGAATATGTACAATTTAAAGAAATGTTACAGACCATGAGATGTTCCAGTTGTAATTCATTTGCAGCGTTTTAACTAATTTACATAGTTTCATGAATATGTTGGCCTTATTAAACAAAGACGAAGGATAAGGCAGTGAAAAACGATAAATACACGGCACATAGAAAACGATTAATTTCTCTAGACCAACCTCTGTTCTTACATAGCTAATATATGAAATGTGAGTTTTCATGAATCTCCAAACTTCTGATCTACGTCATCAGTGGTCACCAACCAGTCGATTATAATCAGTGTTGGTCAGATATTCCTGGTCGTGACGACCAGACCGTCACCTGAGCTCCACTCTGCATCTTCAGCTCACTAGCTAACTGTATTAGCACACAAACTTTTCCTTTTTTACCACTGTAACTTTCGCCTCTGGTCTGTCAAATGTTACTGCCGTAACGAAACTTAGTGTAATTTCTATGTCTTCTTTATTCTATTTTGTGTACATAGTTGTATTTATTTTTGTCTCGGATGACGAGCACTAAGATGTCATGGCAGAGTGGATGCAAAAGTATAATTAATCCCCCCCCTGCCCCCCACCACTGACAACTATTATCACCACCTGCAGATTATTTTTTATAACCCCTTTACTACATTATGTTAATGCTCAAATATTTAAGTAGCATAAGTTTATGATTTATCTTACCTAATCCTTTACGACTCTTACATTAGTTAATACAAATGACAGTAAGTCACAAAGTACTCGACATATAATTTAAATGCAAATGATCAAGTGCAAGGTGTGTGGTTTTATTAATTGCTCGCTGAAATTCAAAACTTTCCACGAGGTTACAGCCCATAGTCAGATGATGTCAACAGTTTTTGTCTGCATCTCGAAAAATGACTTCAACGGTAATCTGGGTATTATTTTATAAGCCAAGGTTTAATGAAGGTCCTCTTGCTATTTTTACCTTGAACTGAAAATGTCCAATGATTCCATGATGTAAAACACATGCAACACATTGTTACTATAGGGTGGTGCATGCTTTTCACTGTAGATGTTTTTCCGTGTAAATGCTGTATTTAGGAGAAAAAAATATTTGAATTTTTTTTAATTGAAATTCTGTCACATTCATTGCCCTGCAATTGTGCATGGAGGATCAGTAATAAACGTAAGTGATTTCAAATACAGAACAAAAACGTTGTTTCCATACGTCAATCTTGACTTACATGATTATGGAAACGTGTTATTTTTAAGTCTAAAGGATATTACTGGCATCCCATTGACCGTACCCCTGAGGAATTGTAGAAATCAACTACAAAGAGAATCTCATGCCAGTATTTTACTTTCTGAATTATTGATGTGAGTGATGCTGAACTGGGTATACTGGAGGCAGAAGCATGCATGCAGTGTGGAGCACCAGTAGTAGGTGGGTGACCATGGCTATTAACAGATCTTTCCAGGAAATGCACCCTGGCCCCCTCTCCTCCTCAAACAGGGCTATCTTTCCTTTTGTGGGCTGTGACAGCAATATAGCCAATGCAATAAAGCAGTGTTTTCCAAGCCGGTCCCCGGGGACCCACGGACGGTCCACGTTTTTGCTTCTCCCCAGCTCCTGCTGGGATTTGAGAAAGAGTAAAAACTTTGACTGTCTACATGTGTGCATCCTCAGGACCGGATTGGAAAAGACTGGCATAACGGCACAGCGAGGCTGGCAAAGGGCATCACCTTGGCTCTGCTCCCAGCACGGCAGAGCGTTAAAAAAATGCATGAAACATAAAGGATAGGATACGGGTGCACTAAATATACCAGATTATTAATATACAATACGAGGTTACAATGACCCTGGAACCCATTCCAGAAATGATAGGGTAGAATGCAGGGGTGCCCTGAATTGAATGTCATGTTTAATTTTATTACAATAGGAGAAAATTGTGAAATTAGCATTAGTAATACAATTAACTTTTCAAAGTTAATGGCATGTAAATGAACAGTCAATGCAGAAAAGTCAGCGGTGGAAGCAGAAAAAAAAATACCTTCAGGTGAATGTACTTTTTGATGGTTCATGTAATGTTAAGAAAATGAAGCACATCATATAAGCACCTTCTAATTTCAAACCTCTGGGGCAACAATTTCAAAGATGCAAAATTCTATTCATTTCGTGACTTAATACTAATCTTAAATAATTAATTACATCATTGCCTTTGAATTGATCTTGAATGCATTAACATGGGAAACGCATTGAACGCATTTCTATCCCAGATTGATCGCTATAAAATATAGATATACCCTCAATTTAATTTTTCAGATAGCCTTGAAGCCCTTGCATTAAAAAAAGTAAAATTTGTATAATTGCATAGGTAAAAATGATTTAGCAAGAATGGCCATGTTCCTCTCATAGGCTCCTCTAGATGCCCCTACTGCCCTAAACTCTGACCAGGAAAATATGCTGAAATACGGTGAGTGTTACGTTTGCTTCAGAAAAGCCGAGGCAGTCAGGCGTAAATTCAAACAGAATGGGGTTTATTCAGGTTCACAGGGCGGACAGCGACGTACGTCAGTGACAAATCTGTGCAAGACTGACTCAGATGAGGACTAAATACACAAGACAAGCTGGTATTAACAAGAAACAGGTGAGATCAATCAGGTATTAACACGAGGTAAGGAGGTGGGCGTGGCACACACAAAAATCGGACAGAGCTGGGCGTGACAGAACCTCCCTTAAAAGGCACGCACACTGGACGCACCCCAAGGGAGGCGAAGGACAGGACGAGACCGGGAAAACAGGACCTGGAAGACAAAACAAGACCATAAACAGGGCACTGGGAACAAGACAGACGAGCAAAACAGGCACAGGGGCAGAATCAAAGACAAAACCTGACATAAAACAGGGAACGCAGACCAACAGGCAGAACAAAAGGGCGAGGAGCGAAAGGAGGCACGACAGGAGGAGCAGGAACAGGAAGGACAAAGGAACGAGGAGCAGGCAAGGGAGACCAGACAGGAACAGAAAGGGGAGAAAAAGGAGCCGGGCGGTGGCCGGAGGGGCCGCAGGCGACTGGGAAGGAGCAGGAGGGGACCACCCAGGGGCCAAGGAGACAGGCCAAGGGAGGGACAGAGGCGACCCGGAGGGAGCAGGAGGGAACCCCAGCGTAGGCAGGCAGGAGGGGGAAGCCGCAGCCAGCGGCTACAGGAGTCTGGGAAGGTGCAGTCCGACGTCCAGCAGAAGGAAAAGGACCCGGAAGCAACTGACGCGAGACCAAGGACCGACACTGAGGCACCGGAGGAGGACCCGGAGGTGACTGCTGACCCCGAGGAAGCACAGGCGCCCACGAAGCCCCAGCCAAGGCGCGTGAGGGCGAGCCAGGGGGCAGGGCGGGCGTCTATGTCCACTCCCCTTGCGGGACACTGACAGGTGGGAACCTCTGGGTTCCGCCCCTTTGGGGTATAGGGAGGTAAAGCCCTGAGGAGTGCCATTCGAGTTCCTCCTTGGGGACAGAGAGTTCAGGGGAATGCGGGCCCGGGGCTGGTGTGATGGCGGCAGCAGCGGGCAGGGCCGTGGGCGTGGCAGTGGTAGCAGTGGGTGGAGCCACAGGGCATGGCGGCGGCAGCAGTGGGTGGAGCAGTGGAGCGTAGAGACGGCGGCAGTGGATGGAGCAGTGGGGCGTAGAGATGGCAGCAGTGGGTGGGGCAGTGGGGCGTAGAGACGGCAGCAGTGGGTGGGGCAGTGGGGCATAGAGACGGCTGCAGTGGGTAGAGCAGTGGGGCGTAGAGACGGCGGCAGTGGGTGGAGCAGTGGGGCGTAGAGACGGCAGCAGTGGGTAGAGCAGTGGGGCGTAGAGACGGCAGCAGCAGCGGGCAGAGGCGGAGCCGGGACCTCAGGCGGAGCCGTAGCAGGCGCCTCGGGGGAAGTAGCTGGCGGATCTGAAACAGGCAAGTCCAAAACAGGCAGGTCAGAAACAGGCATGTCAGAAACAGGCAGGTCCGAAACCTTCCCTTTAAGAGCTTTGGGGACCTGGGGAATAGCATCTCTCTCCACGCTGAACCCATTACCAGCCAGACGTGCCTAAGATTTTGAAATAACTGAGCTGACACACTTTAACAGACATAGTTTTACACCCACATGAATCATTTCATCATTTAAAAATAATTTCCTCTGACTTTTGCACAGTTCACAGTATCTAGTAGAAAAGCAAAACTTTCCACGACAATACATTATTTAAATGTGAAATAAAACTTAGTGGATCCGGGTGAGTGACACTGCAGCGTCACAAATCCGGGTTTGGAGATTTGATTGTTTTAAAAGTGCATTTTCTCCTCATAGTTTCACATTGGCTTCTTCCAATGAGTGGAAAGGTTCGGTGGTATATTTTCTTCTGCCTTACCGTGACCTTGTCAGAACAAGCCAATTTACATGTCATACTAATAAGTCGCATTATGAAAAATAATGGAAATTCATTGACAGTAACAGTAAACTTAATCAAGCACAATGCATGTTAACATGTTAGGCTACATCAAACAATACAATCACGGCACTTTAAATAATTACATCTTGCTGAAAAATGACCACATACTGATGAGTATCGATGGCAGTCACTGCTGGTGCCAGACACAAGCTACAATCTCCTCGTGATTGTAAGACCGAGGGGAAATTTGAACAGGAAACGGCGGTCGCTGTGTCGAATGGCAGCAGGACCGTGTCGCTAGGCCCATCAAGAGAGCAGACAGTGAGCTGCTCATAGCCAAGGGAATGATAAATACTGCTTAAAATAAAATGTAATCATTATCAATAATAATGCGTTATACAAAGTGTAATCTTCTGCCAGCTCTCCATGTTATGGCCTAAAATTGTTACTGTTGTACTGAGGATGTTTGAAATTTTCAGCAATAAGGGTGTTCCAGTCGAATTTGGGGGTGGGGGGGGTCGAACACCTGGGCCCAACACTCGATGGGCCCCCTGTTGATAACTATTTTTTCAATTTTATTATTGTATTTAGTTACAAAACATTTAGATCATTCAGTTACATAATGATTTTGGTTAAAATATTATAACATCATAGTAAGGGGTGGCATG
>JABFDZ020000002.1:7858166-7868729 GCA_019775955.2 Pollimyrus isidori
GGGAGACTACATGGCTTTATGGTGCTCCAGACCTGATGGACAGAATATTCAATGCACACTCATTCACCCAAACTGAACGAGTTCTGTTAATCCAGTTTTCAGTGGCATATTGATGATCTGATCATCAGTAGGACGACTTGAATGGATTAATTATACTGAAGGCAAAGGTGAAATACATGAATAGGATGCAGGCATAACGGTTTGGAGACTCTAAGTAGAACAATCTGTGCTGGAGGTGCGGCGTGAGTGTATTTTAAAGACCAATGCAAACTGGAGCGGTTCCATCATTGCAGAAGGTGCCATTTATGGGGCAGGGCTGGCATCTAAAATTTTAATGTCCTTAATGGTCTCTAATGATTATGGTTGCTTGTCTTGGAATGTTCACAATTCGTATTATGGTGGAGGCTTTGAAACAAAGCGGAAAGTTAAGCGGAGGTATCTCTGAACATTAGGACTGGGCGGCCTTGGCTGAGAGAACCAGGGCTGAAGCGCTCCAGTCCTGCTGCTTTACTCATTCTGTTTCTTGAAAACTCTCACCTTCTGAACACAATGAGGAAAAGCAGCGCGAGCAAGTCACTAGGTAGGGCTGGAGAAGGAGGTAACTGGGTAATTAAAGTATTTGCATGTGTTTAGATTAGTTGGATGGTTTGAGTCATCAGCAGATGGAAATATAGGTGCTCTTTTATAATATTTTTTTTAAGTTACACTGGAATCTGATTTGGATTGTCAAGGTCACTCCGTGGCGATAGTTGAACTTTGCAGTCTTCAGGCAATGCACAGCTCATATTTGGATTTCTTTTTGTGCTGGTGAATGTCACCCTTGGTGTAGGCTGAATTGCTGCTTCTCTGAGCATGTTTTGGGTGAACCGGAGTCTGTTCTTATGGTAAAAGGGCATCTTGCGAGGTATTGTGAGCCCCATTAGCAATGGCATCTGTATTACACGGAAATATGCTATTTACAAAATAAGGACAAAAGGCAACCAAATTGGAACAGTCAGAAACAATGTCATTAAGCATAAAGACGGCCCAAAATAAGCGTTACCATTCCACAAATTGCTCAATAACCCAATTGCCCAACTCCTGACCTCTCTGCCTTTCACCACTATTTTGGATTTTGCCATTCATTAAATTTCCTGTGTCATCCAGTAATTGGGCAGACACTTAAGCAGTCCTGAAGTTTGATGGGCCCACAGACTCATTAGCACAACCCACCTCCTGGAAAGTAAGAGGAGTCAGGGAACAGACGAGGAGAAACATAGTGATAAAAAGGAAAAAAAAAACATATATATGCATGGCTTCCATAACAACCCCACCCACAAGAAGAAACTCATCAGCTAAATGTACCAGTCAGGCCAGTTAGATGAGTGGGGCAAGACATCTGTTAGAACAGTCTCAGGTTCCTTCTTATAATGGATGTCGATGATGAGGTTCTGTGCGATCAAAGACTAGTAAGCAACTAAGTCATCAAAATCATTGTCACAATTTGGTCAACCTCTGGGGTTCTGGCAGGAGCACTGCACATACCAAATGGCATCACTAGATATAGGAAAAAGTGGTCAGGAATCGGAAAAGCAGTGGAGTTAATGGGACTTGCCAGTATCCTTTCATCGAGTCACGTTTGCTAACAACCCTGGCGGAACCCGTTTTCTTAACTGCGCGGCAATGGCTTTGAGTCAGGCATGATGATGGCATTTACCTATTGTTGCAGAAGTGAGCCATGTCATTACTATCGGGCACTGAAATACATGGGAAGGTCCAAGGTGCCGACTGGGGTTAATTAATCAGTGGTCAAGTAGGCACGACACCTCCTTAGTGTAGATCTGTTAACAGGGTTCACGCGATACGAATGCTACTCGATAGACCTCGCTCCATGGCTATCACGTCAATGTCACTCTGCAGTAGTGTATTCAGAATTGGCACATCATTAAACATGGATCAGTGTTTCTCACTAACAGCATTGTATCAGTCTACTGCAGAGAATTTTATTGTGTTATCTGGGGAGTGGGGCAGCTCTTGCAAGGCAACATAATGTATATGTCTGTCATATAAGTTTCTAACTCTAGAAGCTAAAGTATTGATTTTCACTAAAAGACCATCTCTTTCACGGTATTGTTCTTCGATTTTTCTCACTCAAAATGTCATAGGAAATACCATTATTGGATCTTTTTTTCTGCAGTTGAGTTCACATAAATGTTGTAAGACAATGCCTTGTTAATGTCATTATAAAAGTGTTTAGTGTTTTATATTGATATATAATACATATTTGATTCTCAGCATATTAGATGCATTAAATGATCGGTTATGGATTGGATGTTTTAAAATTATTTGGCATATTATGGTCATTTATGCTAATAGTCTTACAATATTTTATAGCTTTTTTAATCATTAACCAATTGGATAAAAAAGTATACTAATTAATGAGAGCTGAAGATCTCTCTGGTTTGAAACATGAACAAAACCATGTGACGTGGAGATTGATATTTTCCTTTTTCAGTTAAAGGGGACTCGGAAAGGGGCAGATCAGCACAACATATAAACAAAAAATAAAGCAGCTGCTTGTGTGCTAGAAACGAAATGAGGCGTGAACATCGAGGAATTGAAACAAGATTTGAGACGTTGAACTGGCATTAGGGAGCAACATGTTTATGTTCAGTGCTGGTGAGAAAGAACAGAAAACATTGGTCGATCGGTTTAGGCACGAAGACGGGGCAGGTGGTATGAATCAACACAAATAACCCCAGTAACCTGGCTTTTTAAACCATGACAGCAAGTTCTCCACCCCCTACAGACACACCGACATTCAAGGAATAAGTGTGCTTCAGCTGAACTTACATCAGTCAAAATAGGATAAAGGCAGGTATACATTTAATGCGCATCAAATGCATAGGTGTGAATGCTTGCTGCTGTTAATTAGAAGCAACTATATATCCTTTCATTGTCTAGACAGGTGTTGAATGGGTAGATCCATTTAGTAATTTAAAATAGTTAAAGAGTAAATCTCCTCATCGTTCAAGTTTTATGGCTGTGGTGTTGTGCTAGTTTGCATAGACATCCTTTAAAATGTATTTTTTGAAAGTGCTGTTATCTAACATGACTACTGATGCCACTGAGTATCACGGTTGGCGCGTGCCCGTCTCTGTCCTATGTGTCTCATCCCCTATGCTGCCTATTCTGTGCCTTTTTCTGCCTTGTAGCCCTTAGTCCTTAGTATGTGTACCTACTCCCTGATTCTGTCGCCTGACTTAACAGGCTGGCCACTGTTCTCCACTCCTCTTTGGTGGTTGTGGGTTCGAGCTCCATTTGTTAGTTATTATTTTTATCCTTGGTTGCATATTGTTTATCCATGTGTTTAATTTGTCTTGTTTATGGGTTTCTGCTCTTGCCTTGTTTCTGTTCTGTTTGACTTGCTTTTTGCTTTTCTCCTACTGTGGTGTTTTTCTGTTCTCTTTTAAGTTCCTTAGTTATGTTTGTCGAGTTCTATCCCCATGGTTGCCCAGTTCCTTTAGCTGGTGTTTATGTGTTTCTGTTAATTTTCTCCTGTTTAGTTCTGACCCCTCAGGATCCTTTATTTTGTGTTAGTTTTCATAATAAAACCCCCATCGAGCCGCCAGTGAATCCCCACCATTTTCCCGCCTGCATTATACCGTGCCGTAACACAGGAGGTGCTAGTTATAGGTACGTCATGATTCAGTGGACTCAGTGAATCGTCACTTATCTCCTTCTTCTCAAATTTACTTTTTTTGAATGAAACTGAAATATCATGAAACTCAGTTCAAAGAAAGTCAATAATCTTATAATGAAACAGCAGCACTGACTACTATTACTACAACTCATATTATTATTACTGATAATAATAAACATGCCACAATGCAGATCTGGCAAAGCAGTTACAAAATGCATGATTGAATGCAAATATAATATTTTCAAAATGTATTATTTTCAAGGCCCTATTCGGTATGCAACTATGAAACGACTCCTCTAAACCATTAATAGTTAGTATTCTTAATTTCTGTCAATGACACTTTTGCCATTGAATAAAATCTGAAATTTAAATGAGCAAGTATGTAGATATTTCCCATCATGTTTTATATTTTCCACGTGCAAAAGAGACACACTGGTCCTCTAATGTGCATTTCATTTACTCTATAAGTCAAAATATAATCAGCAGATACATAATTTCATTTTAAAAATTATTTTTACACTTTCCTTCGTGAATTTTTTTGGTCTTTAGTGCTGTCTAAACCAAAAGGAGGGCAAAGATTTTTATCAGTTTGGTTTAAGGAACAAACTTGAGTCAGCATTTTCAGCCACAGAGTGTTTCTCAAAGATGCGCACGCACGATGAAAGAGCATGGTGAAGCCTTTGGAAAACAAATTTGTCACTAGGAACTATTTACCTCTCTGCTGCCCTTCCAGCAAAACAAATGAAAAGCAGGGTGCCGTGTTATTTGATGTGTGGCTCAGGACGTTCTTTCGTATTACCAGCATGTAAGTATACTCATAAATGCTTCTGCACTGTGGAATCTCTAGAATGGTCCTTTAAATATCTATTTAATGACATTTTCAATTGCATTGACTAGGCATGGATTATTTTACCCTGTTGATTTAACTATTTTTGAATTCTATTATTTTTTCATTTTGCTATACTTTTACAGTACATATTTACCTCTTCAAAACTGGGGAGATTAGACTCCTGTATGATTTATGGTCAAGTCCAACTGAACTTTTTTTTATGATCCATTAAAACCGTCACTAAGATAAGTTGACGCTAAATTTCACCGCTTATCACTGTCTGGTGTGACTGCTCAGGGCTGGTGAAAACATGTAAATCACTTACAGATACAATTCATTTTACCTGTATATCTACAAGTAGGATGGTCAAAAATAATGACATTTTAACAAATTTCGCCATTTTAAATATGTTTTTCAACTATGCCCTTCTTATTTAAATACATTATGTATACTTTTCAAAGATTTGTACCAAATACGTACTGTATGGATGAATGGAAGGTCGAATATTTATTTGGATTGAAAAGTGCAGAATTAACGGAATCCTGCAGGGGACTTTAGCAAAACACAACTATCAGAATAAGGGGGAAAGTACAAGAAAATAAAATGTGCATTCAGTTTTGGCAAGAGCAGCAGCCAAGTGTGGATTCAGGCGGCAGGAGCACATGTTCTGGTGGCCAGAGAAACTACCAAAGAAACTACAGTAATAATAACTAAAATAACCAGGAAATGGGTAAGTTAACGAGATTTGAATAGAAACAAAATAAGATGGATGAATACACTGAATTGAATGAATAGTGGACCATGAGAAACTACGTAGCAGGTGAGTTAGTTTTGGCCAAGACCTACAGGGGCCTGTTTCAGGAAGCAGGATTTCTTGCTTAGCCGCATAAGTTGTCGGATTTAAGGTAGTCTGGGCTAAATGGACTTCATCTTTGTTCACTTATATTTACCCCAGACTACCTTAAACCCCACAAGTTATCCAGCTAAGCAAGAAACCCTGCTTTGTGGAACTGGCCCCTGGGTAGCCTGGTACTCTGTGGAGGAGGTAAACGTATGACTTCTATAATCGATATCAGATATGCAGCATTTACACGCCTCAGATACTGCAGACTGAAACTGAGAACACACCAATGCCAAGGTATGGATTTGCTCAGTGAGTGTCAGAGTCAGCCCCTATTGTCCCATCCTGTGTGCCTTCCCCGTTCAGCAAGCGGGTGTAATTAGTCTATCTCGTCTCACGTGTTTTCAGTCTTCCCCAGCTGTCAGTCTGTAGTGGTCCCCTGTTTTCTCTCAGCCACATGGCTTAACTTGTTGAGCATGTGCTTATCTGCACCCCTCTCTCTTTTTATATTTTGCTCCCCAGTGTTTCATTTGTATGAGTTTTTCTAGTTCTTGTATCTGATTTTGTATTTGGTTTTTGGTTTTGTTCCTTGTGCCCCTGCTTGTGTCTTTACCTGTCTGTCATTCCCCAGTGTTAGTTTCTGTGTCCTTGTTTAGTTCTTAGTATCCATGTTTAGTTCCTTTTTGAGTTTATTAGTTTCATCTGTTCCCAGATTTCCTGGTCTTTGTTAATTAGCCTCACCTGTCCCGTCTTGTTACCCCTTTAGTATTTTAGTTCCTGCTTCTGTTCGGTTCCCAAGTGGTTCATTGTTTGTGATAGTTGGACGTTAGTGTAGTTTTGAATATTCTGTTGAACTCTAATCTTTGTTGATCCCCTTTTGTTCTTGACCCCTCGTGGTCCTTTTGGTTTTGTTGTGTTCTGCTTTTTGTTAAATTGATCCCCTGTCTAGTGACCCACAAGTGGGTCATCCACATTTCTGCCTCGTCCCCACTCCAAACCTGCCCGGATGCTTAACGAGCAATATTTACATTCCGCGTGGATAGATGCTCAGTTTGGTTGGTGGAGTCACCATACTGGAGTCATATAGCTGGAGAAACCAAGACGTAAAGGCGATGAATGTAGAAGCCAAAAGCCAAGGATGATTTGCCCAATTCAGAGAGTTGTTTTGAAGTTTACACTCGCTTGTAAAAGATCTTATTTATGAGAGCACAACTTCATGCTAAAGGCAGCTGAAAATCATAACAAGATGTGTCCATCTTGTTCTGAACATGTCCAAACATATGTACGTTTCATAGGACCCAGGAAAACAAAAGCAAAAAACATCAGCAAAGCACAGGGAACAACCGCATGAAGGACAGACAAAACAAGAACCTGACAACAGCTGAACAGATGCAGAGGAAAAGCGTGACACCTGCAGAGGGCACACTAACTGAAAGGAGGAGTGAAGGGACCAGGAGGGAACAAAGGCAGAGATGGACGGGGAACAACACAGGGGGCACAAAACCAGGAGGCAAGGAAGTAAAGGGCAGGGGAAAACTGGGGAAAGCCGGAGGGAATTGTGGAAGATGGAAGCCACAGAGGCAGCGGGCGACCATGAGGCCAGGGCAGGAGGGACTCTCAGCGACCGCAAAGCATGAGCTGGAGGGAATGCGAAAGAAGGTGAGAAGGAAGGTGGACAGACACCCAGAGGAGAGGAGGGAGGTGAAGGAGACACTGGTAAAGGCAAGGAGGAAGCAGAAGTCACGGCAGGTGGCAGCACAGCCACAGTCAACGAAGGTGCAGGTGACAGACGAGACGAGTGGCAGGACCGCAGCCACCCAATGAGTCACTGTAGGGTGAACCGCAGGTGACCACTGAGCAGGAAGCAGGGGGACTACCGGCGACTGTCGAGCAGGAGCTGGACGAACCGCAGGCAACCACTGAGCAGGACCCGACGCTACCACAGGTGTCTTCTCTCTTTCCAACAGAGCAAGAGATGGGGACTGGCCAGGATCTACCACGCTGGGGGGCAACTGGAGGGTTTCACTGGGGCAATCAGGAAAATCCCCAAGGGGTCCCACTCAAGCTCCTCCTTCACCAAGGGGGAAGGAGCAGAGGTCTGATAGGGACTGGGGCCATGGAAACTGGGGCAGGAGCAGGGTCTGGAACAACAAGGACATGAGCAGGAACCTCGGGAGCAGGAACTATTGGCACCGGAGCACGGGGCACCAGAACAGGAACCTCCTTTTTACGGAACTTGGAGACCCGTAGAATGGCATACCCAATAGACTTGGCTCCCTTTTAAGGGTAGGTGCGTCCTCTGGAAGGGACGAGGAGAGGGTGCAGTCAGTGAAGCTGCGGGGAATCTCGGTGACGTCAGTGCCACCGGGTTGAGAATCGGGTGGGACTCCTCCCAACACGCTGCAGGGCAAGCAGCAAAGACCGAGACGGCTCCCAGGAAGACAAACAGTACGTCCTCTTGTCTTCAGTCTCTGCTTATTCTTGCGGGGTTATGTCACGGGGACAGCAGACAACTCGGGCAGGAACAAAGGTGAGGCATGAGGCAGTCTGGGTGTCTGGGTGTACCTGCCTCATCACCGCCTCTGTGACTCCGCCTCTCAGCCGCCGTAAGTTTTCGCTGTTACGCACCAGCATCCCGTTCAAAGTGAACTTCTCAGCGGGAGCAACAATTATAACAACATATAGTATATAGTGTGTTACTTTTATCCACTCTCTGCATATGCTTTTTCAAGCTAAGCACGGCTTGGGTACGGAGCATTTAATTAACAAAGTCCAAACAGCCATTTCTTTGTAGTTAAGCAAGATCTCATATAATTTTTGCCACTTTCTTTCCCCAGCTCCCATTTACCTGAAAGGATTCTCCGTGTGCTGCATTTGATTTCAGTAGATCAAAGGAGGCTGCATCTCTGGGCTTTGCTAACAATCTGTGCTCTGAGAGGTAAAATGTTGGGAATGGATCCTGTTTGGGAGGGCGGGTGTAAAAGGGAATGAATAGATGAAAGGATTCAACAAAGAGCATGATTGACTGCTCTCATTTTGCTTATTTGTGGTAACAGCAAAGCAGTCACCACTGATCACTACTGAATGCAAAAACATAAAAAATTGCTCATGCAAATCATGTTTTTTTTTCCCACGCGCATAAGACCTACCGTAAAATATGTAACAGAATTAGAATCATCGGCTGTTAAAAACCAAAGTTGCAGGTAACTTTGGCATAGAGTTCAAAAACACAAAGTTCCATGACACTTCGCAACCCATCCACACTGCCACTCAAAAGCTTGGCGTTACTTCGAAGTTTTGTTTTTTGTCCATTAAAATAACATCACATTGATCAGAAATACTTTGTAGACATTATTACCGTTGTAAATGACTATCATGTGATGTTTTTGATGGAATATCTGCATAGGTTCAGAGTCCCTATTTTCAGCAACAATTAGCCCTGTGTTCCAGTGGAATGTTGTTTGCTAATGCAAGTTAAACATTTCAGAAGGTTAATTGATCATTAGAAACCCCTTCTGCAATTATGTTAGCCCAGATGAAAAGTGTTATGCTGATTAAAGAAGCAATGAAACTCGCCTCCTTTAAGTCAAGTATCTAGAGCATCATCAATTGTGGGTCCAATTACAAGCCCAGAATGGTCAGAAACAAAGAACTTAATTCTAAAACTAGTCTATTCTTGATCTAAGAAATGAAATTGCCAGGAAATGGAAGACCTGATACAATTATGTGTACTAAGACACAGGAGTACAACTGAGCGACAGGATAAATATATTAGCAGGCGCCTCATAGCTCCTCAGTTGGCAGCTTTATATCCCTCAGTTTTGCAACGCCGTGCTGTAACAAGTGGGCGGCGCTGAATTGGTCCTACAGCAGGACAGTGACCCAAACACAGACCACAGCACTTTTCAATGGTAGTGTATGTATATTGTTCATTGTCAGTTATTCAAGCTATGAATTTTGTCTGTCCATTGCTCGCATTACTTTATTACGCCCCACCACATAATAATAATAATAATAATAATGACACACACATACAGGTTTGTAATAATACCTTTGTGGGGACCTGAAAAATGGTCCCCACAACATTAAAATAACAGGTTTTTATTACATTGTGAGAAACATTTGTTCCCCACAGACGTAATATTAACATAATCCAAATGCATACACCCCCACCCCATATTCTCCGAAAAAAAAAAAAAAAAACGATTTTTGTGGCTGCTCCATGTGTGATAGGCTTGTAATTTGTTAACAAGTGTGGGCCACATGTTTGCCGAAATCTTAGCGGGCGACTAAAAGCACTGTTTAAATAAACTAACCAGAACACCAGATGCTACATCACACACCAGGACACAACAGTTCTGCTCGCCAAGATACCATCTCATCTGTGGAGAGCCTATAAGGACTTTAGCTCCAGGCAAGCTGCCAGTGATAGGACCAGAGATATATCTGGACTGATAGATGTGCTCACATAAATGAATGACAGCTGTGGAAATAGGACACTTATTTTTTGTAATGTTGTTCCAACTTTGTGGTCATATGCAGCTAGAGCAAAATAAAAGCGAACTGTGGGTGCGAGGAATCGGTCGGTCTAATACTGGATACTGCCATGGAAAAGTTGATGTAAAATAATCATTATTAGAAAGAGCTATAGTTTCAACAATGAAACCTTAGCATAAATCACTATGAGAATATACTCATTCATTTTATTAGACAAATTGTTCATGTTAATCACACTATCTAATCAGGTTTTCATTGTCCAACTCATATTTAGACCTGCAGTTTATGTGCCGTTGTCTGTTCTCTGGCCTTTTAGAGGAGCCTTCAAGTCTCTCACAAGCATCACAGAAGAACAGGGCACATGCTGGATTTAATGTAAATCTGTCATAGGGCACATATACTCACACTCACATGCACAATCATAGACTATGGGCCATTTAGAGATGCTGAACAGTGCAGAGAAAACCAGCACAGGCTAGAGGAACTTGCAAACAGTAGTATAGGTGGCTGGCAAGAGGACTCTAGAAATATATGCTGTGCCGCTCTATATCTTTCTGACTTTAAATCAGTGGTATTCAAACTTCTTTTGACAAGGCCCCCCTAGGGCTGATATATTTGTCCTGGGGGGGGGGGGGGGGGGGGGGGGGGGGGGGGGCGCAGGGGGGCGGCGGGGGGGACCGGGAGGGGCCCGCGGAGCTGAAAACCGAGGGGCGG
>JABFDZ020000002.1:7879218-7894383 GCA_019775955.2 Pollimyrus isidori
CTTTGTGTGTGTACCCTTTTTGTGTGTCTGTCTCTTTGTGTGTGTACCCTTTTTGTGTGTCTGTCTCTTTGTGTGTGTACCCTTTCTGTGTGTCTGTCTCTTTGTGTGTGTACCCTTTCTGTGTGTCTCTTTGTGTGTGTACCCTTTTTGTGTGTCTGTCTCTTTGTGTGTGTACCCTTTTTGTGTGTCTGTCTCTTTGTGTGTGCACCCTTTTTGTGTGTTTTTTACTATAATTTGGATTCCAGTTTGGAAATAACTCTTCTCCATCTACAACTGAATCCTCTCTCATCATTATAGTAATATTAGTAAAACTTCAATTTTTATGATTGGCATGACAATACAGAGGGTAAAAACAATATGTCAAATGCTGACTGGAAAAATGTGGATGAATACATTTTTATCTAAATAACAATGACAATATTACTCTTGTATATAAGAAGTAAAAATATAAAAACCCAACAAACACTTTGATGAAAATTCTGCTCTTTGAACGGCAATTATTTCATACTTTTATGCACGAAATCACCAGCACGAATAAAGTTTTGTTATTAAACTAAAACCTTTATCAGAAATACACAACCAATTACAAAAAACCATCAAGCATAACATTCCAGCTGGTTTTTCTGATAAGTCTTGTAGTCAGTTATTGAAAACAAAATGTTTGCATTGCAGGTATTTTGTGGGTCTAGTTGAAAGACTTTTTTTTTTTTAGAGAATTTCAGTCTGATGCTTTAATGTCATTCCAATGATGAACTGCACTAATATTACTTGGTGTTCATTATGCATTCATAGAACATTCAGTGCACCTTCATAAAGCATTCATTATGCATTCATAGAACATTCATAAGCAGCATGTAAGTATACCTTAACATCCTAACATCGCTTAACAGCTTTAATATATATTATTAACACACATTACATGATTATACAATTATATAATTATTGTTTTTTATTATATAATGTTGTTGTTAATGCATGTTACAGCTGATGAGGGATGTTAGGATGTTAAAGTTTCCATGCATAATGCTTATGAATGTTTTCTGAATACTTAATGAATACATTACAAACGTGCACTGACTGTTTTATGAATGCAATATAAACGCATTATGAAGGTGCAGTTAACTATGGAAATATAGCCTTTTGGCTTGAAAACTGTCCAGTGGATGTCATTTTAGATGTAACGGGTTAACGTTTTCTGTATTTTGTAAGTTGACTATAAATCTTGTTTAAATATTTGCATGCATTATTTGATATATAAATGTGAAGCATGGCAGAGAATGGAACTTTCTGCTTTGGGACAGGTCGCATGACATCAACTGATATTTCAGTTCATTCCATCTGTAGGGCTCATTATAACATTCTGTTCATTGGGTAACACTTTATGTAAAGCCATATTTTTAATAATCTATATCCCATATAATCCCTAAACCTTGCATAATGGGTGAATGTTCCCTCAACAAAGTTATGATACATTTACATACAGTAGCTATCTCTTTCAAGCCAACATGAAGTTGATGTTTGTTTCAGCAATTTCCCAAGGCTTAAGTATCAAGTATTTTTCTTGTGGTATGAGAGAAAGGTTTTATAAATATAAAAACAATGATAAGGTGAGTGTGTACTGTGGCATGCCTGCTGTGAGTCAGAGAGAGACAATTTCTACAAAATCTGCTCTGCCGAGGAGGTAGTAGCAAGGAATTGAACCAACACAAATAACAAGATCTCTTTGATGATTTTAGGCTGCTACTATTTTTCCAAGCGTTGTTTGTGTAGCTTGTTGTTATGGAAATGTTTGAAAGCACAAAATAAAGCAAATTATCTTGATTCTCTCTGTTGTAAATCATGCAGCTATGTCTTAAATAGCAATACCAAATAAAATTTTAACGTAAATGTGTTTCTTTTCCAATTCATTGTGGCCTGTTGTTTCCTAACTTTTGCTGTGACAGACCAGAATTATAGAATGTCTGTAGTGTAACACATTCCATAGAATAATAACTATTACAGAAATGGATCATGTTAACCCCTGTGCTACTATGATGGCCTCCACTGTTCTGGAAAGACATTCCACTAGATTTTGGTACTAATGTTTGGTAAGAAAGCTTGGCTTGCAAATGGCATTCCAATTCATCCCAGAAGTGTTCAGCGGGATTGTGGTCAGAGTTCTGTGCAGGCCAGTCAAGTTCTTCAACACAAATTTAACCAAAGCGTGGCCCACACTTTATGGAGTGGGCCACAGTCATGCTGGAACAGGAAAGGGCCTTCTCCAGTCTGTAGCCACAAAGTTTGAAGCCCACAATTGCCTAAAATGTCTGTGTATGAATTATGTTTACCTTTCACTGTGGCTAAGGGGCCTATATGATATCTTCAGTTGCAATGCTAGCCCTTAAAAGAAAAGCCTTCTCATTTCTGATTCTCCTGTGTGATTCTGATGCTGTCCAGCTGTCCTCACGTTATGAAACATTTGACTTTAACTCAGCATTATGCTTCAATAATGTATTAGATTATGTAAGTGATAGAAAGTCTGTCTTCTCTGGAAAAAGTACAACAGTTTCTGAAGAGCTGACGATGATTTATTCAGTGCCATTTCTCTCCTTAAAAGCTCATCTATGATATTATGAAATGTCATCAACAATGTAGATGTAGTGTTGAAGACTTGGTGGTAATGTGTATTCTCTTTTCAGGATCTTACGTCAGTCATATTTTTTAAGTATTTAAACATTTTCTAAGAGGATCTGATTGTGAATAGCATGAAAATCCCTTCTGACACAATATACTGCAATAAATGTTAAAAGAAAAATAAATCCTTAATCAACCCTTTCATGGTATCTTCCAACAAAACATTTGCTATTTCGTATGGCTTCCAAAGAATTTTACTCAGATTTAAATGCTGATATTTGAACTTAATTTGTAAGACTGATTCAAGTGTTAGTAAAGCCGTTTTCGGCAATAGCCTGCCTACTGCCCGACACTATTGTGTAAGACTGATTATAAAGTGGATTCAGAAACAATTCTGTATAAAGAGTTATTCTGGAAAACTCCCAGCAAAACAGTAATGAATTTTCAGTTAGTAATTCGTTGAAAGATTCATGATAGTTAATACACTGTAACTAAATGCTGCAATTTCTATGTG
This sequence comes from Pollimyrus isidori, assembly GCA_019775955.2. Taxonomy (NCBI): domain Eukaryota; kingdom Metazoa; phylum Chordata; class Actinopteri; order Osteoglossiformes; family Mormyridae; genus Pollimyrus; species Pollimyrus isidori. Next base: position 7,882,346 of record JABFDZ020000002.1, read on the forward strand.
GTTTAGTTGGTACAGAACTCACAGTCAGGGGAGTTTCACAGGAACTTACTATGCTAACTTGTATACAGTATCGATTGTTAGGCTGTGTAGAGCTTCTCTTTCGTTCACTACCAGTTCAAAAGCTTTGGCTGTCAACTAATGCTACTTTCATAGACAGGCTAGGGTTACTAAAATTTTGCCTTAAAATAAAACAGTCAATCTATTTTGGTATGTTTGAGTTTGGGTTTGATCAGTTCATGAGTAGGAATACCTGCTAAAATGTCGAGCTAGTTTTGTTTATCGGTCAAGGAGCATAACTTTACCTACAGTCAAGGACATTACTTTGGCTGAAACACTGGAGGCGGTTGAGGTCTCCACACATTACGGGGGAAACATGATTATTGGGGGGGGTTGTAATAGCTGGTTTTGATTTTTTGGGGGGGGCTACAACCACCCCCATCCCCCCGTAATTTATGCCACTGCCTAGATTAGCTGTAGAAGTAGCATGAGGATGTTGTTTAGCTAGCTAGCATTTCATTTTCCACCCTCTCTTTGCTTTATGTGGTCTGTGTTATTGCCTCTGTCGGGCAAGCGGGCAGAACGCGGGGAATGATAAAGCGGGCAGAACGCGGGGAATGATAAAGCAGGCAGACGGAGATCCAGGAAGACTTGTTTATTCAAGGCGGACAGGACAACACCATGACTAATGTTAATGACTAATCTAGGGAAACAGACTTGAACACGGACTAACATATAGAAGACACGCAAGGGATCACAGGCAACAGGTGATCACAATCAGGAATTAACACGAGGTAATGAGGGGGATTGGGTGAGCAGGTCATAACAGTTTGGTTGGCATTTGATATTCATGATAAAAAAGAAAAAGGCGAGTTATGATTGAAAATGAATCCATATTAGGAACCACTGTTGAAATTTTGGGGATTAATCAAATTGCTAACTGCTCTTGATGTAATATTCAATTTAAAGTTTGTCAATTTAAAGTCATAAATTGCTGTAAATAAAAACTATATGGGACCCCTAAAGCTACAATAACTCTTACGACATCCCATCCTAAATCCACAGGTGGGCCAGTCAAGTTCTTCCACAACAAACCCTTCCTGAAGCTTGCTTTCTGCACTGGGGCACAGTCATGCTGGAACAGAAAAGGTCCTTTTCCCCAAACTGTTCCCGCAAAGTAGGAAGCATAGAATTGTCCACAATGTCTTGGCATGCTGAAGCAATAAGAGATCCCCTCACTGGAACTAAGGGGCCCAACCCAACCCTAAAGCTGGACTCATCCGTCGGACTGCCAGACAGAGAAGCGTGATTCGTCACTCCATAGAGCATGTTTACGCTACTCCAGAGTCGAGTGTTGGCGTGCTGTACAGCACTCCATCTGACGCTTGGCGTTTCGCTTGGTGATGTGAGGCTTGCATGCAGCTGCTCGGCCATGGAAGCCCATTCCATAAAGCTCCTGATGCACAGTTTCTATCAATGCTAGAGGAAGGTTGGAACTCTGCAATTATTGAGTTGACAGAGCGCTGATGACTTTCATGCGCTCCACGCCTCAGCATTCTGTGGTCCTGCTGTGTTTCCTCACATGGAGTTTCTGTTGTTCCTAAACGCTTCAACTTTGCAGTAATACCATGTCTGGTTGACCGTGGAATATCTAGCAGGGAAGAAATTTCATACTGTGGTATATAATAAAGGTTCACTGACTACGCCACGCTTTGCCCGGCCTGTCTGTAATACTTCCCAGGCAAGGGACCAAATTCCAACAAAATGTACAAACACAGGGTTTGTAGAAAAATAGAAAAATATAATCTTTATTGAGAATTCATTTAGAGCAGTTTATCATTTCGGCAACTTGACCATTCACTAAATAAAAAGAAATGCATTTCTGATTAAAAAAAGAAGGAACCAAGGACAAACAAAACAAATCTTAAACAAACAGGCGAAAAAGGGGAACAACAATCACCCTGCCGCTGTAACAGGAGCCCACTACCCCACAGAGAAGGAGACACCAGAAGCCAGGGCTACGTTAACACACATGACTGCAGGGGCCCATCGGTCCTGCAATCCACTGCAATTCCAACCACAGCACAAGCACAACTCGCAATACTGCACTACTGTAAAAGGTGAACACCACAGACTTCACACTATCTATATCTAGCACAGCGAGGCTCGCAATCATTAGCACACGCAAAGAAATCAGCTAAGAAACCCGGCTTTCACCTTAACCTCTCCCTGGCCCAGTAGGTTCTCTGCCCACCCAAAAAAGAAGAAAAAAAACACTCTGTCCTGCGATACACAAACAGTCTTCACAAACAGCCTGCGATACACAAACAGTCTTCACAAACAGCCTGCGATACACAAACAGTCTTCACGCTGCGTAACGTTATACAGTACATTTAGCACAGGCTAGAATAAAACAAAAAAGACTATTCACAACTAATACAATTACAGAACTATGAGCAGCACCACATTCACACTGTATATAGAGAACAGCAGCTTTTAGGGCAACACAGCCACATAAACCTGTGAACCAAACGCACACATTAATGCTTGTGTGAAAGTCCCTGGCTGACATTACAACTCACTAGCCCAACGGCTGGTGAGCAGCTAGCAAACACTCATAGTTTAATAATACAGAAAACAACAACGAAAACAAACAAAACATACTCACTGAACTTAAAAAAATATTAAATTAATACACATACCTGTCCCGGCCTTCACAGTGTACACTAGAGGTTGAGCTTCCAGATAACCCGTCCCGGTACAATCACAGCTCCCGACATCTGCGCTGATCCCACACCGACTCGGCACTCTGTAACTCCAACAGCACCGGCCTCCCATTCATCATCCAAACCAATCAGCACTCACTCTTTAAAAGGAATTACTAGGAGGACTCGCCCTACCTGAGAGCAGGACCAACCCCATGTGCCGCTAGGCTACACGCCCCCCATGCGCCGCTAGGCTACATGCCCCCCTTGTGCCGCTAGGCTACACGCCCCCCTTGTGCCGCTAGGCTACACGTCCCCCATGCGCCGCTAGGCTACACGCCCCCCATGCGCCACTAGGCTACACGCCCCCCATGCGCCGCTAGGCTACACGCCCCCCTTGTGCCGCTAGGCTACACACCACCCATGCGCCGCTAGGCTACACGCCCCCCTTGTGCCGCTAGGCTACACGCCACCCATGCGCCGCTAGGCTACACGCCCCCCATGCGCCGCTAGGCTACACGCCCCCCATGCGCCGCTCGGCTACACGCCCCCCTTGTGCCGCTAGGCTACACGCCTCCCCATGCGCCGCTGGGCTACACGCCCCCCATGCGCCGCTGGGCTACACGCCCCCCATGCGCCGCTAGGCTACACGCCCGCCATGCGCCGCTAGGCTACACGCCCGCTCGGGAACCACCGGCCTTCCCATCACAATTCACACAAATAACTAGTTAAAAAAGGCTTAATTTTAGGTATCCCACCCAATGTCTGTCCAAATTCCAATCGGCTACTTGCCAACTCCATGGCTGTCCCTATCAGACCCCATCTAAAATCATCCACCGGCTACAGTACACTTGTTTATTACAGAAGTGGCATCTTGAGACAGTGCCCGCTTGAATTCATTGAGCTCTTCAAAACACCCCATTCTTTGAGAAATATCTGTAAACCTGATTGCATGGATAGGTGCTTGATTTTATAAAGCTGTGGCAATAGATCTGAACTAAACACCATAATTCCATGATTAAGAGATGTCATAATACTTTTGTATATTTTGTAGTTGGTTCCATGAAATTAATTCCAAGGTGAACAAGAACAACCGTCCCAGCTCTTCATATGTGTCATTCTGTGTCCAGTTATAGTGTACAAGGCCAGCTCTGTGGCGTCTTTGGTAACCATGGCGATTTTGATTTGGCGACACACATGGACCTTAGAAACTGTGACTATTGTTTGTTTCATTTTTGGATCAGTCACGAAGATCCAGAGAACTTCAGAGAACCAGTTCAACCACAACAAATCAGTTTGGTGTTTGTTTATAGTTGTACATTGTCTCTGGACATTGAGCATTGGACTGTGAGTAATATGCAACACTTGCATTATGCATAAAATATACTTAGATTGTGAGATAATTGGTAATATCGGAAGCTGTATAGAATATTAAGGTGTTCTGAACACATTTATAAAACTTTTAAAATGCATTTATGAAACTATGCTAATGGGAGGTGTCATCCAATTGCAACTACCGTCTAAGCAAATAAGAAACATGCAAATGACACCTAAATCTATATTTTCACAACTGTCTTGCATGTTCATTTGCTTGATTTGTCTGACCAGAAGTGTTAGGGGATTCATGGAACACCTTGAATAGAGGTGAAGTCATCGGGCAAAGCGTATGCATGAAGCCACGCACGGCCGCCTCTCGTTTGTTCTTATGTTCACAGACGAGGGAGCAGGAGCACTAGGGAAAATGCGGGGCCAAAGATCGCCTAGGGACTGAACTCCTCTCAGTAACAGGAAACCTGACTCTGCTACTGTCAGGGCAGGCAGATATGGCAATATGTCACAGCTGTCAGGACTCGCGCAAGAGTGCATGGGTGAGACAGCGCGGCTGCAGAGAGCCGCTGGCATCCATTCTCACGGCCTCCTGGTTTTTCTTGGAGATTGATCAGTTGTTCGCTAGCTTTGTACTAAGAGACACAGATTGTGCAGGCAGCGTACTATCAGTAGCTAAACTGTTGTCATGATGGTACGGGACGGGGAAAAGAATTAAAGCCACAGTAGAGGCCCATTGCTGTTTTCTGCTGGGCGTGATGTATTGAATCGTGAACCCAATTTAGTATAACATTCTCAAGAAATACTAAATCGAGCTCACACGATCCACATAATGCGCGTGCTATTTATTTGTGCTCTCAGTTTGCTATTTTGAGCCCTGAAATTAATATTTAATGTAATTAAATTCAACTTTCTGCTTATTTCTGTTCTCGCCTAAAGAAAATCTGACCACAAAGTCAAACCCTGGAGTGAAGTGAGTGAATACTATGGCTTGCACAGTCGTAAATTTATTTGCTGAAATACTTGCAATAATGCAGAGCATGTCTACCAGTCCAAGTTGGTCTCATTCTGCTAGGCCAAGCATATGCGCAAATAACCAATTCTCTGCAGAAATTAGGCGTTATAAGTCATCTAATTCTTAATACTGTGCATGATAACAGCCGATATTTGTGTCATCCTATGAAACCAGTGCCTTTTCAGTTATCAAGATTTAAAATGACTTTTTTCGTAGCTTAGGAAAAAAGGACTTGAAGTAACAGGATATTGTACTGTGCCGACTCAGGCTGTATGATTTAATCTTTTCTGACAGATTTTTGCTAAACGTTAAAGACCTGCATTAATAAATAAGGCATTTCTACAGTAAATACAAATATCTGGCAGATATGTGGAAAGTACTTTGGTCCCTCTATTCACAGAGTTCATTTTAAGATATTGCTTTTTAAATCTTTTTCCCGCAGATTATAGCGGAGTACTCTATTTGTATATGATGATCGCATGTCTATAAGGAAAAACACTTAAAAAGAAATGTTCCGAGCGTGTAAAAGTGCAAAACGTAATACTTAGGAAGCGTGGCACCCTAACAGCTCTGTGCTCCTGCTGGCCGTAGGTCTAAGATGTTCTGAAATTGCTGGAGGACCTTTTTTGTTTTGAGGATGTCACTGTGCTGAAACAGAGAGGGCTGGTAACTGCTTCTGTGTGTGTCACACTGCTATGGAGAGTGACCTGCTGGTGTGACAGACCAAAATGCACAGCCTGGACTCCTGCACTGTATTAGCAAATGTAATTTTCTGAACGGTTCACGTGTTTAACTCGGCGGGGACTGGAACACTCTTTATTGACTGCTCTAGTGAAGGACCGTTGCTGCCTAACGTTGGAGATGTGCCTCTCGAATTTGGCCCGTTGCTGGTAGAGCACCACAGTGACTCATTCTGGGGTGGTGATCCTCTCATTTTTTTGCTGGTCACTTTAAATGGTGGTGTGTTGTCACCCTCCGAGTATGAGGGACAGGGGATGTAGAGTCACGGGACATAATTAATGGAAAGGCGTTCAGGTTTACGCCTTACACACTCACCACACGTATACCCATCTCCTGGAGTCGCACACAAAGTGTTCCACCAATTCCGCTAAATTGGAGTGTAAACAACTTGGGCTCAGAGGCAAGATTCTCATGCAGCTTTCATAAACATGCTAAAGGGTCGGATTCGCCGACCAAAAAGGACGCAAGGCAGCAAAAAGACGTGAAAAGGAAATGGCTCCCTCTGGATAATCAGCCGGAAAATGTACTTAACTGTTTTGCAGACCGTCCACATCTGATCAGTTTTGCTCTTTGATTTTGTATTTGGAATTGGCCTGTTTTCTTCTGGTGGGCATCTGGCTTGCATCATCGCGCTCGAAGGACGATGTTACCCAATCTTAAAAATCCATTAGTCATTGGGGTGTTTCTTTGTCGTGTAAATTTCAGAAGGGTCCTGACCAGCTGTTTTCCTCCTTTTCTTTGGGAACCGACAGATATTCCCCGCATGCTGCCTGAGCCTGTCCTTAGGTATAATCCTACCTCCTGCACATATTTGCCTTGGTGTTTCCGCCTGCAGCCTGGTGGTGGATGTCGTGCAGGTCCTTGGTCCTTGGTGAAGGCATTATGGTGTCTAGGGTTTGTCTTCTCACTTCTTTTTGGTAGCTTTGCAGCTGACTGCTCGCTTTAGAATGAGGGGAGAGTGTTATCTCTTTTTGGAAATCTCCTTTTCTTTTTGTTATTTATTTAGTTTCCTTTCCAGATGCCCCAATGCCTCATGCATCCTTTTCCTGTGCTCTTTTGAAGTTTTTTATTCCTACCTTACATTGCCTGAAATACAAACAGAAACACACATAGAAAAACAAATGATTGACAATGTTTACTTAACCATACAACACAAAGTACATTTTGACCTATTTAGCTTTTATACTATTCTAAAAATACTTCTCCCTGGAATATTGAGTGCAGAATATCATGTCAGAGTAGTAATTTCATATAGATGCATTTCAGGTACTATTTCATTTCTCAAATCTTTTCATAGCTTTAACATTAAAGAACGTGCTCTTTGTGGAAAACAGTGTTGGTAAAATCCAAGTGAAACCACTAGGCCAATCTTATCGATAACGTTTAAATATGCAGGTTTTTGCTGCCACTCTCTAATCAGTTTACTAATTAGAGGCCTGATTTGCTGAAGTGTCCTCACGCCTGGATTTGAAAAGCGAAGGTTACCCCAAAACACCGCATACACACCGGCGCTTTGTGGATAAGATTGGGCAACCCTGTAGTAGGTCTGCTGACATATGAATCTGAAGCCGGTGAGCCAGCTGAGTTGTCGGTGGCAGACATTTCCGCTCCTGCCAATGCCCGGGACTTTGCCGTGCATGTGCTCCTAAACGAAGGCGAGGCAGGCAAACTGTCAGCTCCGTTAGCGCGGCGCTCTCAGATCCTTCATGCCAAAAGGCAGTTCAGCGAGAGGTTAAGGATATACGCCACTAGGTGTTACTGGAGAGACCAAACTCTGGACTCGCTCCAACGCCGTCGGCAATGACCTCCACCAGTTTAAAACAGTTGCCCGCTTCAACTGCTACTCAGTGTAACTGCTACTCGAGCCTAGACCTTGCCAAGGATAATTATTAGTGGGCACTCCTCAGGCCACCCACGGAGGGTAACATGGCCACTGGCGGTGCTCTCCATTTAGGCTGCATGGAGGGCCTTCCAGGGGCTCGCGAATACCGTGCTCTGCCCTCTCACAGAGTAGCGGCCTACCAAGCAGTGGTGGACGAAGTACACGAACAATTTACTCGAGTAGAAGTACAAATAAATAAACAAAAATGTTCTCAAGTAAAAGCTGGAGTCGGCTACCCTGTTGGCCTTTCTAACTTACTAAGTAACATGCTAACTTATTCTAAGTACTTGCTTGTAAATATTCTTAAAGTATTAAAGTAAAAAATACTTGACGTAGTCCCTTATGCAACAGTATCGCATGACATTAAGTTTGTCTACTGTACATATATTTTGGTAAATACAAAATTTTCAGGCATGCAAATGTTTTGTTTTCCAATGTAAACATTTCCGACATGTAATGATAATTTATAATAAGTGCCTCAGAAATATCATATTCCATTGCGTTAACTGTCGTTGTATATATTAAAACTGTTAAAGTATGTTGGGATGTTAAAGTATGCTTACATGCTGCTTATGAATGTTCTGTGAATGTACTATGGATGCATAATTAATACCGTTAATGTAAAGTGTTACCAATCTATCTATGTTGGTAAATGTAGTGGCTGTTGGCAAAACTGCACGGGATGGATTGTGGTGCTATAGCTTAGAATTTTTTTTTCCCCATGAGAAAAATTTTATGAATCAAACGCCTTGTCCGGCAGAATGACGAGACCATTGGGCCCTGGGGCGAGGTCTTCAACCCCAGCTGCCTCAGGGACTGTGCTTGTGCGCCCTGAGCAATTACGGTTAGGCCAGAAATACACATTCCCCACAGAAATGAAAAATGTATTATGTTCTTCTTTCTGTCAGCTACTTTTTATATTTACCTAGTAACTTGCAGTAATGTATCTCCTCTACTTCGCTGGTTTCCAACTCACTGAAGCTGAAGCTGATAGTGACGCTGATAGTACCTGCTATTTGTCAGTATTCACGACCAGAGCATTGACGGGTTAAGGATAAAATAGACAAAAATAGACGTCCTTCTCTAGGAAAAACAGGCATAGAATGAAAACATCCAATTTCTGTGATTATAATATGAATACCGGCAAGGGCTTTGTACAGACCTAAATGTGGGCTAAAGAATTTCTTTTACAAGGATGCTGCAGTTGCGTATAACACATGCATTTGAATCCTTGTGCAGATAGACAATGGAAGCCATTCATACTAACCTTACAACTATTTTATTCGTTTATCTGCTGCAGGACAGGGTCCCTGAAGAGCATAGGAAGGTGGTTTTGGAAATAGGATGACGACGGTTCAAAGAGACAATCGAGTATTACTTCTTCTTTATTTTTTATCTTTTGTATTTCTTACCTTGCTTATTTCATCACAGGTATTCCCAGTCCAGCTGTTGTCCCAACCAATGTCTCATAAATTAAGAAATGCTCTTGGCAATCAATTATAGCTAAAGCAGATGTGCAGGAGGGAGAAGCAAGTCAAATGTCCGACTGTGTCACTTTTTAGGATTCCATTCTGTGAAAAAGTATTAGATATTAGCACATTACATATTGTTGTATAGTAGGTAAATGAAGAGAGAGGAGCCCAAAATCCTCTGAAGTAACAGAATGGAGGTGAAGGAACAATATGCGGATTATGGATTATGAATGCAATCTTTTTCATGGTTGTGTTCTGGTGATGGATGAAGCAGAGGTCAAAAGAACAGATTTGTAGACTTCAAAATCGTTCTGTTCATATCATTGTACTGCATTTAACTTGCCTCATTAACATTGGACAGAAGACAAAGGGTCAGCTGCTCTAGTGGTTGAAGACCACATAAAGACTACCACCTCTAATATGTAACTTCTGATGAACATAATCCATTTTACAGTTTTGCGTGTTAGGGGTCTGAGAAACCCAAAATATCTGGATGGATGTTTAAATATCCATTAACTGATATCATATTTCATCCATAACACAAAGAGCTTTATAATAAACTCCCTAATCATGATTTACATGGAATAAATAAAATGGTCGTTTAAACTCAGAAAAGTACCCGTTATACACCTGGTGCAAAATGGCGGCAGGCGTGAGTGACAGAGCCGCCTCTGCTAGCATGAGCCCGCTCAGAGCCCATGGTGTTCAATCAGCACATGTACTTGCGTACATGGGCGAATCGGGCTTAACATGAGGTGGGCGTGGGCATATTGGTGATATTTCCTGTTATTTTAAGGACCTGGTAACATGCGTCTACATATGCATGTGCTAGAGGCACAGGGGCCTGCAGCAGTGCATGAGCATGCAAAAGATTAAAAAGATTATAATGTGAAAGATCATTAATCTGTACACACATTTCAAGAACCGTATGTCATAGCGTCATAATATTTATAAGAATTTGTGAATTGCAGTAATCACAAATTAAATAAATTAATTGACAACAGTTTGACAGCTGTGCCACCTAGAACAGAGATGAAGTCCCAGATTTTCACTTTGCTGCGTTTGCCATGAAATGGAATATTATCAGTGGGGCGAGTCTGACCCCCCGTTGAATGGAACCACTCTGATGGATATATAGTCTGTGTCTGAAACGTCAGCTGAGAGCAAAATTATAGTATGGGGTGCAATTACATTAATAGAATAGAGATTTTCTCACATGATTCTTCATCAAAAAACATATATGATGATTATTATTATATTTTTGTATTATGCATCCATTCCAAACTGCTTATCCTACTGGGTCGCGGGGGGTCTGGAGCCTATCCCGGAAGCAACCGGCACGAGGCAGGGAACAACCCTGGATGGGGGGCCAGCCCATCTCAGGGCACACTCACATACCAGTCACTTGCACATGCACACCTACAGGCAATTTGGGAACTCCAATCAGCCTCAGCATGCTTTTGGACTGTGGGGGGAAACCGGAGTACCCAGAGGAAACCCCACGACGACACGGGGAGAACATGCAAACTCCACACACAGGAAGCCCAGGCGGAGACTCGAACCCGGGTCACAGAGGTGTGAGGCAACAGTGCTAACCACTGCACCACCATGCCGCCCCCCTTTTTGCATTATTATTAGTATTATTAGTAGTAGTAGTATTGATTGTTATTAATAATAATAATACAGAAAATATAATAATAATAATCATATACATTGTTTTGATAAATGTTATTATTATTATTATTACTACAGTACAGTATATGCATTACACATTGTATTTATGAAGATGGAACAAACAATATGTAGAAATTCACTATATCTCAGTTAACATTTTGGTATTGGCTGGTATTTATTAAAGCATCAAGACTGACACATTGTCATGGTGATACACTTCATCATCCCATCGTCATCGTCTCACTTTTTACTCTCGCAAGGATCTTTTTTGCTTTGGTTGAAAATCAGACTGCAGCTGAAGGACAGTGAACAAAAGTAACAGAAAAAGCAGCTATAAAATGAAGAAGAAGACAGGGAGGTCTACAAAATATTTAAATTCATCCATCATCCATCCTCAGCCAAAGAAAGAGATATTTAGTATTAAAATCAACCCTGGGATGGATTCAGAAGGATGGAAAGAATTCAGCCGTGTGACGTGCATAATTCTTATCTTAGAATAGCATCATCTAACCAAGACAAACCATGGATCCCATAACGAAAGGCCCTGTGTTGGGTTGGAGCCCCATGTGTGGCTCATTCTCTGCCTTGCACACCTACCTGCAATGGGAAATGGATGGACTGATGGACAGACGGCAAAACATTGAATCACATGGTGTATATGCTACAGACACCTCTACTGTAAGTATGTCCCAGTCACAATAAATTTGTATTGCCCTTTGAGATGTATATCTTTTTTTGAAAATATATTTAAATGTGCATTCATTCTTGAGAATGGATAAATTGACTTTATTTAATTAATAAATTCATACAATAAACGTGATTAATAAATTCATGTAGACCGTGCAAAAAACTGACTGACGTCAATGGGACTGTCTGCATGCAGACCACCATGTTTATACACAATTTTAGAGGTTAGCATAGCAGAAGAAATCGTCTAGAAATGTGAAACTGTTACTATGTCGTGTCCAAGGGTGCTTGCTCGCATATTATATGGACTGTAAGCATTTTGGCACTAGATGTTTTTTTTCTTTATTACTTGTGTTTTTATTATTGTGTTTAAAAGCATTTCAGGCGCGCTGGTATGGTGGTGCAGTGGTTAGCACTGTTGCCTCACACCTCTGGGACCCAGTTTCAAGTCTCAGACAGGGTTCCGTGTGTGTGGAGTTTCTCAGACAGGGTTCCGTGTGTGTGGAGTTTCTCACACAGGGTTCCGTGTGTGTGGAGTT
>JABFDZ020000002.1:7950653-7968289 GCA_019775955.2 Pollimyrus isidori
GGAGAACATGCAAACTCCACACACAGGAAGCCCAGGCGGAGACTCGAACCCAGGTCCCAGAGGTGTGAGGCAACAGTACTAACCACTGCACCACCATGCCGCCCCCTGACTATCCCCATTATCGTATTTTTTTCTTCAATTGCCTACTTCCGTGCTACAGGGACTACTTGACAGCATTCGGCGAATGGCCTCTTTTCTGTTTTCACGCCTGTTAACATGAATAACTTCCGCTCCCGTTTGTTAATGTTTACATGCGTGTTTTCACCCAAGTATTCACTGATACTCGCTGAGGTGCAGTGGTCTCCTGTCAGGGCAACGTATTCAGCTTGAGCTGAAACATGATCTCTATTTGTGGATTTTTGTAACTTCCATGAGTGGCTTATATAATGCACAATTCCACAAAGCATGTGTTTTCCACAATGTTAATGGGAATACAGTTCTTTCCAAATCCATTTGCCAATATTATTAGTTAGCCTTTGTGAGGTTGAATTATCCATAGACTTTCTTTCAGTAAGTGTGTTTTGATGCAAGCCAAGCATTTTGCTAACCTTAGCGCCATAGGCTTCATTCAAAGTACGTTTTGCATTGAGATAGTACTTCAAACCGGTTGTGCTTCTGTAAAAGGAAAATTCCTTACTGCAGTATTCGCAAGTCAATGCATTTTATCTATTGTCCCATCTCTTCAGTTTTTCAGTTCAAACCACTCCTCCAGAGGGCCGAGGTCTGCATCATTCCGCGGACAGCAGCATAACTGGCTGCAGTGAGACATGTGAGGGACGTGTGGTGTACAACTGCGCAAGATTTTTACTGATGTAGCTAAATTCAATTTTATTTTTTGAAAAAAACTTTCATTTTGGTGCCTGTGTGAGTGACTGGTGTATGAGTGTGCCCTGCGGTGGGCTGGCCCCCCATCCAGGGTTGTTCTCTGCCTCATGCCCATTGCTTCCGGGATAGGCTCCGGGCACCCCTCGACCCGTTGGGATAAGCAGTTTGGGAAATGGATGGATGGAACTTTCATTTTGTTCACATGCAGACATACTTTGAATTGGACTTTTTTTTAATTGTGCTCTGCATTTGTTGCTAGCATCCACAATAAATGTTAGTGTGTTACAGGCTTTTCAAGTTCACCCAGAATATGCAAACATTTAGATCACCCTATTTAGAGTTGAATGATTACCAAGATAATAAAAAATTATCCATCGACTCAATAACTCAGGGTTTGCCATGATAAGGTTAACCATTTCATAGGTCTAGGGTTAAGCTAATGGTTTGTTGAACCTGCTTTCTGTAATGTGCCTCAGGCCTCTTAAATCTGATGCTAATTACTATGTACACATTTTACAAACAGATTTTATTTTGGTGCCATTCTATGTGGTTCTGAAATTCTCAATCTGAAGAATTACCGCTCTGCCTCAAGTCATTTCCTAGTATAATCCATTGCTTTCCCAGCTTTCTTCTCCAAAGCTGGCCAATCAGTCTGAACACCTCTGCTTCCTGTTGATTCTTTTCAAACAAAGCCCATTCTGGGAGTGCAATGAAAAACAAAGAAATTGATATTTCATAGGTGTGACTGGCAGCAATGAACTGAACACAAATAAAGCATTGTTGACATTGAGAATAGCGTTAATCTAAACAGAGAAGGCATTTCCTCTTGTGTGTACGCAAGGAAAAGACAAAAAGACACTTTATTGTTCAATATAAGATGTGTTAGTACAACGGATAATTGGAAAAATGATATTTTTTTCTATTGTTGTTTTGTTGTTGTTAAAATTTAGTATCTGTTTTATAACCAAAGCAAATAGAACGACTGATTTTTTTTTTCACTACTGGTTCTACATTTATTCCTCAAGTAACATAGCTACATATTACAGTATATTTAAAATTGCACAACCACAACCAATTTATTGTCACTTATTTATCTTACTTCAGTTTATTCCATACTCAGTCCCTCCAGGATTTTGCGGGAATCTCTTTTTATTGTTGTGGCTTAAAATGTTTGATTTTGTGGCAACTTTTTCAAAAAGCAATGTTTTGAGGCATTATTTTTTAGTCTGTCATTTCAAGAACAAATGAATTTACAAAAATAGTTGCAACTGTTTTGCAACATTGCAACTTCCTGAAAGGACTTTTTCATGTGGACTTTTTCATCCTGAAAGGATATTTCTAAAATTTCATTGTACGTTGCTTCTCTCTTCTGTTTTATTTTAATCCCATATGTGAAGCACTTTGAGCTGCATTCCATGTACGAGAAGTGCTATATAAATATAAAGATTATTATTATTGTTGTTATTGTTACTGTTACATTTTATATATATAAAAGGGTGGCAGAACTGTCATGTCCCGCTCCGAACGATCCTCATGTGTGTCACGCCCACCTCGTTACCTCTCGTTTATTCCGGATTGTTTTCACCTGTTCCTTGTTAATGTCTGCTAGTCCGGTATATTTAGTCCTTGTCTTAGTCAGTCTACCCCAGATCGTCATTGATGTTCATTGATGTCCGTACTGATGTTAGCTGTCTGGTGTGCCTTCCATCCCATTTTCGTGAATAAATCGCCGCTTAACCCGACTTCCCAGCTCCTCGCCTCTGCTTCTCCACTCACCCGACCACGAATCATGACAATAACTGAGCAAAGCCTGAAAGGGTAATATGGATCTACCCATGTCTGGGACCACCACCTGCAAAAGGGTTATGAGGGTTGGATGTAGTATATATCAGGTGACAGTCTGGTCACCGGCTACCAAAACTGGCTCTTGGCACATGGAATATCACTCCTGTATTGGGAAAGGAGCCTGACCTCGTGTGGGAGGTAAAAAGATACTGGCTAGATATCAGACTTACCTCAGCACACGTCTCAGGCACTAAACCAAACTCCTGCAGAGGGGCTGGACTCCAGGGCTGGACTGAGTTGCTGCTGGTGAAAGGCACTGGGCAAGTGTGGGTCTATGTATACCCTCTCAGTTTGGTGCTAGTTTACCCCGGTAAACGAGAGGGTAGCGGACTTTGTGTTGGGGGATGGGTGTTGTCTGTGTGTATGCACTGAACACAACTTCAGAATATCTGGCTTCTTGGAGACCTTGAATGGGGTGCAGGAAGGCACCCTTTCTGGGGACTCTACTGTTCTGCTGGGGGACTTTAAGGCTCACATGGATTGCAACAGCGAGACCTGGAAAGGTGTGATTAGGAAGACCTGCCTGCCCAATTGGAATCCGAGCAGTGATCAGTTATTGGACCTCTGCACTTACCCCTGTTTGAAGTACTCAAAAATGCTTTGCAAGTAAGGCTCTGGGGTGGATGAGATGCTTGAAAGTTACTGTTGTTGTTAGGCTGTATTGGTTGACACAGTTCTTCAATATTGCATGTAGGTTGGGTGGTGATCCCGATCTTTAAGAAAGAGGAACGGAGAATATTTTCCAACATCTAGGGGATCACTCCTCAGCCTCCCTGGGAAAGATTATTTCAGGGTACTGGAAAGGAGGGTCTGTCCATTAGTTGATCCTCAGATTCAGGAAAAACAATGCAGATTCCATCCTGGTCAAGGAATGCTATACCGGTTCTTCACCCTCCCAAGGATACTGTAGGGTTCATGGGAATTTGCCCAACCAGTCTCTCGGGGGTGCTGTAGGGGGTCCATCAAGAATGCAATAAATCATCAATATACGACCTATGTGACAGAAGCGGCCCACTGGTGCTACTGGAGCAAATGCTCTTCACCATCATCGGGCAAGTCCACTTCAGGCTGGCATAGGCAGGCAGAGGCAAAGCAGCGAACAAAGACAGGTGGCTGTTCCATCAAGGAAGCTTCATGGCATGAAAAGCTCTTCTGCTGGTGTTGCGGGAAGAGACAGCACTGGGCACGCTACTGCCCAGAAGCCTGGACCAAAGCCGCCAGAAGATGATCAGGAGATGACGGAGTAAGGAAGGCACTGTTCCATTCACTTGGAAAGCCAAGAACCCTGCAGCACACCCGGAGGCTGCCCCTGCCGGCCCACCAGACCCCCATGCTGCCACAGTGTGCCCCAATGAGCCACTCCTTTTGTCTCATCAACTCCCCGTCTGAGACGGTGTTGCCAACTGGAATGCAGGAGTTTCTGGTGGCTCTGTCTGTTCATCAGGTAGCCAAGGTTTGCCAACCGTGAGAGACAGCACAACCCCAGCTGCAAGCATTCCAACAGAGGCAGCAAACTGAGGCTGCTCTCCTCAGTTGGTTTGGGAGGCATCACAGCTTATGCATCCAGCTGACCCAGAAGTACCGCGAACTAAAGAAGGAGGCCAAGGGGTGCCTGCAAGAGTACATAGAACAGGGAGAGGCACATCCTGGAAGAGCTATCAGAGCGGGAGGTAGGAGAGGGAGGCCACGTATGCCAGGAGGCCTGCTGTGCACTGGAGTTCCAGCTGGCAAGGGAATGTGACCAGCTGGAGGACTAATGCAGCCTATACCAATGGTACCTGGGACCTTTAACAGACTCTGCCAGGGCTGCCATTTGTCACCAATTCTGTTTATAGCTTTTATGAACAGAATTTCTAGGCACAGCCAGGGCGTTGAAGGAGTCCGGTTTGGTGACCTTTTGCATGACTTTTTGCAGATGATGTGGTTCTGTTGGCTTCATCAAGCCGTGGCCTTCGGCACTCGCTACAGCAGTTCACAGCTGAGTGTGAAGCAGCTGGGATGAGAATCAGCACCTCCAAATCCGAGACCATGGTCCTCAGCCAGAAAAGGGTGGAATTCTCTCTTTTGCCGTGGATAGCACTGAGGAATCTCCATCGTCATCTCAGCCACACCCCTCCGGGGGTTCCAGTTGATCGGGCTTCCCCGAGGTTCCACGTACTGTCAACCAGTTTTTCCAGCTGTACCAGTTACTCCCGTTCCAGATATTCCTCTCCAAGCTGTGTCTTTTTTCCCACGGTTTTAGTTTCCTTATATCAGGCAACTCAGCTCTCCGATTGGTGTAAGATCTTCATGGTGTGTCCTGAGTTTGAGCATTTTCACTGGTGTATGTCTATCTGTGTCTTGACTTCTGCCACGTTTCCAATACTCAGAGTTTGTGCTTGCCCCCCTTCTGGACCGACGCCAATCGTCTGACCTCTGCCTGGATTCCTGACTCTGTTTTGTGCCTCTTCCCCATCCGTACCGATGCCGATCACCTAACCACCTTACCTGAGTTTTGGCTATGGTTCTGGGCTCAGCCCTAGGTCCCTACACTCAGCTATGGTAATGAGCTATGGGTAGTGACTGAAAGAACAAGATCGCGAATACAAGTGGCCTAAATTAGTTTCCTCCACAGGGTGGCTAGGCTCTCCCATAGAGATAGCATAAGAAGCTCAGTCATTCAGAAGGGACTCAGAGTAGAGCCACTGCTCCTCCATATCAAGAGGAGCCAGATGAGGTGGCTTGGGCATCTGCTTAGGATGCCTCCTGGGCACCTCCCTGGTGAGGTGTTCCGGGCATGTCCCCCCCCCCCGGGAGGAGGCCCCGGGGAAGACCCAGGACACACTGGAGAGACTATGTCTCTATGACTTTATGTCCTTTGCACTTCAAGTGGATTGTTCCATTGTCTTAGAAAATTGCTCTCTATATTTAGTTCATTAATGTTACATACATTTAAAGTGCTTTTACAGTGGTACCTCAGTACTCAAACTCATTAGAACTCGAATTTGTTAAACGTCAAACCAACCTGTTCAAAAGAAATGACCTAAAACTCTGAATCTCAGAAGTCAAACCGTGAACGCCAACTTAAGATAAATTGTATGCGTGGGGAAATGAGCCACGGGGTACGTCTCTCAGCGGAAACAAGGGAAAGGCTTCAGTCTCCGTCTCGCATTCACTGTGATAGAATCATGCATGTTTACACTAGCTGAATACACATTTAGTCAGTAAAAACACATGTAGACAATGATACACAGTAACAGCAATTATTATTATATAATAAAATACATTTTAAAATAAAATAAAAAAGCACTTTCTTATGAGGAAAAAGTTAGGACACCCTCACATTCATTACTACTTAAAATGTCTAGAATTGGATTCAGGTGGCACCACATCAGGTGCAAATGATTAGAACATAATTGCAGAGCATTTTGGTGGAGGCTGACATTTAAACCTCAGCCATTTAGTTTGGTTTGCTCTTGGTTGTTGGTGTGAGTGCTGTCACCATGGTGAGATCCAAAGAGCTCAATTATGCCTTCAGAAAGAAGATTGTAGATGCATATGACTCTGGGAAAGGATATTAAATTATTTCAAAATAATTTGAAATCAGCCATTCCACTAGAAATAGTTTAGTGTCAGAAAGTTTGAGCTTCATGGGAAGTATACAAGGAGGAAATGCCTGCTATCAAAAAAAAACATCAGGGAAAGACTGAGGTTTGCCAGAGAACTAGACAAAGACTAGGACTTTTGGAACAATGCACTTTGGAGAGACGAATCAAAAAAAATATTATTTGGGAAGAGTAACAGAGGACATGTTTGGTGTGAACCAAAGGCAGCATTTGAACAAAGGACCTCATAGCATCCGTGAAACATGGAGGTGGAAATGTGATAGTTTGGAGCTGCTTTGGTGCAGCAAGGTCTGGCCAGCTCACCTTCATAAACGTCACTAAGAGTTCTTTATTGAATCAGAGGGTCCTTGAGGAGAATGTGAGACCATCTGTCCAAAAACAATGAAAAAAATAACACAAAATATTTGAGTAAATCCACCAACAAATGGCTCAAAAGAAAAAGATGGCAGAATCCTGGAATGGCAAAATCAAAGTCTGGATCTTAATCCTACCGAGATGGTGATTTGAAAGGAGCTCCTCAAGCATCACTTGGATGAATGTATTCTGGACTGAGAAGTGGGGAAACCTTCTGCTAGCTGAGGTCAGAGACTGGTAGATGCTTATAGGAAATGTGCCATTGAGGTTATTTCAGCCAAAGTGGGAAATGGTATAGTTATTGGGTCAAAGGCTTCTCTAGATTTCTTCCTCTGTTTGATTTGGAATACTTGGTCATTTCTTTTGTTAAATATGGCAATTTGCTGTTTTTGCATAGGTGATGCAGTAACATCACCTTAATAAATAAAATTTGAAAGATCAAATATGTTGATTTCTTAATAAAGAACTAAATATTAAATGGAACATCCTATTTTTTTCCCACATAGCCGTAAGTTTGTAATGTTACCATTATAAAGGTAAAATAGATATAATCAATGTTTGATCTTTACATGAGAAACATAACTGAAACACTTATCATGATGGTGTGAGGGCTATTACATTTGCCTCACGACTCCAGGATTGTTCTGTGTGAATGGAGTTTGTATTTTCTATCCTTTGCACTTTGTTCCTCCAAGTATTTCGATTTCCTTTCATTGTGGTTCGATGAATTGGTGTGTTTTCAATTGTCTTTTGTAAGTTGTATGGGCCATGCAATAGGCTGGTATCCCATAAAGGCTGGTATCCCATTAAGATCCAGGTCCCCTCTGCTAAATAACTGATTGGCAGGAGAGTGCTTCCTAGTTTTTTTTTTTTCTTTCCAAATTTTGCTGCATATGGATTGAAAATGTAACTTGAGAGGAATTTTAATTGTTATAGTGCCTAATACGTTAAATCTTTAAAATGATTAATAATGCGTGTAAATATCCCATTAAAATGCAGGCTGCTGTTTTCTTGATGAGCTGCTGATCAATGCCTTTTTCCATATGCAGTAGGTTAATCACCTTGTCACAGTGACACGCTTTAACCTTTCTGCAGTGATCTGGAAGAGAAGCCCAAGTTCTAGAAATCCTCCATTTGATAAGATGGGAAAAAAACATTTAACTGTACTTTTTGTATGACACTGTTGACATCTAGATCTATACACATTCTTAATTTCTATGTTTGACGTTGAAAGAAAATGGCTGCGGCACCGGAGGATATTTTTGTTCCTAATCGACACCAGCAATGCGCCAGAAAGGTCTATCCAGTGCCTTAGATGATCTATGAGAGACTAATGATTAAGTGGATCTGAATCTCTACCAAAGTATAATAAAACTAATAAATAATACTCTGAGTAATGAGGGGTGTAGTTTTTTCCCCACAAATTTTCAGAAATGTGTGCCATCTGAGTACACGACCCGCATATAGAGCGTGATGGCACAGAGCCGTGTGGTGGCCACAGTTACAGCCAAGAGTGGCTTCTTCTTACCAGCATATAAATCTATTGCTACCCAATATTGCAAAAGTGACAGGTCTACCACAAATTGGCCCGAATCCCATTTTACCACAATTGTGTTTAGTTGCCGAAGGAACAGTTGGCCTCAGGAGGATTTAGAGACATTAAGCCTGCCATTAATTCTTTACGACGGAGAGATAGTGCCGAAGACGGTTTTTCATTTTGTCCGATTTCTGTGAAATCTATAGGGCGCTGTCATTCCGCCGTTCCAGAGAAATGCATTCTCTTTGCGACTGACAGCATGTAAGGTGATAATATAGAAGGTGCAGTAAAAAGTACAATAGTGGTGAATGTCTGCTTTTTATAAAAGAACTCTATTTAATCTGATGAAGCACTATACAAGCCGGATGATTAAATACAGTACCTTGGAGTGTGTTTTAGTAATGATGTTGCTATTTGCATATTAAATACCGCGCTCGGAAAATCTGACAGTGCTAATTAAGCATTCTGTTCTGCTCTAATCCCAATGAACCTTGACGTTCATCATGAACTGGCTCCCAGATCTTTGTTCCCTGACCTATATGCTGAAATATACTTTTCAGTTAACATTCTTATCAATATAGCTCGGCGATGAGATGGCGCCCTGTCCTGGATTATTCCCTGGATTAGACCCATAGCTTCTGAGATTCTGGGACCCTTCATAGGACAAGCAGGGATGGATGGATGGATATATCTTACCACGAAGTGGAGAAGCAGTCACAGCAGCCGGGGAAATTGTGTGAGCACAAGGTCTATTCTGAAGATTAAGGAGCACACAACGATGTCATTGACCGGACTGGGGAATGAGAGCACTTTATACTGGACTGAGACGACTAGAAACAACTGGTAACATGGGGATTCCATATGGGGTAGATGAGGGGGCGTGGCACACAAGAGTATCAGGGCATGACAGGTTGGATGGATGGATGGATGAATGAATCAAAATGGATATTTTTTTGCATTTCCTTGTGCTGTAATTGTACATGTAATCCGATCCAAGGGAAATATAATCCCTTGACAGGTGGAACTGATCAACAACTCGGGTGGGAAGATTTACAGTAAAACTGGCAATGTCTTTAGGGACCTCTCAGGCAGCACAAGGCATAAGTTCACCCCAGTCCAGGTCCCAGTCTGTCCTGTGCCACACATACAATAGGCAATTTGTAAATGAACCCAACCAGAATGCCCAGTGTGTTATGTGCCGAGGTGCATGCAAGCACACAAAACAAAAGGCAAGTCCAAAATCTCCGGGAAAGGGGTTTTAATGCACAGACACTTCGACATAGACAACGTTAATGCAGACGCAGACGCAGACCTAAATACAAACAAGACGAATCACGGGACCGGCGTGCAGCACCGCCATACAGGTGGAAACAATCGGAAATCACAAGAGGTAATGAGGTGGGCGTGGCACACGAAGGGCTGAAACAGGACGGGCGTCGCAGGACATGACACAGTGAGGCCCGGCATGACATATGGAGAACATGCAAACGCCACAACCATAGAGCAGAGGTGAGACTTTAGTTCCCAGCCCTGGAGGTGTGAGGCGAAAGTGCTAACCACTGAGTTACCAGAGTCACCCTCATGAGGAGCTTTCTTTGCCACAAAATATTTAAAATCCTTCACTAGTGTGCAGTATGTCTAGCAGCCATCTTCCATTCTCTTTTGGTAAAAATTTTGTTATTGACTGTTTTACTACATTCCAACATTTTCTGCTTTCCGTTCTGCAGGAAAGGCAAATGTGTCCAGAGCCCGATATTCAAAGAGGCTCAGTACAAAAGGGCTGCAATCTTTAGTGTAATTCGGATAGAGGTCGTGTTAATATTTAATCATTGGTTTGTATTTACATGTTTAGCTATAGTGAGGTAGTAAAATGGTAAAATGGTAAATGAACTGCATTTATATAGCGCTTTTCTACTCTTCCGAGCACTCAAAGCGCTTTACAATTTTTGCCTCACATTCACCCATCCACACATACATTCACACACCGGTGGCGAAGTAACCGTAGTAAAATCACGTGAGGAATTCAGTTTTGTTTTGTTATTTCATAAGCTTGTTGGTATGCCATGTTTTTGTGCTATATTGTAACTTATAACAACTGGGTAACAGGCTACATGGTGTGGGCCATCTACGGCAAACTGATATTATTATTATTTTTCCAGTTGTTTTATAACGTGGTGGATCTCACCACATGACGTGCAACTCCAGGGGGTTTGGGTGTGCTACAGTGGATTGATTTTATTTAGCATCAAATGCCTTTCTGCTACATGCAACTAAAGTGTTATTATGCTCATTTTGACAATTTTTTTTCATGCTGTTCATAGATCCAATTGACACGCGTAACAAGTTCAACTTGAAACTTGAAATAAGACATCTGTTGCTTTACTAGAGGAATTTTAATTGGCTTTAAATAGAAAATTTAAAACAATTTAAAATAAAATGATATAAGTACAAGGACCTAATCTTTGTTTTTCACTTGATTCCCTTGAATAGCATTTTAAAATCATAATAATAATGATGTCAGTTGTAGTCACTTGATCTCCATGAGACAGGCAAGCAACTATGGAGATTTTGCAAAACCACTGAACTAGAAATAGTTCTTTTGAGATATGAGTCATGACAACAGTTGAGGTCTTTTGAAAATAACTGTAAGAAAGGATGCTTCTTGGCCAGAATTGCCCTATATTACATTAAATATGGAAAAATTACCCACATAATAATGCAGAGACTTTTGATACCAATGCACACCCAGTCATTCACAGGCTCCCTGTGGTGTTAGAATGGCAATTTTATTAATATCGCCTTGTCAAACAGAGACAAATGTTGAAAGTCATTATCAGCTAAAAGGAAAATCATGGAACTTAAATGTTCTGAATTCCTGTGGAGAACTAAGAAGATTATATGTCTTGCACTGATATAGTAAAGCCCATTACTGTGTTTTTGCTTATCCATCTATGCAGTAAGTACTGCAGCCCAATTTTAATTATCTGTATTTAAATTATGCTTTTGCTTTGTATTCATTGTTGGCTGGTAATCTCTTAAACCTCAGAACACTAAGAACTACCAAAAATGGGGAAAAATTCACGTATAGAAATGATAAAATAGAAAAAATATTTAAAATGTAATAATTGAAATTGTTTCTTATTAATTGAACACTAAATATTGTAACTATTAAACAGTATCATATAATGCATAATCAGAATCATAGAAACTTTACCTGACCTGAAGTTAGATTTCACTGACTGGATCAATAGCGGCTCTTTGCCAGTGTGCCCCTCGGGTATAAACGCAACAGTGGGCAGTCTGGTTGGGGAGCTGCTCACTCAGTGTGCCCAAAGTATCCCGAATAAACATTCACCAATTCCCGAGACAACGGCCAGAAACCCCTTCAACTGCTTTAAGCTTAAGTAGCCGAATTACCTTACAAATTCCCAGGAAGTTCACGGTTAATCATTTGGATACACTACATTTTTGCGATCATAAATAAGTGACAAACACAGCAAGGGTACTTTCAACTTCTAATGAAATATTGCATGTTATTAAGATTATGTAAAATAATCATTTAATACTGCCCAAAACATTGCCGATGAGCCACGTAAAATAATATTCTGAGGGCAGAATGAATAATGATTGGTTCAGAGAGGAGGTGGTCCAAGCAACTAGAGGAGGCGGTACTAAGCCCATAAAAATAAATAAAATGAATAAGACTCTTTTAAGAATATAACAAAAAGCAGTGCAATATACACAGTCTACTTTGTTATAAAATGTTAAGCCCAAAACTGTGGTCTCATTGATTTAATCATAAAACATCACTCTTAAAATAATGAGAGCCCACCCATTCATTTATGTCCATTGTAGTGGACATTTTATTTTTGCATCTATCTTTTCACTGATGTAAAGAAACATATTTATTCTTGTTGTACACTGAAGAGGACATGCTGTGAAATTAAAAATACAAATACATTTTTTAAAATTCCTCCAAAGACAACCTAAAATTGAAGGACACTTTTTTCCTTGGCTCTCAGGAGGATATAATGAAGGCTTCATCTTTCATAGTTACTGTGATGGCCTGAGACGGCCACACAAAGGTTGCAGTTACTGTACCTGCAGTGAAACGACGGGAGGTGGTGCCGTACATTTTTGGTCCGACGGGCAAACAGCTCAAATTGTCATGGTTCTCTTTAAATTCCCATCGGCAGTACCAGTAGATGCCCACTGCAGGGGGATGGGGAGTTGGGTCTGGCATAGTTGTTTGTTATATTTTTCGTTAACATTTTTTGATTTAGTTTTTCTTTATAGAATATGTTACGGGGTTTATAGAGTGATTTCGTACGTAGGTGCAAATGTTATGGTAGTGCTCCCCCCTTAGGTGTGTTGCTGGACGTACTGATCACCCAGTGCATATGATTCCTCAGTGTGTTATTTGTTAGGTCCGTTATGTTCAGTGTAGGTTGGGTTGTGTTATGCTTTAATTGTGGTTTCATTCTGTTTGGTTGACGTCATTTTATTGGTCCCAGGATTTTCCTGTGTTGGACGATATTTTGTATTTTGATCATTTTTGGATTTTCAGTAAAGTTTTTGATTAGTAACAAATTTTGTGCCCCTGAGTCCGCTTGCTGGTCCCTCACAGATACTATTGTAATACTACATGTAATACAACTCGTATTACATATTACACCTGCAGCAGAAGTTGTGATTTATATCCTAACAATACCATATATTACTAATTAGGTCACCTACACCATGTAACCTATGTGTAATTTGCAGCTTACTAGGAAATGCATTGTTTATAAAAGGTTTATAAAACTAAATTATTCATGTATATCATTAATCAGAACCATTATTCTGCACTCAAGGTGGAATAAGCTCTTCTTGTGACTTGAGTCTACATGGGCTACTTCAGTAGCAATCTCTAGAGCTACTTTACTTATTTGCACACAGCTCATCTGCCGTTGCCCTTTGACTATTTATAACATAGATAATTTAAACACGGAATATTACAAACTCTACATTCTCTCTGAAATGTCTGCTCTTTCCTTGGCTGCTATTCAAACAGGCAAATGGCAAATTTCACAAGGGGGGTAATTTAACACCCATTTTACTCTCTCTTGATCTATATTCTTTATACTGCAATACTTTAAAGGATTTTCATTTTTTTTTCCATTAATATTTCACCCGAGTAACACAAATCCAACATAAATCCATAATCACACTTATTTGATTTAGAGAGACTCTTATGATAAGGCGGGTTTTGTGTGAGCTGTCAAGTTGGGTCAAAAGAAATGTAATAACACCAGTTTAAAGGTCTCCGCAAAGAGCAAATAAAGAGAGAGAATAACAATCTTTTGGATTCATATCTGCTGTCAAGAATGTCCACCAAGTTAAAACACTCCAAAAAGACACAAAAGAAGTGTGTGTGTGTGTGTGTGTGTGTGTGTGCCTGACAGAGAAAGAGAGAGACCTTCCAATGTTTAGATGAGGGAATATTTTTGTGAAGCAAGACATTAATCTATCCGTACAATAACGGGTGAACAGGACAAGAAAGTGAATAGTTACACAAAGTAATTTGCTCAAGCGACTCAATAGAAAAATAATGCTCTAAACTCTGAGTCTCACCAAACAATAACAAGTTCTATGGAATTAACAACAGGAAATGGGAACCAACCATTACATCAATGGAAATGAGGCTCAGACGTTGTTCTCTGCCATCAAATCTGTTTTCAAGTTGTCAGGACAGTCAGGCTTTCTTCCTCAGATGACGTCGACCTTCTGGAAACATGATCAACATAAACCACATGGATTAAACGTGGATTAGATCTGCACAACCAACACAACCCACAGTCATAACAAACGTTGTTTTTCAATTCAATTAAAGTTCTCACTGTACCTATATTTTAATTTGAATTAACATTCTAGTGAGTGATAGCTTCAACATACATTCTTTACAGTTTCCTTCGCTCTGAAAATTCTCTCAAAACCTTAAACCATCATGATGTAAATGAAATATTTGAATTACAAAGATGATATTCACTGCTTACAGAGTCTTGGGACACTTGCTTGATTCAATAAAACTATTGCATTTTTTAATTTGTTTTATAACAAAAATACTTCATTCAGTTGCTTACAAAAATATGTATCACATTTGAATCAACAAGTACTTCTAAGTAAACATTCATTTCAAATTGTGATGAATTGAAATGAATAATTATAGTTCTATAGTTTGGAGTTAAAAAGTTCAGTGACAAACAGTCTCACTGGGTACTTTTTTAATTAGTAACAACTTTGCAATAATATAAAATACCAGTCACTTGTGTTTAATATCCCTTTGGGAGGCAATGACTGCAACTGCAATCAATAGTAAAATGGCAAAAACAGAACTGAATGAGTCAGTCAAAAGAATTACGACACTTAAGAAAATACCTGTGTGGAAGATATGCGCAGTTAAACATTGCTTGTCAATGACCTTTTGTTATGAAGCTAATAAATTTGCAGCATTTTTGCAGAATTATGCAAGTGTCCCATTTCTGACATTTTCCAGTAAGGGTGCTCTTGCCGGATGAGGTTATTTATCAGTAATCCAATTTATGATATGATGTTACAATCATCAATTTTTTTCCAGGTAAAATAACTTCAGTTCAAACTGAAATTCTAATTCGAATTATTTGGATTTTTTTTTCCCTTCACACCAATCCTTATTGGCCATTATATGTTATCATATCTCAAGAATAATAGCTGAGAGCATCAGAACCCCACCTGCCTGGCAAGGTTCGGCCCAGTCTGTGAGGTCGGTCCAGTCTCCTGCTGTCAGCCTTGTTCTGCCAGCAGTTTGTCTCAGGAGAGGAGCCAGTCCACTAGGGCCCTGATTGTCAGCCTCTGTCTCAGATTCAGGCTTGTCTGGATGATGATTTTACGCCTCTCTGCTAATGGCCGTCCGTTCAGCCCTCCCTGAAACCGTATCTCTTCAAACGGTTGTGTCTCTAAGCTTCCATTACTCAACACATTATTTAAGAGAATTCTTTCATGTGTGTATATGAGGCCGTGCCTTTAAAGATGCCAAACGTAAAAGCGTCGACGTGGGATGCTGAGAAGCCGGAGAGCAGAGACGCTCGAGGGAAGGAAGGTGGATGGGAAACGAGCTTCTCTATGCAGCCCTGATCGATCGCTAATTGATATGACGGCAGCCTTTCTTTTCTTCAGATAGGGATGAGAGAGACTGGAACATTCTGTTTTTAGCCAATCGCCTGTCAGTTTGTCCGTCCGAAACGGCTGCTTTAGATATTCGCTTTGCTAGTCCATCCAGATGTGTTTCAAAGTTGCAAATAAATTTATCATTGTCATGTTCCAAAAAAAAAAGAACATGAGAGAGCAGTTTGTGCATATTTTACGTATTGCGAAAGTAATCAACCATAATTTTAAAAAACAGTTGTTCCTATTTTAACTGTTTATGGCTATCCATATGTCTTTATGTAACAATATGATTAAGTTTTCGTGGTGGCTATTTATTGTAGATTGTACTGAGGTCAGCTTAAGGAAATCCTACAATACAGACAACTGGACTGTATTGTACTGTTTTTAGTGACAAACGACACACATACCTGTAGGACAGGGTTCTTCAACTCACCGTCCTCGAGGTCCGAGCAGTGCTGGTTTTCCAGAATTCCTTTACCTATCAGTCAGGTGCAAAGTCTCTGACCAATCAGAATCAGTAATTGTTAAAGAACTACCTGGGAGAACTGAAAACACTGCCTGGATTTGGAATCGAGGTCCAGAGTTGAAGAACCCTGCTGTAGGAGAACTGACCTTATCTAGATTCTTGTTCCACTTCAGACACCAGACAACCAACTGCACTGGCGATGTCTGTCTGTCTTATAAAGGGATTCAATCCCATCTCACCCTAAGCAACAACTCTAACTGCTCCAACATTAAGCCTAAGTGATTACGTTTGTGTGATTTGTAAGGTATAAGTGTGAAGACTTGTTCGTTACTAATAATTCTTTACACAGTTTATATACTTACACATACAAAAACCGTCTTTAATCAGAAGTTGGAAATAATATGTGTTATAGCACCCATATCACACTCTAAGCTGGGCAGTAGCCAGAGTGGAAATTCTATTGTCGACAGTAATTTACTACATTTGAGAAAACAAAGAAAGAGGCCATGGAGACAAGAAATGTGTTAGATTTGTGATAACACTCAGTGTGAAAGAGCAAGTTCAAAACAAACAAAACCTGGCATAAATGTATGAAAATTCTGGCCTGTTTATACTAAAAACAAATCGCTGCTTCAGGCACTCGATTTAAAAAAAAAAATAGAGTTTTACTCAGTGTGAGGAGATTGAGTAGTTTACACAGCAAGTTTTGGGATCAGAGCCATGGGTCAGCCAACATCTAGTGTCCCTGGAGTAGCTGGGGTTAAGGGCATAAAAAGCCTCACCGTGAGAGGATTATGAACCCATGACCTTCTGGAAAGGGGCACAGATCACTGACCTGCTGCCCGACTCACTACTCTAGTCACTAATGGAAAGATA
Organism: Pollimyrus isidori; assembly: GCA_019775955.2. Lineage (NCBI taxonomy): Eukaryota > Metazoa > Chordata > Actinopteri > Osteoglossiformes > Mormyridae > Pollimyrus > Pollimyrus isidori. The sequence continues at coordinate 7,967,347 of JABFDZ020000002.1, forward strand.
ACAACATGATCCCGGAACTAGCAAAAAAGAAAAGGCATCCGAATAAATGGAAAGCAGGCATAAAAAAGGCCGAATTATCTTAAAAGGACATATTACAACAGAAGAACAGAGAACAATCTAATACCGGCAGTTAAGAATGTCCGGCGAACTAACAACTAGTACTTGGAACGGACCGCCGTAAAGCCTGTTACATAAACACAACTCGTTAAAGGCAATGGCTCGTAAAAACTAATGCACTGACTAATATGTTATGCAGGTGAAAACATCACACGGCTTCAGCTCAGAATGATGTTCAGAATCATTGGCTGGAGGTGCAGTACGGTGTCGTATGAAGTTATGTTATTATCACTCTTTCATTATTCAAATTGTTTGGCAATTCATTATTATTTTCCAACTTCATCTTGAAGATAGACGTTGGGGACAGATCTTGCTCATAACCTGGGCACTACCTGTATATGGATGAGCATAGGGAAGAAAGAGCCCCACAGAAGCCCCTTGTGGAAGCTTTATAAATGGGGAAGGAGAATATACTGTACAACACTGGACATGTAAACGTCGTATGATGAAGTAGTTCTGTTCCAGGCCTGGACGGGGTTCTGCTCTGAGAACACTGTAAATCCTAAAAGCACTTCAGGAGTGAAGAACAGCAGGATAGAATCTACATGAACAATTGTGGTCTCCTGACTCTCCCTGCCTAGACAGAGACCACCCCGCTTCCATCCATCCACTATCTATACCGCTCAATCCATCTGGGTCGTGGGGAAGCTGCAGCCAATCCCAGCATCATCAGGCAATAGGCGGGGAGGGGCACACCCCGGGGAGGCCGAGGCGGAGGGGGGCACACCCCGGGGAGGCCGAGGCGGAGGGGGGCACATCCCGGGCAGGCCGAGGCGGGGAGGGGCACACCCAGTGCAGGCCGATGAGGGGGGGGAGGGGCACACCC